>JALGBA010001145.1:72500-414340 GCA_023970755.1 Azemiops feae
TGGCAAGATGATAGATGGAGTATTATGAAGCAAATCTTGTCCCTTTCGTATGTGCATCTATATTGCAGGGAAATGTAAAAGGGATTGCATATTCGGCCTGCCATCTTGCTGATATTGACTCCTCCCTGGAAGCCTATGATTCCAGGGAGTATGAGCAACTCTAATGGAGGATGGAAAAAGGCAGAGAAAGGTGTGGATTTTTTTTAAAATGAAAAGCTGGTGTATTTGTACTTCTCTGCACCTCATCTGGCAATTAGCAATCGCTTTCCTCTGAGAATTTATTCTTTGACTGAAGAACAGTACACTGCTGCTACCTGGAACAGTTTGTCCTCTTTTACTGAGAGCTTCTGGAAGGTTGCACACAGAGGGCTGAGAGATGAAAAGGGCACCTGCTTAGCCTGCCAAATCAATCCTGGTGATCATTGTCACTTCCACATTTTTCTTTCCCCCCTCTTAGACTGATTTGTTTTTTCATTTCTCCTCCAGACATGATCAAAAACTGAGATTGCCTTGACTTACTGTACTGGAACAAAAGAGGGAGAGCCATTTGAAATCTCACTTTAATCATGACTTACCTTGGGAAATATGAGTAGAAATATTGAGTACTATAGGATTGTAGATAGCTAGAAAGCTGAACTCATTTATTGCACTGGGCCATACCCCCGCAACATTTACATAACTTCTAATTAATTGAATCTGTATTGAGAATAGGATTGCCAGACACCTGAACAGATAAAGGAGGACACAAACAATTTGAAAGGAGGGTAAATGCGGAGAAAGGAGGACACACTGTTTAACAACAAGAACAACAACAAAAACTGTTGAGAAACTATCAGATAGGCTGGAAGGTGGGGTCAAGTGCAGGCTTAGCTTAGAGTCATTGTGCAGCCGCAACAGGGATACAGCAAGTTTGACCTTCTACAAGATCTATGAGGCTTTATCTGGTCATTCCCAAGGGAAGGCTAGCAGTCTGGGGAGATTCTTGTAATCTAGGTAGAGAACAGTAAAGTTGCTTGCTTTAACTATTTATGAGTGGCTTTGGTTGCTTGCTCCTCACAAAAAGTGAAACATATGTACTTAGATCTTTGTAGGAGAAGGCAAGGCAGAGCTTGGGGATGGAATTCAAGAGGGCCTGGACTTGGACCTCTTGCGGGAAAGTAATGACTCCAGGTTGATTCCTCTCTTGACTCCACCCCAGGCTCTGTCTCTCCTCCTCCTATAGCCTTCGGGTATATGAAATTTACTTTTTCCAGAATCAGGAACACTGTTTTTCAATTGCAATATTTTTCCAACAAATTTATTTTCAAGAACACATGCTTGTGATAATAGAGAATTGCCTGCCATATGCAGAACTTTAGGACAATAAGGAGGACATGTCTTCTTTTTGCGGGATGTCTGATAACCGTGGCTGAGAATGACCCTTCTGGCCCTTAGAGTTCCCTCCCAAACAGTTATCTCTTCCTTCAAGTGTCCCGGAGATGTGCCTAATAAAGAAACAACATTAGTTAAACCGTGGTCACCACCGTCTAGTGCGGTACAGTTTTTTGGTAGCTGAAGGCCACATCTACGGGACTTGGCTTTGGCTAGGCTAAAGAAAAAAAGAAATAGGGGAGACATGATAGCAGTATTCCAGTATCTGAGGGGATGCCACAAGGCAGAGGGGGCCAAGTTGTTCACCAAAGCAACAGAAGGAAGGATGAGAAACAATAGTTGGAAACTGACCAAAGAGAGAAGCAACCTGGAATTAAGGAGAAACTTCCTGACAGTGAGGACAATCAACCAGTGAAACAGCTTACCCCCAGAAATTGTGGGCGCTCCATCACTGGAGATTTTTAAGAAGAGACTAGACATTCACCTGTCTGAGACAGTATAGGTTCTCCTATTTGAGCAGGACTGGACTAGAAGACCTCCAAGGTCCCTTCCAGCTTCTATTCTATTCTATTCTATTCTATTCTATTCTATTCTATTCTATTCTATTCTATTCTATTCTATTCTATTCTATTCTATTCTATTCTATTCTATTCTATTCTATTCTATTCTATTCTATTCTATTCTATTCGTTCGGTGGAGGTTCAAGTGGAACCTGAAGAGAGTTCTGAGGGCCACAAAAGAGGCCTCTGAGACTGCACCAAAGAGACTGCTACTCTTAGTAGCAAACAGAACAGCCTTCTCGTGCTCATAAATATTGCATTCAAAACAGACACAGTGAGATAAAAGCTTCTCTCCAGCATACCATAGACCAAATTTGGGTAAATCCACAATTCTGTTAGATGTTTTTTTTTTAAGCCTAATTATTATGGTGCACAAAGAGCGCCATGTCTTCTGCAAAAGCGTACTTCGTTCTACAAGACTGAAAGTCAGGCGTGCTGTTCCCAGGAGAAGAGAGCTGAGCTGCAGTGACCGGAGGCCATTTTTCTGAAGGAAGCCAGGCAGATTTGCTTCAGGGCATTGCTTTTGTTAAGTCCCCTTGTGCTTTTGGAGGATGAAAGCAGACTGGGATGCTTCCAAGGGAGAACAACCTGTTCTTCGGCTGCTGAAGAAATGTGCTATTGCTAGACAGGAAGAAGAGATGGTTCCATCATCCCATAAATAAAGCATGTTCAACAGAGCTACAGTGATAGCTAAAGGCTTCTTCCCTCAGTTGTAGTCTAGCTGCAAAGGTCACATGGAAAATCCTGAAGCCAATCCACTTGTAGATGCTCTGCAGGGAGTTGGGAAGAATGCCAGCTTCCTCATCTGCACTAAACAACCTCAACAACTACCCAGATTTCATTAGCCAAGCTATGGGTGTTTTTTTCCAGACAGCTGGATTCTCCCCACGTTAAAATTATTGCTCTGTTTCTTGACTTAAGATACACTATGTGGGTGAGATATCAGAAGATTATTTGGGACTGTTTATTCTGCCAGAGCTGAATCCAAATGGCATATTCTTATCCCAAATGTACCCACTGTTTCTAAGTCACAAATTGGAAGATAGGAAATGTAGCCATTCCAGTATTTCTTTGCCATGGTTATGGAAGTCCTTGGCAGAGAGACTGCACTGGGCTGAATAGTTAGGAAATACAGTAAATTTTGGAACTCATTTTTCAACTCTGAGTAAAATCCAGCAATGTTCATTTTGTGTGACAGGAAAAGAGCTACTGTCGCAGGCTCATGTCTGTTCTAATTCTATGGAAAGTACAACAATGTTCAGCAAGAGCCAATTTTGTCTAGTGGTTAAGGCACCAAGCTAGAAAGCAGGAGACCATGAGTTCAAGTCCTGTCTTAGTCTTGAAAGCCAGCTGGGTGACCTCGGACCAGTCACTCACTCTCTCAGCCCAACCCACTTCACAGGGTGTTGTGGAGAAAATAGGAAGGGGAAGGTGTGTTGAATATATTTGCTGTCTTGGGTTACTTGTAAAAATAATAAAGGCGAGATATAAATGAAATGTTTTTTTCTGCCCTGAAAAATAAAGACATAACTTTCTGTCGTATTTCCCTTCCTCCTAATTTGAGGAAATGTTCAAAGTGTTCATGAGTTTAGGTATGATTCTGAATAGGAATTAGCTATATCCTACCTCCTGTTACATAGGTGTGAGCATCCTATGGCCCAGAGTCATGTGCAGCCCCTGGACTGATACTCCACTGAATTTCATTGCATTTCAAGAAAAATACAAGAAGAATAGCAGATGCCTGGTTAAAGTTCTTTTCCTTCTTAGTCTTTGGAAGAGGGAAAAGGAGAGAGTAGAAAAGAAAGATAAATTGGAAGTGTCACGGGGAGACTAGCTGTGATGGGCAGAAGGAATACCTCATCTCAACCCTGAGGTACAAATATTCTCCTTCAGAAGAAATACTCTTGAGCAGGGGTCCCCAACCCCCGGTCCATGGACCAGTACCGGGCCACGGCATGCCAGCAACCGGTCCACACAAACAAGCAAAGCCCCATCTGCAGGATGCAGGCAGCACATGAAACCGCGCCCACTCCAGTCCACAGAAAAACCTCTCTCCACATAACCGGTCCCTGGTGCCCCAAAGGTTGGGGACCCCTGATCTTGAGGAACAGGAGGAAGAGCTTCAACCAAGACAGGAGTCAGATAAAAGAAATTTGAGTCTGGAGCAGAAACGAAAAATGAGAATGCATCTTGGATAAGACCTACACTAGTTTTCATGCAAATAAAGGGAGAGTCGGGAAGCACATTTAGATTTGCAAGGTTCTGTTACTCTAACCTTATAATAAAAGTAGCGTTAGCATGTATGACTTTGGTTGTCTAGTGTGATCTACTTTGAAGGGCTGACACTAGCAACTCTGTGGGATCCAGCCCAAATTCTCTTACTAGCTTGCTGAAGACTGCATCCATTGAGGGAATGAAACACTCAGCAGGAAAAAAGGGCACTAATTCCTGTTCTACTCATACTAGTTATGTGCTTCTTTATGTGTGTGTTTGCTTCTGAGTATCACCAGGTTTTGGGGGCCCAATAATATAGAAATTCATTAGGCCTTGGGAACTCAGTCCAAGGCATGCTGACAGGGTCCCACTTGCTGCGAGGTGCAGTAAGAAAGGGATAAAGAGGCATGCTTCCTTTGCTGCAACTTCTGTACAGACGAATCCAGTAGTTGTTTTCTGGAAGTAGCTGTTGATTAGGCAGGAAATAGGGCATCAGGTACCCTTGGAAGAAGATCTTCATCTTAACTGGTAACATTCAGAAAACCTATAAGATCTGTCTTTCTGTCCGTCCATCCATCCATCCATCCATCCAATTTCTGTAGCCATCCATCTCATCAATGATTCTGGGCAGCTTACAATTAAACAAATATTACAGATAAAATACTTAAAAAATTCTAAAACAGTAAAAACAATTAAAAAAAACACCAAATACATAGCAGCCAAGATGCTTGGGCATCCAACTTAGAAAGGATGAAGGAGTTGGATGGAGAATGTATTTGGAATGTGTGCAGGCAGCAGTTGTTATTGTTATAGTTTCCATTGGTGCCAGACTGTACATTATATGGATATTTAATTTTTGTTGGCATGTTATCTTATATAGCTTTTGGAAGGTGGTCAGAATCTTTTGATTGAAGTGGCATAGAAGTACCTGTAAGGAGCAGCACACATTGAAGTATACCTCCTTTGTCCCTAATCTGCTTTTCTAAAAGGCAACTGAACTTTCTTGTTTTTTTTCTTGAAAAAATGTTCAGAGAACTGAAGAAGAGAAATGTTTTCAAGGAAAAAAACCAAGAAAGTCCAATTGTCTTTTGGAAAAGCACCTTTGGCACATCCATGACCTGGATGATTGAGAATCTCCATACACAAACCACCTTCGTATTTACCTTCCATATTTTGTGCTCTGATTCTTGGAACGTATTGTTTCTTCTGACTAGTCTGGAATTTTGCAATTAATTGTTATATCTTCCAATGAGATTCACGTGGGAGGCTTTTTCTGTCAACATGCTGTGAACTGTTAGCTACAGAAATGTTTTTCTCTAAAAGAATAAAAAATGAGGGAAAAATAGAATTTGTGTAACAATGGTAAGACCAGTGGGCTCAGTTAGTTTTCACCATAATATTTTGGTTCTCTCTTGTCACACAAAATGGCTTTTGTTGCACAATAAGCCATTCCAGACCCAAAGTTTGACATTTGTTGCTAACATGGCCAAGGTATTTCTGTCTGCTTCTGTTCTGTTCTAGTCTTCATGATTAAAAAGGTTGTGACACTATGAATTGTGTGTCCTGGAAAATCCTATCCTATGTTGTACATGGAGAGCTAAAGTGGAGGTGATGTTTTTACTATGGCACTTAACGTTTGGCACTAAGTAGGAGTTGATTAGCCAGGAAATAGACAATTAATTTGAGCAAATTACAATGGGATTAACAGTGGATGTAGTTAGTGTGATAAGTGGGACATGATATCACTGCCTGTTCAGGAAGAGAAGTGACACAGGCTGTTTCAGGCATTTTTATAAATGTTTTCTTATTCTCCTGAGAGCATGAGAAAGTGAGCAAAACAAACCAGTCTTTTCTTACGTAGGATAAATATTTTGTCATTTTAAATTAAACCTTCTATAGATGCTTAGAGAAGTCAAAATTTATTGCGGAGAATAATCCTCACTGATTATCAAGAAGGAAAATGTACTGATGTGAAAATTGCAACAACTGGATGCTGAAAGAGCACTAAAATTCAAAGATTGCAATATAAAAGATAAAGAAAGCTCTAGAATCTTTTCCCTCCCTGAGGTGCCAGAGGTGAGGTAGGAAGTTTGTTTAGTATTCTATTCCTATGGTATGATTCTCATGTCATATTTGGCTTTTATCTTAGAACAAGTAATTTAATCTATCTGGATTCTGCTCCATTTTGATTTCAGATATAGAAGCTTCTAAGGAGAATGTTTCCTGCCTTGAGATACTGATGCATTCCTAGTTTAAATGTTCAGTTGTGTGTCCACGTTCACTTTTCACATTCAGGCAAATAAGAATATAATTGGTATTGAATGGATTTGAATTGTTTGAGTTTCTGGAATAATTTCTAAAATAATTTAATGGAAGGTGCCTTCGCTCTGCTTCTCATATGACATCAGAGTGCATTACAGGTAGTCCTTGACTTACAACCATTCGTTTAGTGACGGTTTGAAGTTACAACGGTACTGAAAAAAAGTAATTTATGACGATTGCAGCATCCCCAGGGTCACATGATCAAAATTCAGATATTTGGCAACTGACTCATATTTATGCTGGTTGCTGGGTCCCGGGGCCATGTGATCACCTCCTGCAAACTTTTGACCAGCAAAGTCAATGGGTAAGCCAGATTCACTTAGCAACCATATTACTAACCTATCAACTGGAGTGATTCACTTACAACTGTGGCAAGAAAGGTTGTAAAATGGGGCAAAACTCACTTAACAATTGTCTCGCTTAGCAACCAAAGTTTTGGGCTCAAATGTGATTGAAAGATGTGGATTACCTGTAAATGGAGGGAAAGGGGTATTCATATACAGCAGGGGTCCCCAACCCCTGATCTGTGGACCGGCACACAGACACACACACACACACACACACACACAGAGAAAAAACTCTCTCCACGGAACTGGTCCCTGGCGCCCCAAAGGTTGGGGGCCACTGATATATAGTATATATATTTAATGCGCTGAAAAAGCAAAAGTGAGGCATGTTGTAAGTGCAATGTCTGGTGTACATAGTGGCTAATAGTGCTGCTTTGAAAACATTTTCACCGCTGAAAGAAAAAAAATCCCCAAGTGCTACTGTTCTGTAATGCTCTTTATTCTTCTCTTTATTAAACTGGTTTCCTGAGAAGGTATTTGGAGTTTTTAAGATCCTTAACCCCATGGGAGAAAAATGTACAAGGATGCCTTTATTCTGTGCAAGACTTTGCTCAGATTATTCTTTAACAACACTTCAAAATAGGAGAAAATAGCCCAATTTTGAAGAGTCTGGAGCGTATTATATAGGGATAAAAGGCAAGATTTAAGGCATGAATTAATTTCCCACCACTCATCCAACCTGCTTTTCAAATGTAGGAAAGGGCCAGAATGTCTGGTCCCACTCACTTAAAAATGTGCTTTGTGAGCCAAATGCAGTCTATGAGCCTTGGGTTCCCACCTCTGATCTAGGTGATATCCTACTTGGGAAACCTACAAGAGCGAAGGAACTGGACACTCCTAATTCATCTGATAACTTCTTTCCAGATTCATGGAGTCATCTGTTAGGATCCTAGGAGCACAAAAAACCAGCACACCCTGATCTGTAAGGACTAAATCTTTATCGAATCCTAGTTATGAAGAGGCCGAGTGCCTTAAAAATTGGTCAGGAAGGCAAGAGGGAGCAAAGAGTCACTTTAAGATCCAGTTTGGTCTAGTGGGTGAGAACCAGGAGATTGTGAGTTCTAATTCCTCCCTAGGCATGAAAGCTAGATGGGTTGACCTTGGGTTAGTCCAGGGGTAGGCAACCTTGGCTCTTTTATGACTCGTGGACTTCAACTCCCAGAATTCCTGAGCCAGCATGGCTCAGCTTGGAAACCTCTCCCTTTCCCCTCAGCATGGCTGGCTCAGGAATTCTGGGAGTTGAAGTCCACGAGTCATAAAAGAGCCAAGGTTGCCTACCCCTGAGCTAGTCGCACTCTCTCAGCCCAACCCACCTCACAGGAGAAAATAGGAGGAGGAAGGAACGCTACATATGTTCACTGCCTTGAGTTATTTATAAAAAATAATAAAGCTGGGAAATAAATAAGTAAATAAAGAAATGAACCAGGTGCTGAAGCAACATTTTTGTTGTGGTGGCGCCTGTTGGGAGAGCTCCTCTACTGACATAAATGTTCTCATAGCTTATGTATCTTCTCTCTCTTGCTAGGATAGGGTTTTTAACTTCTTAAGAGGTGGAAGGAAATGCAAACTGAATTGCCCTGATCAAGCTGATTAGTGCTCCCTTTGACAATTCTACGCTTTCTTCAATGCAGAAAGCATATGATTTTAACTTAGTGTTTTGTTTTGTTTTAAAAACAACAACAACACTATTTTCTGAAACTTCCATGTTTAAAATGGATTTATTTACCTACTTATTTATATCACTGCCCAACACAATTTCTGTGACTCTGGCAAAAGTGTGGTCTAAACGTGAGTATGTGGCTCTTAAAGGGCAAAATAACTAGTGAACCATATCAGAACATGTACCTCCCTTTGCTGGTTCATCCAGGCAAGATTTCATTTTCCCTATTGACTGTATCGAAATGGGTACCAATAACTTCTCTCCTGTCCCACCTTTTTGCATAGCCAAAACTTAATCCGGTACAGATAATTATATTTTCCTATTCCAGGTCCACCTCAGTTGTGTTTGGTCAATATTTATATATAGGTTCTGTTTCATTTCATGTGACATCTGAATATCTACAGATAGTATTTATTGTACACACGTATATTTATTCATTGCATGCATTTCATCATAAATCAATGGTGGCGAACCTATGGCACACGTGCCAGAGGCGGCACTCAGAGCCCTCTCTGTGGGCACGCCTGCCATCCCCCCAGCCCTGCCTCCACCCACGACCCCCTCCTCACCAGCAGCCCCCCGGAGGAGAGTAGCCCCCGGGCACGGTCCACATGGAGCAGCGCAGCCAAGGACATGGCAGCCGGGCACGGGGACAAGACTCCATCCTTGCTCCCTGTCGCATGCAGATGATGTGGGGCGTGGGCATGGCCTCCATGACGTTGCGGCGGTCCATGGAGGCAGTGGGTGGCGCTGTGGGCAGGGATAGGGGTGGGGGCAGGGCAGGCAGAGCAGGGGGGCGGGAGCAGTTTTGGGGCACTCGGTCTCTATAAGGTTCGCCATCACTGTCATAAATTATATGTTTTATGCATTGTGTTATCGTATGTGTGTATCTGTGCTTTTATGCCTTCTAGGAAAATACTGAAATTTTACTTAGCTAAAGAGCTGGAATGCAGCTTGGGAAGAAGCTGTACTTATTGGGATAAATGGTTGTGTTAACTTGAGGACTTTTTGGTACTGATATTGTCTGATACTCTCCATAGAGACAGGTACATAATTCCATTAGCACTTCACAAGCAAAGTAGAAATCTTTTCTACCACTTTCTCCATATATGCATGGTCCATCAAGAGACTGGGGCTTAAATGACCCAAATTAAATTAAATCTATCTCCATGGGTTCATCTCCCTCTCCCTCCCTCGCTCCCTCTCTCCCTCCCTCCATCCCTCTCCCTCCCTCTCTCTTTGTGGATGTCAGGCTCCAAAAACCAAGAATGGCATGCAGTTATTTCTAAGCAGTTTCCTTTATTGTTCCTCCCCTAGAGTCAGAAATCTTGCCAAATTAAAGCAACTATTTGCATCATTAAAGATATACAGGTAATCCTCGTTTAGTGACTGTTTGAAATTATAATGGCATTGAAAAAAGTGAACTTAGGATCCTTTTTCACACTTACAACCGTTACAGCATCCCCATGGTCATGTGATCAACATTCCAGAGCTTGGCAACTGACTCATATTTATGACGGTTGTGATCACTGTTTGCAACCTTCTGACTAGCAAAGTCAATGGGGAGGACAGATTCATTTAACAGCCATGTTTTTAACTTAACAACTGCAGGGATTCACTTAACAACTGTGACAAGAAAGGTCATAAAGTGGGGCAAAGCTCACTTAACAAATGTCTCACTTAGCAGCAGAAATTTTGGGCTCAGTTGTGGTCGTAAGTTGAAGACTACTTGTATTCTGAGAACTTCTAGAGAGGAGCTGCCTTGACCCTCTTCTTTCCAACCAAACGATCTAAATTTACAGTAGCACTGATTATGTCACCTAGTTTGGGTAATGAAACGTCTGCAAGAAAACAACCAAACTCAGAAAGCACCAAGAGCCCCTTATCTAAATTTCACTGTCTCTTGGTTTCCTGGGAATTCAAACTGCATTCCACCACATTTGGCCTATTGGCTGTTCCTGAAAGTGTAAGTAGGGTTGGTCCTGATTAGCACTTGCTTGGAAGATCTTCAGAAAAAACACAAGGCTATGGCTAATATTGAAAAAAAAAAAAAGATTCAGGAAGAAGGCAATAGCAAGCCATATGAATATCTGTGGTAGTCACCAAGAGTTAAACTGGCTTCAAAATAAATTTTATATTTCTTTTTTTTAAAAATAAACAAAACAACAAACAAACACAGAAGAAAGAAAAAGTTTTGATTTCTCCATCACCTTTTTGTTTTTGTTTTACTGTGATAATTAACAGCTTTCTCCCACTGAACTGATGCTGGTTTTGATTTTTAAAATCTCTGTAATTCAGTTCAAACATGCATTTAACAACACTGCTTCTTTCCCCATCTGGAACCTATATCTTCTCTGTTCTCCAAAGTGCCTATTAACATATCCCAAAAAACTATAATTATTGCTTCAGTCTCAACTACAGAGACACAAATAGTGTAAGTCTAGTCTGTTGTATTGTCTGCAGTAATGGGGCGTTTTTGCAGTGGTTGATTTCTATTAAAAAAAAATCACACCCATTTGCATTTGTGACATTCCTTAACACATGAAGATTGTGCACACAACTTTCCTGGTATACATAATGTTTACATTTTACTTCATTTATCTTTTTAAGGGCAGATTTATCTGATTTTTTTCAAGTTATATATACCCATTTTGTTTTTGTAACCTAATGACTCCATATTTTATAACACTTTTCAGGTGCGACTCTTTGAAACACATCCTTCTCAACCAAAGTAAGAGTTTTGTGAAGACTTTTGACCAGAGAAAGGTGGATAGTTGTTGAACCCCTGTTGTTGCAGCTTTTATCTAATCCTTTATAAAGATGTGGTACACATCTTTTACAAGCAGATGCCACTTCAATCAGCATCACTTTCAGGTCTTAAATTCCTTATCACCTCTTTCTCTCAAAACCTGGAAACATTCTAGAACGAGGGGAAACTCAAATGCTTTCTCCAGACTTCAACTGCACAGGGTTGTTGTTGTTGTTGTTGTTTTTTAGTAATATTACACATTCACTAAATGCTACGCTGGTAAAACTGTCCAGTTGCCATGGTAACTTTGGCATTGTTTGTGGGTAAGGCAAAGAATTAAAGGTGTTAATCTTGCACTGCAAAGTCTCTGTTATTGTGCATCTGTTCAGTTATACACAGAAGTAAGAAAGGGTTAGCCTCTAGTATGTGTATATGTGTATGTGTATGCACGTGGGAGATAGGTAGATAAAAGACTGGCTAGAGAGAGAGAGGGGCTGTCCTTGCTTTAAACATGATTAGGAAAGAATGATTTAGACTCTTATGGGAGTGAGCTTGCACCTCTCTTGTATTCTGTATGATTTGGCTACTTGACTTATGACTTTTCACTTAGTAACCATTCAAAGTTGTGATGGAACCTCCCCAAAAGTACTTATAACTCAGTTCTGAAGTTCTGTTTGTTTCCCCCTCCAGGGTCATGAGATCACATTTCTAGTGCTTGGCAAGATTTATGGCCAACCATCATATGACTGTGATTTATAGCATTTTTGTTGAAAACTGGCGTTTATCTCTGGGTTTTGGCCAAAACACCCCATAGTGAACAATGACTGCAGAAACATGTAAGAACCATGATGATTCGCTTAGCAACCACCACGAAAAGATTGTAAAATCAGATGGGTCACAGGATGACCTGCTTTACAGCCTCACAATTTACAACTGTAATGGGAAGGCTCCACTAGGGTCCTAAGTCAAGGACTACCTCTACTCCAGCTGGATTCAACTCAGTCAGGGTTATCAACCAAGGAGAAGATGGTTGTTGTAGTTTACTTTGTATGTCTGCGTGATGGGGGAAGCTAAGGCTAGAAAGTATTGTTCTTCAGCTCAGGGTGTATGTAATAATACAACTTCCCTCTAGAAAAGGGGTGAGCAGCTATGACAAGTTTATGACCTGTGGACTTCAACTCCCAGAATTCCTGAGCCAGCATAGTGGCTTAGGAATTATGGGAGTTGAAGTCCACAGGTCCTAGAATTGCCATAGTTGCCCATCCCTGCTCTAGGTATTAGCCAATCCTCCTCACTGGGGGCCTTTCAGAAGCTTTTAAAGATCAAGAATTTTGTGAAAGCCTTTGGAGAATAATTGCAACTGTTGCTACCTGGAGGTTTATTTATTCATTTTATTACGAACTGATACAATTACATCAGATTGGCATTATTTAGAACTACATTTCAGTGTTCTATTATTCTGTAGATGTTTTTACTGTATTTTAGCATATTGCAGGCCACTGTGAATTGTGAAGTTTTGATAGATAAATAAAGGAAAACTGTCATGTCAACAACATAAGCAAATGATGGAAACTTTTTTAAAAGATAGAAACAAGCAGGGAGCAAAGAATTTTCCAAACTTAGTGTACAGGATTATTAGTGTACAAGATTTGCAGCTAAGCTCAAAATGCAGTTCCATATCCTACCTGGTGAATTGAGATTAAATAGCAGTTTTCTGTTTGGGATAACAGGGAGCTTTGGACTAAATAAACCTAAACTGAAGGTAATGGTTAAAATGAGTAAATTAGTGGAGTGAACATTATTTATTTCGGTCCACGACCAATATTTTTTTTAAAAAAATCAACAACAAATCTGATAAAATAGGGATATAAAGATAACAATAAAATAAGTCTTATACAGAGAAACCTGAAACAATAACATTAAGGGCATACCAGATGATTTCTGCAAGACATGGTATTTATAAGAATGTAACAACCTTATTGGTGAGAACTGAAATTTGATTACCAAGGAGAAAGATGATAACTTCCTGCTCTGAAGAGCAATTAAGATTTCTAACAATCAGTGTTATGAGTTCTGTCCTCCATTTATTGTCTAGAGGACACTCTAACAGTGCATGTGAAATAGATTCAACCGGAGACTAGAAATGCTTCCTGGAGAATATTAAGATCTTTGTTCTAGAGTAAGATTGAAGGAAACAGAAGCTTTGACCTATTAGAGGGGATGCCGTATTATTAATTAGATATTTGAATATGGTTAAGAATAGATTGTTAGAAATAGAAGTATTATTATAATTAGATAGTTAGGATTTATAATTAGAATATTATATCTTGGTATGAAAAGGGAAATAAGAATATTTTAAGAATTTTGAATAAGGGATGCTTTTGGTTGCCCAAATACATCTTGTTTCAAAATTACAAATGATTGGGATACTTTGAACATGGATGGGAAAGTAAAATTGAAGAAAGAGAAAATAGGATATGGATTAAATAAGTGGAAATTGAGTGCAAATGCAATTAAGATATTTTAAACTGATATTATTGATATTATTAGAAAAATATACCAAATGTTGATATGCAATTGTATGTTTACTAACAATAATAAGAATTGTATTTGCTTGATGCGGAAAAATGGTTATTGCCTGAAGAAGAGAGGATGCACTGGCGGGTATAATAGTGGGCTTAATTGGAAGAAGCTTATATGTACCACAGAATTACTAATGGACTCAGTCATCACGTTGTCTATTGAGCACTTGTATGTGAAAATAGCAAAATTAATAAAACATTTATATATAATGGATGTCAAGGTGTTTCTTACGGCAATAGGAAGTTCACATTTCAAGGCCTCTGTACAAGTACATCCAGATTATAGAAAGAACAGCTGCACCACTGCAGCTGGCACAGAGTGTAGGTGCAACAAAGCTGGGGGATGGATGGTGTGGCAAGGTCCAAGCACAGGAAGGATGGTGGGTGGATATAGATATAAGTCTATATCCAGATTTCTTGAAGCAGTTGAATATCATGTTGTTGTATACACAAGTAGTCCTCGATTCGTTTAGTGACTGTTCAAAGTTGCAACGGCACTGAAAAAAGTGACATGACCAGTCATTGCACTTACGATAGTCGCAGCATCCTCATAGTCGCGTAATCAAAATTCAAATGCTTGGTAACTGGTTCATATTTAAATCCATTTCCCAATCACAACAAGGACATTTCAATTGACAAAGAGTGTTTTACCAATATTGGGTAAAAAGGATTTACAGGTAGTCCTTGACTTACAACCGTTCCTTTAGTGACCATTTGAAATTAGAATGGCATTGGGGAAAAAAAAGACTTATAAACAGTTATGACCGTTGCAGCATCCCCAGGGTCCCACGATCCAAATTCAGACTCTTGGCCCCGGACTCATATTTATGACAGTTGTAGTGTCCCAGGGTCACGTGACCATCTTTTGTGACCTGACAAGCAAAGTCACTGGGGAAGCCAGATTCACTCAACAATCACGTTACGGATTTAACAACTGCAATCACTTAACAACGGTGGCAGGAAAGGTCGTAAAATGGGGCAAAGCTCATTTAATAACTGTCTTGCCTAGCATCAGAAATTTGGGGCTCAATTGTGGTCGTAAGTTGAGAACTACCTGGGTTGTTGTGCCATCCTGCAATATTCCAAGATAGAATTCATGTACCGGGTGGGGAAACCTGGGGGTCATTCAAAAGAATTTGGGGGTCATTCAAAAGAATAAATGGAAGGAACACCCCTGGTAGGACTGGGAAGTTTGGCAGGTCACAGATTCAAAGGATCTGGTGCGATCTGATTGGGAGATGAAAGGGAAAGGAGAGGCTATTCTATCTGATTGATGCAATGAGCTGAGCTGAGCTCACAATCTGAGGTAAACATTATTCTGTTTAAAAATTGAGCAACTTTAATCAGACTCTGAAAGTTGGATCAAAAGAGGAGGATCTGTAGGGATCTTTCTTATGGGGGAGGGGATCTGAGAGGATGAGTTGTTTGAGGAATGAACTAGATGTGTATATTTAGAGTGGGCCCATGTACATTTAGAACTGTGAGAACCTGCATAATCTGTTATAGAAATTTCCTCAGACAAATTTGACGATAGCGTGGCTTGTACAGTTTGTCCTTACCTTCCAATAAGGCATACTCTGTACTTGTATGAACGTTGAGCATCAGGGCCATTCCAGGGAACTTTTTTAAATGATTCCCCTACATATAATTTGAGTATATTCCCTGGTTCTGTTTTAACTCATTTTATTCAAATACCAGTAGTCCAGAATGATTTAATTAATACACTCTGCATATTCCATCCTACGTTTGTTGCTTTTACTCATCATTTGTAACAGGCCAACTGACTTTTTATGAATCTGAATTATGAGTAAAAATTAAAGATCAACACCATAGAGACATATCTATTACATCTAACTCCGAATCCATTAGAAAACCTCCATAAATTTAGACTGAAAGAAAGTAGTAATGCACTAGTAAAACCAGCAAGCGTGAGCAACTCAAGTATTTTTCCTAAAATTTGCAAATTCATTGGCAAAGGATGGACTGATGCTTTGTCTTCCAAGCCATTTGCAAAAGGAGATATAATAAAGTGAAGTGGGTAATATCTTCTTCCAGTAGTTTCTCATTTCTGGTAGTTTCCAAGCACACATTAAGAAGCCACAAAACTGATTTCTGTGAATTTACAGATGAGCAATTTGAACTATACCAGTTCTTTGCTTAACAATGGTTTATTAGTAAATTGTATGTTGGTTTATTTTGCAGCCTGCAAATTCAGCAGATATTCCAATGGATAGTGCCAAGTCTGAAATTTAATCATATGAGGCAGATGTCTCAGGAAGCTGACTTGGTATGCCTCCATATCTCTTTTTCAGGAGGCGGATGTACTTTTGGGATTTCTGCCTGAGATGATCATGAATCAAGGAGAAAAACAGTTAGTGTTCCACCTTAGCAAACTATCATCAGCCAAGCTATCATTCAAAGGAAGCATGGGAAGTTTTCTATTGCCAATTGTTCATCACACTGAATCCTAATGTCATTTGCTTCTTACAGCTTAGTGCAATATGGAATCTAAGTCATTGGCCCTGTTTGCACCAAAGTAAGCTATAAACCATGCATTACAAATTAGAACTGGGTTCATACAGCATAGTAAGTGGTTTAGCCAAAGGTGGTTTGTTCTGTTGGTCAAGATTAACAAAATTGCTTCTTACAGTTTAGTGCAATATGGAACCTAAATCATTGACCTCATTTGTAATTCAAACTAAGCTATAAACCATGCTTTACAAATCAGAACTGGGTTTGTACAACATAGTAAATGGCTTGGCCAAAGATGGTTTATTCTATTGGTCAAGATTAACAGAATTGTTGCTATATGCAGATTGTAAATCTAAACACTGAATCAGGTATTTAACATCCTCTAGCAAAGACTTTGGGGTTGCATTTTTTAGTATTTGGAAGGCAACAGATGAGAGAAGGCTGAATTAGGGCCCTGAGCTGAGATTGAATACATACTGAAGGCCTATCTGGAAATGTCAGGGATTAAAACTGGAGGCTTTGCGTACAAAGTTGTTTCTCTATCATTGAGTTATAAAGTTTCATGCAGGAAAGATATTAAATTGGCACAAACTTTAGACGCACCTTTTCCAGATGTTTGACAAATTACCCAGTTGCATGCAAAAGTTTAGTCGTCTCGGGTGAAGTAGCGCTGTTTCTTTGTCTGAGTGAACAGAAGCTGGCAAAATCTTTAAACGGTACGATATTAAAAACAGAATTTCTACACATGTAAATGCTCATTACTATTTACGTGCAGTTATTTACAGATTCAAAGTAAGAACACAGTGAATATGGCAGGTGCAGAAGTTTGGGCAGTCTTTCAGTCAGTACTTTATAACACCTCCTTTGGCAGAAGAAAAAGCTTCCTATAGCCAGCTCAACTCTCTTTCTATTCCTGTTTTTGGAATTTTTCCCACTATTCTTTGGCAAACTCTTTTAGCTCAGAAACTCTTCGCCTTTTTTTCCTCCAAAAGTATCTTGTGAGATTTAAATGCATTTAAAATCAAACTATTTCCAAACTTTTAACCCTCACCTCTCCCAGCCCCCCCCTTCAGGTCCCTTACAAAAAGAGACTAGAACTGTTCAGTGTCCCTAACTCAGTGACATAACCACATCACTGGGATACACTTTCCAGAGATCTCCAAGATGAACAAATTCAGAGAGGAAAATGAAGCCTGCAGCTATTCTATGAGGTGGTGCATTACATTTGTGCTTTGTAATTGGTGGGCAGTGTGTTACAGCAGTGGTTTAACAGAATAACAGAGTTGGAAGGTATCTTAGAGGTCTTCTAGTCCAACTTCCTGTTGAAGGGGAGAGATGGTCCCTATACCATCTCAGACAAATGGCTGTCTAGTCTCTTCTTAAAAGCCTCCAGTGATGGACCATTCTCACTGTCAGGAAATTTCTCCTTAGTTCTAGGTTGCTTCTCTCCTTGATTAGTTTCCATCCACTGTTTCTTGTCTTGCCCTCTGGTGCTTCCAGTGCTCCTCAGGCTATTTAAAGTCCCAAGGGAAAAAACAAAGAGGAGGAAGAGCTCATAGTCACCACTGCAAGGCTTTTCTTCTCAACCTTTTCTTCACCACGGACCCCCTTTAAATAGCTTTTGTGGCCACGGACCCCCAAGAGTTAATTCAAGATTTAAATCATAACATGTCTTCAAGCCTTCATGGACCCCATGTAATGACATCGTGACCCCCCCCCCAGGGGCCCACTGACCATAGGTTCAGAACCACTGGCTTAGAATATTACTCAAACCCAACCAATTTTTGATGAAACAATTTCAAAAACAGGCAGTCCTCAACTTACAACAGTTCATTTAGTGACCGTTCAAAGTTACAACAGCACTGACCGTTTTCACACTTATAACTGTTGCAGCATACCCATGGTCACGTGATCAAAATTCAGGCCCTTGGCAGTTGACTTATATTTATGACGGTTGCAGTGTCCCAGGGTCATGTGCTCACCTTTTGCGACCTTCTGACATGCAAAGATTCACTTGAGAACCGGCTTGCTAACATAACAACTGCAGTGATTCACTTAATAACTCTAGCAAGGAAGGTCATAAAATGGGGCATAACTCACTTAACAACTGTCTTGCTTAGCAACATAAGTTTGGGGCTCAATTGTGGTCATAATTTGAGGACCACCTGTATAGGACAACACACAAACCACGATATTGTCTTTCTAATATCCTTGCTTTGCCTTTTGGGCTGTTTTTCACAAAGAAAGAGATAAAGGGAGATGAAACTATAATACACGACCAAGGCCTACTTTTTCATCTATTTCTGATATTTTTAGGCTTGCTATGTAAAGAAGGACATCAACTCCAAAAAGGGACTCATAGCACATATATTCTCATTTACATGCCTCTGAAGTATCAGCTTACATTAAAGAGTTTTTTTTGGTCTAGCTAGTGAATGTCATGTTAACTCTAGTGTGAAGCTTGGTGATTGCCTTTGATATACCATGATCTTCTTTCTCCTGCTTTCTACCCCAGACTATGTTTTATTAAAGACATGTGGGAGTTATTGACTCTTGTGGTTTTGTTGCCCAGCACCCCATGAAGAATAGAACAACCCTCTGGCCTCTATGGAGGAGTTTGACAAGCTGGCTGAACGTAACAGCAGAGCTCACTTGATTGGTCAAAAGCAGGAGCTTTTTCCAAGGCTGGTAATTTAGTTGTTATTAACATGACACAGAAAAGTCAGCGGGAAGCACATTATAGAGAATGGATGTTCACAAGCTCTTAATGGGCTGAAATAAGTTGTTCCTGCTCCCACATCAATTGTATATATGAACAAAAACAGGCTAAGCCAGCTAACCTGTCACATCTACTCCTGCTTCCAACCCCATCATCTACATGCATATACATATACATTTGATTAATAAATATATACACAAAAGCACCTCTTTTTTCAGACGCCTGTGTATTGAGGATGGACAGCTAGTGGGAAATGCAATATTACAGTAAGGTTAGTCAATATATCACTGCTCAATCAAGATATTTTTCAAGACATTTTTTTCTGCCAGAGGCAAAAAAGGGAAAATCGCTCTCCACACCCCTTCCAAGTACAGAAGGCAAATTCCAGTGCTGGGAGCTATCCTCTGTAACACATATTGAGGATAGTAAAGTAGCTCAGAGCATTCTTGGTAATCTGCAAAGACTTCATAATTCTCCCTTTCATATTTCAGTGCTGCTCTACAAGGACAATTGCCTAGAGCAATTTCTTCACATTCTTAATGAGAGGACTTACTAAGTTGTCAATCATCACAGAAGTGCAACTCCAGAAGAGAGCTTCTGCATTAACAGCACAGTTTGATGTATATCAAGGCTGAAGTATATATTTCTCTGGTCTCTCAAGAGTTTCTGTCTTCACAGAATTAAGTTTGCTGTTAGAAATCAGCTTCCTCTCTTTGAAGGACAATTTACACTCCTACTCAGAAGTATTTTGAGATAGGTAGGAAAAGGACAGGCTATTTCACTTATTAGACATTTACCTAGTAAATGAGGCACACTTGATTTTTATCTAAGGAATCTCTCCAATTGATTGATTGGGTGAAAGGGATGATCCTCTAGGGCAGGGGTCCTCAACCTTGGCAACTTTTAAGACTTGTGGACTTCAACTCCCAGAAGTCTTAAAGTTGCCAAGGTTGAGGACCCCTGATCTAGGGCCATGGTTGGAATGCCACAGGATCATTTGTAATCATATCTTCTTTCTCATTGGAACATACAAGAAGTCCTTGACTCACAACAACAATTGAGTTCAAAGTTTCTGTTGCTAAGCGAGACAGTTGTTAAGTGAATTTTGCCCCGTTTTATGTCCTTTCTTGCAACAGATGTTAAGTGAATCACTGCAGTTGTTAAGTTAGTAACATAATTGTTGGCTTCCCCATTGACTTTGCTTATCAGAAAGTTGCAATCATGTGATCATAGGAGCCTGGAATACGGCAACTGTCATAAATATGAGTCAGCTGCCAAGCGTCTGAATTTTGATCACGTGACCATGGGGACGCTGCAAGGGTCGTAAGTGTGAAGTCAGTTTTTTCAGTGCCCTTGTAACTTTGAATGGTCACTAAAATGAACTGTTGTAACTCAAGGACTAACTGTACCGCCTTCACGTCTCTCATTTTTTGGATTCTACACCATTGCCTAAGAACTTCAGCTCTTTTAAGATACCTTCAGATGCCCTTGCTGTGTTCTTCACAATAGTTTTTGATTGAAGAAGCACAAAGTGGCTGTATTCCTGGACATAACAGAATTAGGCATAAAAGCATACTGGCAAGCCAGATTGAGAGGGCAAACTGTGGTGTGCAGTTTGAAGAACTTCATTTTGCAGGAAAGAAAATGAATTAGTACCGTAGTTGGGAGAAGAAGTGGGAAGAGGAAAAGAGAGAGGCGGAAATTGTCAGTGGGAGGATGAGTCATTTGAAGAATTTTTAACAGATTTAAAGCTATAATGATGGGCCCTCAAGTGATCCTGTCATCGGGGATGAGACTGTAATCAGCATTTAAATATCCAACACTCTTGAACAGTTAACTGGAAGACAAAAGACCTTTATTATAATTAGAGTTTAGACACAAACAGCCCTTTAAAATTTTCCAGCAAAATTGAAGACAGATAGCAATTGGGTGAACAATTTCTCAAAGGGACAACCCTATTGCCAGGGACAATAGAAAAATTCCTTATGGGAGCAGTTTCTTCTGTATGTTTTCCTTTCAGATTGAACAAAAATGTGCGAAGCCAGGGGGGGCTGTTATCACTTGGAGAAATCATTGTACATGGGTGATTGTATTCACACCCCACCTTTCCACTAATGAAGTGCCAGAAACTCACTATCTTCTTATGCTAATTTCTCTGAAACGCTCTTATTGTTTCAAACAAAACATGCTGTAAGAAAATCTCTTGAATGAGTTCTGATAGAAAAAAAAGAGGCACCCCCCCCCCATGATGCTAATTTAGATCTGGTAGCAAATTGCTAAGGTAGTGTCTGATTAAATTACAGGTAATCCCCAGGTTAAACACATCTGACTTACGGCCAACCTGTACTTACAAATGGGCTGCCTATTACTAAAACGATGGGCAGTGTTGTCCTTCTTTGAGCCAACAAACTGCTGAAGCCACACAATGTTGTTATGAACCCCTGAAGCCACATGTTTTTAGTACACAGCCTGTTTTCAGCAGTTTATGAAAAGATTACATATTACAGGCAGTCTATTTGTAAGTACCAACTTATGTGCAAATTCAAGTTAAAGAAACAAAGGACAGAATGTGATCTTAATCCAGGGAATGCCTGCAGAAAAGCAGCAGTACAGATACTTGATGTATGACCACAGTTTGGAACTGGGATTGCCATTGTAAGTAGGTATTATTGTAAAGTGAGATGTCATATGACCACACAGACTTACAATAGCAATCTTGGCACTCCCCGTTGAGATTGTTAACTGAGAACTGTGGTTCATTAAGTAGCTACTCACCTAAATCCCAGCCCCAAGCCTCCATAAGGTCAGGGATTGCCTCCAACTCCACCCACTTGCCTATGGCCTCCCCTCAAAAGCTCTGCCTATTGCCGCCCTGAACCCTGCCTTAACTGCGTCAGGGTTGAAGCTTGCCAGGGTGAAATCAGGACTCAAATAACTTGAGCAGGTTGGTTTTTTCCATAATGTTCCTAAACAGAGACACATTTTCTTTTCTATTGAAAAATGATAGTGGTAATAATAACAACTTGATAGAATCAAGATCACGTGAAGTGTTGATACCACTTTACCATGCCTTGGTAAGGCCACACTTGGAATACTGCATCCAGTTTTGGTCACCATGATGTAAAAAAGATGTTGAGACTCTAGAAAGAGTACAGAGAAGAGCAACAAGGATGATTAGGGAACTGGAGGCTAAAACATATAAGGAACGGTTGCTGGAATTGGGAATATCTAGTCTAATGAAGAGAAGGACTAAGGGTGACATGATAGCAGTGTTCCAATATCTCAGGGGCTGAGTCAAGCTATTCTCCAAAGTGCCTGAAGGTAGGACAAGAAGCAACGGATGGAAATTAATCAAGGAGAGAACCAATCTAGAACAAAGGAGAAATTTTCTGATAGTTAGAACAATTAATCAGTGGAACAACCTGCCTCCAGAAGCAGTGAATGCTCCAACCCTGGAAGTTTTTAAGAAGAGACTGGACAGCCATTTTTCTGAAATGGTATAGGGTTTCCTGCCTGAGTAGGGGGTTGGACTATATGACCTCCAAGGTCCCTTCCAACTTTATTATTATTATTATTATTAACCCTAAGCAAAACTAGGAGTGCTGTTCATCCATTCATCATAAATAAATAAATAAGTAAGTAAATAAGAGCCATATTTGACATAGAGTAACTTATAATTTTAATATTTTTTCATTTCTTTTTTTGTCATAGTAATTCTTTCACATGCTTGTGTTTTCTTGGAAAAACTCAAATAGCAGGTTTGCCAAAGATAGACACAATTCTTTTAAGAATATACACTCACGTGCCAGAAAGAAAAAGATCTTGAAAGAGACTTGTTCTGAAACATCCAATGAAAGAACAGTGAAATGTAGTCTGTTATAACTAATAGATTATTGAGAGATGAAGTACCAGATAGCATGAAAGTTTCTTCGGGCATTTGTAAACAATATTGGAAAGATTATTGTTGCTAAGTGCTGATACTGCATGAGGAGGCTTATACCTTCATAACGTGCTGACAAGGTGGTATTAATATTCTATAAATTTGCTTCCACTCTTAATTAAACATTCAAAAAGTAGTTAGGCTTGTCCTTTAAAAAGGTGGAATATTTGCATGTGTCTAGTCTTTTACAGAATGATGCATGTGCACAAATAGTTATGAAAATACAACCTCTATTGACAAAGTGCCACAAGGCATTGGCTGATTCTAGATAATGTTACAAGGATATATGTCTCATCTGAGGAAAGAACTTCTCTTACACATCACAATATTTCTCCTTGATCTGCTGATACACTATTTATATCTCAGTAATTTAGTGTTCCTATAAGATACATTAAAATTAATTGGAAATGTCACATACAACAGTCTTCTAAAACAGTCTTGATTTCAAGAAGTTTCTCCTTCATGCCTATCAATTTGCCTGATAAGCAATAGATGTAAATCAGGAATGGAATCAATAGAAAAAGGGTTGTGCAATAGATTATGACAGATCTTTTCCTGGCATTGTACAACTTTCATGATTCCTGAGCCTAGGTGTGATCTGGACATCTGAACCATTCACTCTAGTGCAAGATCTACTGAATCCACTATACTACAATTCTAAAACTTGGTATGCTGGAGACTTCTAAACCTGAGACTGTCAATTGTAGCCTCAAGTTTAAATGAAATGATGAATTAGTTTCACTTTAAAGAACAGCACAATCCATAGAGCCATTACATCAATTCAGACGGTGTATCAAAATGAGCTCCTGGAGATCCACTCCTACATTTGTTTTATTTTCAGTGTTGATTGATTCTGAACCATCAGGTTAGTGTCAACTCTTAAGGATCCCATAGATCAGGGATCCCCAACCCCTGGTCTGCAGACCAGTACCGGGCCGCGGTATGCCAGCAACCGGTCCGCACAAACAAGCAAAGCCCCATCCGCGGGATGCAGGCAACACACAAAACCATGCATCCTCCGGTCCGCGGAAAAAAATCTCTCCACAGAACCGGTCCCTGGTGCCCAAAAGGTTGGGGACCTCCGCCATAGATTTTGTCCAGGTGATCTGTCCCCTTCCAGTAGTGTACCCATCACCTTATAAAGACCAGCAATGATCACCTCAAATTTTTTTTATGTCCACTTTCCCCAGCATTATAGATTTCTCAAGAGTACATCTTTGTATAATATACTAGAACAGGATAATTTGCAGCTATTTGTTTGTGCCTCAGATGAGAACTCTGGGTTAATTTCTTCCATTTGTTTGTTTTCTTGGCAATTTATGTTGTTCTCAGTGATCTTGCAACACCAAAGTTCAAAAGCATCATCTGTCTTTCTGTCTTCTTTGAAGGCTAGCATTCACTTCCACAGTATTATAGCAAAACAAATTGCTGGTATGGTTCTGATCTGTGTAGGCACGGATGTAGTATGGCATCTGAATGCATTTTCTGAGGTCTCTTATTATTACAGGGTTTCACATTTTTCTGAGCAGTTTTCACAGGTTGACATGATAGATACAATTGAAGGGTTTTGTCTTTTTCTCTTTTTTTTCCATTTTTTTAAAAATGCTAGTGTTAACCAAGTACATTTACAGTTTATTAGAGACATGTTCACGTTAGAAAATGGATATTAAATGTATTCTAGTATTACAAGCTTTTAATAATGAATTACAATAATACATTAGCCCTATAATATGTAAGACTGGTTAGGTATCTACCTGTATATTACTTCTGATCTTTGGTTTCTATCTGAATTACCTATTTTTATATTCTTTTACACTTGTAATAATAATGTATTATTACATGTATTATTTTTCCTTTATTCCTTTAAAATTGGTTATAGGTAGTATGTAAAAAAAAATAAAGCCTTTCGATATCAGTTAGAGACATATTGACTTCCTTTTTGGTCTATAACAATAATGTCTCTAATTGCTCGGCCTTTTCTAAAGCCATCTTAAATATCTGGCATCTCCTTTTCCATAAGGGTCCTTAATCTGTATTGGGTGATCTTAAGCACTAAGATCAGATTTTATCTTCCTGGGCTCCAAGATCACCACAGATGGGGACTGCAGCCAAGAAATTAAAAGACGCTTGCTCCTGGGGAGGAAAGCTATGGCAAATTTAGACAGCATACTAAAAAGCAGAGACGTCACCCTGCCAACAAAAGTGCGGATAGTCAAGGCCATGGTTTTCCCAGTTGCAATGTATGGCTGTGAAAGTTGGACCGTAAGAAAGGCTGAGCGCAAAAGAATTGAGGCCTTTGAACTATGGTGCTGGAGAAGACTCCTGCGAGTCCCTTGGACTGCAAGGCGATCAAACCGGTCAGTCCTAGAGGAGATCAACCCTGGCTGCTCTTTAGAAGGCCAGATCCTGAAGTTGAAACTCAAGTACTTTGGCCACCTAATGAGAAGGAAGGACTCACTGGAGAAGAGCCTAATGTTGGGAAAGATTGAGGGCAATAGAAGAAGGGGACGACAGAGAATGAGGTGGCTGGATGGAGTCACTGAAGCAGTAGGCGTGAGCTTAAATGGACTCCAGAAGATGGTAGAGGACAGGAAGGCCTGGAGGAACGTTGTCCATGGGGTCGCGATGGGTCGGACACGACTTCGCAACTAACAACAACAAGCACTATTTTGCTTCCATGTAAAATCAAGATTCTATAATAGTTTGCACACTATCTATTTGTAGCTCAAGGTTGAAATAAGGGGTCCTTGGTGCTCTGTCAGCTTGGTTGTTTTCTTGATTGATGAGGTTACCTAGTTTATGTAATGAAACATCTGCAAGCAAACAACCAAGCTCAGAGAGCATCAAGGATTCCTCAGTTTGCATACTCTATTATGTTTCTTTTCTTTGGTATTGGTATGTAAATTGATATTTTCCAATTCATTGTCCACTGTCATTGTCCAGGTTTGCTGGCATAGTCTGTTTAGAACCTTGAGTATTTTTTCTTCTGCTGTTTGTCATATTTCTGTAGCTGTTTCATCAATTCCTGGAGTTCTCTAACTTGGTATTGACCTCAGTGCTGATCTAACTTCATATTCTATTACTAGAGGCTATTGTAAGTAAGGAATATCTTCTAAGGTATCTAGGTTGCTGAAATGTTTACTGTACAGAATTTTAGTACATTCCTTCCATCTTTATTTGAACTCTTTCTTTGAATCTGTTGCTATCTGTATTTTTATTCTAGGAATAAAAAGGTGATTTAACTGTCAGCCCAACTTTCATTACAAGTCAGGTAAATGATGAGCTACCTCCAGAGTTTTATCCTGCAGGATTGACAGAAAGCTAAGGTATCAAAGAGGTCCTTGCCATCGCTATCTATCAGAATCTGGAAGATATGCTCCCAGTTCTGTTATCTATATGAAAACAGCATCCTTGTGCTGCTGTCAAGCTCACCTAGTCAACAACTGATTCATCTCTCTGTCTCTAGCCATTTCTTAAATGCCCAGATACCGACCAACAACCAGAGACATTTCTAAGCAGAAGGTAGCACATACTGTAGTCTATTCCTGGCTGCATATGGTGTTAATGATAGGTTGTTTGTTTTTTAACTGTGATCCGAGAATTTTCCAAATGGTTTCAAAGAACATTAAACTTTCTGGGAATTTAGCACTTTTAGAAGTAATGGAAAATACTTCTTTTAGAAGTAATGGAGCAAGCCTAATAGATCAGAATAACAGAATAACAGAGTTGTAAAGGACCTTGGAAGTCACCTAGTCCAACCCACTGCTCGGGCAGGAAACCCTATACCATTTCAGACAAATGGTTGTCCAATCTCTTCTTCAAAGCCTCCAGTGTTGGAGCACCCACAACTTCTAGAAGCAAATTGTTCAGAATAACAGAGTAACAGAATAACAGAATTGGACGGGACCTTGGAGGTCTTCTAGTCCAACCCTTGGCTCAAGCAGGAAACCCTATACCATTCCAGACAAGATCATGATCGCTTCCTCTAGGAGAGATTAAGAAAGTAACTCATAACCTGCTCTTTCTGCTAGAATTATAACCATTTGAAGCTTCCACAACACTGGGAAAAAATGACTTACAATCGGTCCTTGCAGCATCCCCACCGTCATGCGAATCTTGGCAACTGGAATGTGTTTACGAGGGTTGCAGCATCCCAGGGTCACCATCTGCAACCTTCCCAGCTAGCTTCTGGCAAGCAAAGTCAGTAGGGGAAGCTGGATTCATTTAATGACCACACAATTCAGGTAACAACTGCAATGATAGGCTTAGCGACCGTGGCAAAAAAAAAGTTTGTAAAATCGAGCATGACTCACTTAACAGCTGCCTTGCTTAGCAATGAAAATTCTGGTTTCAATTGTGTTCATAAGTCGAGGACTAGCCTGCACAGTGCTGATGTTTTCCCTGCACTTTAACTTCCCTGAAGTTAAAGATTAAAATGCATTGTGGCGATCAGTTTGCATTGTTGGATAAATTGCCAGTGACATACTCAGGAAGTCAAGTCTTTCCAAAAAGCTTGGGGATTTTATTTTTAATTAATTGCAAATAATGACATTAGTGATTTAATTTTTTTTTTCTGATTGCATATGACACTGGAATACTTGAACCATTTTGTAAATCTGACATTTAATTTTGCCTTCTCTACTGAATAGCATAGAACAGGTTTGGCCTCGAAGGATAGTGCTGCTGGATAATAATAATAATAATAATAATAATAATAATAATAATAATAATAATAATAATAATAATAATAATAATAATAATAATAATAATAATAATAATAATAATAATAATAATAATAATAATAATAATAGTGGTGGTGGTGGTGATGATGATGATGATGTTGGAAGGGACCTTGGAGGTCTTCTAGTCCAACCCCCTGCTCAGGCAGGAAACCCTAGACCATTTCAGACAAATGGCTGTCCAGTCTCTTCTTAAAGACTTCCAGTGTTGGAGCATTCACAGTTTCTGGAGGCAGGTTGTTCCACTGATTAATTGTTCCAACTGTCAGGAAATTTCTCCTTACTTCTAGGTTGCTTCTCTCCTTGTTTAGTTTCCATCCGTTGCTTCTTGTCCTGCCTTCAGGTGCTTTGGAGAATAGCTTGACTCCCTCTTCTTTGTGGCAACCCCTGAGATATTGGAACACTGCTATCATGTCACCCCTCGTCCTTCTCTTCATTAAACATAATATTAAATGCCGTCTGGGTTGGAAAATATGTGTTAATTCTTAAAGAACGAGATGAAAGCAAAGGTTCAGCAGTGCTAATGGACTGTCATGGAGGAGGAATAGAGCCCATCTCTGAGGGAGATGAGCAGTTTAGAAATTCATTTACTTATTTATTTATTTAATTATTTGTAAAATTAATTAGCCACCCATCTTACCATATGGTAATTCTGGGTGGCTTACAGTATTAAAGATAAATGTATAAAACCTAATGATATGAATACAATAATATAAAAACCGCTAATCTCTTATGGAGGGTTGGAGCTGACTTACTCGGGGGGGGCGGGGGGGATTAGATATTCCAAAGGGCAGGCAAAGTTGGAAATATAAATAAATAAAATAAATATGTGTTCAGGCCTGCATGCTGCTATTAGTCTTCTTTCCTTGCATTTGGATTTTTATTTTTGCAAAGCATTTGAACTTAGGCCTGCCAACAGTATGACAGCCACACTTTCCAGAAGAAAAAGTGTTAATAGAAGCAGGATTCAGAATGGTTCGGATGCCACAGCAACCTGAAGCAAAAGTAATAATGGATGTATCAAGCTCAGACAAGTTTGATATTTGCCTTCATAATGGGTTCTTTCCCTTAGCTGCTTCATTATCAGTTTCCAAAATAATCAGGTAGCTGTTCACACTGTGAATGTAATTCCTTTGGAGAGTAAAGCCTTACAAAGGGATATACATCCGGATGGCAATTTTTTATCAGTGGTAAAGCAGTTGGTATATTGCTTCTCATGGTGGAGTTTGCTGCGGTGTCTACCGGGAGAAAAAACACATGAAAATATATTCCATGAAACTCAGAACTTCTAGTTTGAGCATTTTTATGCTGGGGGTTAGAGTAACTGGGTACCCCGAAGACTTTGCTCTGTAATCTCATGGGAAATATAATGAATGGTTTATTTATTAATTTACAGTGTTCCATTGGACCCAAATGAAATTGATAAAACAAAATATGCAAGCAGAGGCATAAAATGGCACCTGTCTTAATGTTAAAGTAGCAAGTTTTCTGCCCCCTTTCCTTACATGAGTTACAGTAGGTAGCTGAAGAGCTGGTTTAAGCATTGTATTTATCAAATTTAAATATGCGTATAAACGTAATACCCTTTGACTTTATTGTCATGTCCAAAATTATAGATGATGATGATGGTTTTCATTCACATCAAAACAAACAAGGGAGTAAAAATACATTAAAAATGCAGCAGTTTTCTCAGCTCCAAATGTTCACAATTAGTGCTCATTTCAAGGAAAAGTATTCCTGTTGACTAGTTCTCTGTGCCCAGGAGAAAAAAAAAAAACAAGACTATGGAAAAGTACAAATAAAATCATTAAATTGAAATCATTTCTTTTTCAAAAATGAAATACTGGTAGTCCTTGCTTAGTGGCCATTCAAAGTTGCAACAGATCTCCCAGGGCTACTTATGACTTGCTTATGGAATTCCAGCGGCTGCACCCCTTCCACGATCATGTGATCGCATTTTGGGTGATTGGCAACTGGCTCTCATTTATTGCTGTTTTCAACATCCTGTAGTTGTGACTTAGATTTTCAGTGGTTTTTGCCAGTTTCCAGGATTTACTTCTGGTTTCTGGCAAAAAACGCCCACTGAAGATAACAAATTTCTTTAATAACCACAACATTCACTTAGCGGCTGTGATGTTTGCTTAACAATCATGGCATTTGCTTAACAACTGTCACAAAAAAAAAGGGTGCAAAATCACATACGGCCATGTGTTAATCCTCTTAATAACCATCACAACTTATGACTGTAATTCTGGCCTCAATTACTGTCATAATTCGAGGACATGTAAAGGCAATTACATGTCAGTCCAGGAGTAGCTGTTGTTCTGCAAACGCCTGTGTGAAGATTCTCTATCTATAGTTTCCTTTAAAACTAGCCTGGGATCCTTATACCTCTTCCCCATTCCTTATTTATAACAAACAAAAATTCTCTGGCGAAGCATCATGAAGATGCATTGGCAAGGCGAAGGCTATATTGGTGTCTCGTATATCAGTTAAGAAAATTAAGGCCTCACCAGAGGCAAAGGGGCCTCCATAATGTTGATTGTCTCAGCCAAATCTATGGATAAATAGACCTTTTTGTCTCCCTGTGAGAGATCTGCTTGCAGAGTTAATGAGTGAAGCCTTGTGATACATTGACACAGCTTTGTATTAACCGTATTTACCCCAAGCCCGGCTTCCCAGAGGTGAGATATTTTTCTTGGAAGAGCTTTTTTTGTTTTGTCCTACATAAAGACATTTTGTTGCAAGTAGATTTACATGGTGCTTGGTTTTTCCTCCAGAAGCTCTGTTGGGACTTCTGCTTTTATGCTAGGCCTTGCTTTTAGGGTTTTTGGCTGTCAGAATGAGAGCAAATGTAGTATTTATTAAAAGATAAAACCCAGTCCATCTTTATTTTCACTTTATTGTTAGCAGTTTGGACTGCAGCAAAGCTGAGAACTGTTCAGGCTTTTTTTTTTTTTTTTTAGCTCTTCCAGGTCATAAGGACACATAACTTTGTATCTCTATATCAGTTTCTTACTATTTATTAGACTTAGGGAGTCTAATATGTCTAGTTTAATGAAGAGAAGGACGAGGGGGGACATGATAGCAGTGTTCCAATGTCTCAGGGGTTGCCACAAAGAAGAGGGAGTCAAGCTATTCTCCAAGGCGCCTGAGGGCAGGACAAGAAGTAATGGATGGAAACTAGTCAAGGAGAGAAGCAACCTGGAACTGAGGAGAAACTTCCTGACAGTTAGAACAATTAACCAGTGGAGCAACCTGCCTCCAGAAGCGGTGAATGCTCCAACACTGGAAGTTTTTAAGAAGAGACTGGACAGCCATTTGTCCGAAATGGTATAGGGTTTCCTGCCTGAGCAGGGGGTTGGACTCGATGACCTCCAAGGTCCCTTCCAACTTTATTATTATTATTATTATTATTATTTGTGCGAGTTTGCATGTTCCTTGTTTACTTTGAGCAAATTGATTTGAATTTGAAAAGAAGTTAAATGTTCAGAAAAGGGAAGTTGCCATCCTTTTCTGCCCCTTGCAGTTCCTGAAGCTTCCTAGCTATTTAAAATAAAGAGAAACTAAAACTAATTAAACAGAGAAAAAAAATACACACTGCACATAAACAGAGTTAATAAAATAATTTCACATAAGCAAAGAAAAAGAAATGATTTCATGAACTAAAGAATACCCAAAAGATATGGTAATATGTAAGGAGCTTTGAAGGAGAGGAAGTAATCACAAAATTGAGAATAATTCCTCTTCTTATTTGTCAATCTCTCCTAATCGGTCGAACAGCAAGGAGAGAGATTACATAGTGGGCTTCTCTGCACTGCGAGGTTGCTTGTCATCTGTACAAAGGCAGTGGTCCTAAAAGAAATGCTCAAATGCCCTGGTTGTGATGGAAACTTCCGTTGTTTGGGAAAACCATTGTAAAATGTAGTCAGGTGGTGCTGCTATGATCAGAAATGGAGTCCTGTTGCCGCGTGCCCAAAGTAGGGCTGGGCAACTATGGCCCCTTTATGATCTGTGGACTTCAATCCCCAGAATTCCTGAGCTACCTGGCTCAAGAATTCTGGGAGTTGAAGTCCACAGCTCATAAACGAGCCATAATTGCCAACTCTTGGCTCTATGGTCACATGACCATAGAGTGAGGGGACTGTCAGAACTTTAGAACTGGGTCATAGCGCCCTTTTTGTACGTAGGCTACAATTTCAAATGGTTGCTAAGTAACTGGTCATAAGTTAAGAACTCCCTGTATCTTTATGGATTTTTTGGGGGGGTCTTACTATGTTTATATCTGCCAGGCCTCTAGATCCTCAGAGGAGCATACATAACTCTTTACCCACTCCCTCCAATCGTAGTCTCCAAATTCAGCATTGCAACAATGCTGTGAAATAGGTTATTCTGACAGAAATGTCAGATGTGTTATCCAGATGAGCTTTATGCCTGAGTGTATCCTGGACTCTGGGTTTCGCTAGCTTTAGTCCAGTAGTTAAATAATTACCAAGTATTCAACATCTAAGCACCAAATTCTAAGCTTATTAAGAGTCATGGTAGCACAGTGGTTAGAATGCATACTGCAGGCTAATTCTGCCCACTGCCAAAGTTTGGCAGTTTGATTCTCACCGGCTCAAGTTTGACTCAGCCTTCCATCGTTGGGGGCAATATGCTGATTCTGTAAACCGCTTAGAGAGGGCTGTAAAGCACTGTGAAGCAGTATATAAGTCTGACTGCTATTGCTATTGCTTATTCTGAAATTACTAATCCAACTGTTTTAGATTTGGGTTATTATTACTTTATGGCACCAGTTCTCAGAGTGTTGTCTGGGAATCCCTGGAGGTCCACAAAGTCAAATAAGTAAGTAAATAAATATTTTTTTCCCAGTTGTAATTTCTAAAATAGTAAATATTGATATATATAATCCAAATAATAGCAATAGCAATTTAGACTTATATACCACTTCGTAGTGCCTTACAGCACTATCTAAGCGGTTTACAGAGTCAGCATATTGCCCCCAACAATCTGGGTCCTCATTTTACCAACTTTGGAAGGATGGAAGCCTGAGTCAACCTTGAACCCCATCAGGATCAATAAAATGGTTGCACTTTAACCACTGCTCCCCCCAAACTCTTTTGGGTCCTCAATCAGTTTTAAGCATGTAAAGGGATCCTGGGGCCAAAATGTTTGAGCGCTGCTGCTTGATGGAGCAATTATGTGATAATATGGAAAAGCAGTAGAGCTAAAAAGTGAAAAAGTTAGTCATGAGAACCTGATTTAGTCTTGCCTAGAAGCAAATTGAGTGACTTTGGACCAGTTATTCTGTAACTCACCACAACTTATTCAAGAAATAGGAGAAAGATGAGCTCTTCAGTTGAGTTATTCGGTTAAAATTGTGGAATATAAATCTAATGAATAATTAAAGGTAATAAAATAGTAGGCCAACCAGACTGCTGAACATTTGAGGTGGCATTTAGAAGCCCTTATTTATCAATTAAATCATATAACAAGGTAGGTACCTTACTCAGCAAATATGAAATAGCTAAAAATAATTTCTAGGTTTTCATTCCGTTGACTATTTTGAACGAATAGAAAAAGTGAAATCAATATCAATGCTAATAGTGTTTATTCTCTAGAGTTTGGAATAGAAACTCTCTGCCTTATTTTTATTAAACGTTATGTATAAATTTTACTCTTTAAAGTTTACACTTCTTTAAACTTTAGGACCTTAAACAATTAAATTTTAAAAAGTTATTGCATTTTTTTACTGTGCTGAATATAAATTTCTTACTGTTTCACAGATAGATGCAGTACAATAAAATCAGTTTAATGGATTCCCATTTGGTGGAATTTTGATTTAACAGACAAAATATGAATTCCTTCTCAATAGTGAAATAAAGTCTGGGTAATTTGAAGTGTACTGGAATGGTGGGTGTTATACATGTGTAAAATCAGGTTTTGTATTATTTGTGTTAATTCATCCCATGTGCATAACTGTAACATAAATTGCATGGTAAATGATGATACATTGATACGCATATGATACAATTTTTTGCAATGATTTGAACCCTTGATCCAACCCTGGATTTCACCAACATCCCTTTCCCTTGTCTGTAAAAAACAAGATTTTAGGGGTATTTTCAGCTGTGTGGCAGTTGTCCATTTTCATATTCATTTCTGTTCTTATCTCATGATCTTGAGATTTATTCTTTGCAATAAATTAGCAATAGGTACAGGTAATCCCCGAGTTACAAAGTTTGAAGTTACGCGATAAGCGCCCCCTAGTGCTTACGAGCAAGTCCTGAAATTACGAATATTGCAGCATCACAGCAGTAGTTCGCCCTTACAAGTGACCGCAGAGGCTCTGCAACATTCGCCCTGGTTATTCCTTCCCTCCCCACCCCCACCCCGGGTCTCCCTAAGCACCAGGCCTTCAATACTTACCCTGCGAAGATGGCGATCCTTCGCTTTCTTGGCTGCTCCAGGCCTTCGGTGCATTTGCGGAGAATGGAGGCCTAAAGTAACGCAAGATCATGCGAGATCAGTGGGGCGAGATCTCTCGCTACTGATCTCATGTGATCTCATGGTACTTTAGGCCTCTGTTCTCTGCAACAGAGAATGGAACCGAAGCCGGGGGACGCTTCCACGTGCATCTGGAGGCCTGATCCGGGCACTGGAGGCCTTTTCCAGGCCACTGCCGCCCAGATCTGAGGCTGGGAGACGCTTCTGCGGCCCTCTGGCAGCCCGAGCTGGTTGCTGGAGGCCTTCTCCAAGCTGCCGCCGCCTGGATCTGAGGCCAGGGATGCTTCTGCAGCCCTCGGGCAGCCCGATCAGAGTGCCAGAGGTCTTTTCCAGGTTGCTGCCACCTGGATCTGAGGCCGGAAAAAGCCTCCAACGCCCTGATCCAGGCCCTGGAGGCATGCGGAAGTGTCCCCCAGTGTGAGATTCGGGTGGCAGCAGGAACCATGGCAGAGAGGAGATGGATCTTTTCAAGGTGAATCCAGCGCGGCAGGAAGGGAGGGGGAAGCATAAGATACCTTAGTGCATCGGGGAGGCCTTGGGGGCCTGTTCCATCACTAGGCCCCCCCACTGCCTTCCCCACCCTGAGATACCTCATGTTCACTTAATGAGCTGCATGCCTCTTAACGAGCAAGGGAGTGATCTCGTTTGAGGTACAAGATTCACTCCCACGAGTTTTCGAGTTACGAGTGGAATGGGCAGGCTCCATTCCAGTTACAAGTGGAATGGGTAACTCAAGGACTACCTGTATTGTGTGGATAAGCTCTCTGACTACCGGTAGTCCTCCACTTACAAAGGGTTTAGTGACCGTTCAAAGTTACAACAGCACTGAAAAAAGTGACTTACAACCACTCCTCTCACTTGCAGCATATCTTTAACCACAGGCAGAAGTCCCAATGATGTGAAGGATGACCTATTCACTCTATAGATGCACAGTTAAATCAAAAATAAAAGTGCTTGCTGACTTCAATAGTTCTTGTAGGCTTCTGCATTGTTCTTTTGGTAAAAGGAGCTGGTGCGCTCTCCAAATATTCACAGCTTGCAATTTTCTTAACACAGTGAAATAAAAAGGATCCTGAGGACAGTTTGATATATTATGAGGAATGCTAAGAATACATTGAATGTATGTTAAATTCTCTACAATTGTATATCAGCTATCTAATCCTAGAAAGTTTAAATCAATTGCATTGCAAATAAAAATAGATCTAAACCACCTTTACTTTTAAGAATCCTCAGTTAGCTCTTATTTCCTATCCTCATTCTCCATTTCTAAAATATCAGCCTTCCCTAAATTAACACCCCATTACACCATTTCCAGATACTATGTCCACATCATCTGGATATGATGTTTGTTATAGTCTAACATATTTTGAGGACATTGGATTTGGGAGATTTAGTGAAGACAATCCCAGGTAATTAGTAATTAAAATTCTATTTTAAACTTACACCATTTCCTTTCCATTTAATTTTACTCTACAAGTATACTGCATGACTTTTTGTTTGACTGTCTGCTGTCTGTACTTGCATCAATGAGCAGAATTAAATACTGGAACTAGTCATCAATGCAGTTTAACTGGGCATTTGTTTGGGCCTTAAATTTGACATTTGACAGAGATTGCTGCTAATCCTTTCTTTGTTGAACAAGAATTTGCAGTTCCAACTTGAAGAACACGATACTACACTGTTCAAAGAAAACTACCTCACATATTTCTCCATGTTCACTGTCTTCATATTTCGTTTCAAGAGTTTCTTCTCCTACCCCCTTTTGGGTGATTCTATATTTTAGGGTTTTGAAGAAAATACTTTTATATCCAGCCATCTCATCCATACAGTTATTTTCTACAGACCTTTCATCTTACAAAATTAAAATGTTCCTTTAGTTCTCTGTAATGCCAGGGAAATGCCACAATATTTTATTTATCCCTCAGGATGTAAGGTAGACCTAGTGTGTGTATTTGGGGAAAGGTTTTTTTTGGTCATTCAATTTCAAGGAGTCACTCCAGACTTTAGATATTTCTTCATTTTCTTTTATTGCATATTTTGGAAAAACCTGACTGATATTAATCGATATTAATATTAATTTCTTTAATAAAAATGTTTTTCTCTAAACATGTTGGTAATAGGTTGTTTTTCGCCCCCTTTCAATAACAGCTGAGTTCTGTTAATCACTATAATTATTACCACACTAAAGGCCTAATTCATGGGTGTCAAACTTGCCATGTCACGTGATGTGTCGCGACGTATCGCGACTTTTTTTAGGAGGTGGAGTGGGCGCGGCCTCCGCATGATGCAACCCTGGCCTAATTCACCTGTATTTGAATTCATTTGTGTGTAAAGTTTTAGTTGATTCTTTCATACATCAGGGCTGTTGTTTCACATAGCACGGAAACAAACAAACAACGATCTTGGAAGGAATGGGAAAGCTTCACATGAACCTTTCATAATGGAAAAGTAATCTTAGAAAATGTTTTGCCAGAATGAAAAATAAATTCAAGTTTGTGTTGTGGATTTCCAGGTCTTACTACATACAGTACATGTTTCATTCAAGTGAACCAGGTAATTTCTTGGACAGCCTTATAAAGATTTTTTTTTTTAAAGTGAAGTTCAAGTTGGGGTGTTACCTAGAAAACAGGTGGTCCCAAACTGTGGGTCACAATCAGCAAATCACAGGGGTTGGGAAGTAGCACCTGGGATTAAAATGTATTTCATCCTTTTTTGGCACTTAGTCAAACAGCCCTTTCCTCAAACATTTGCATTTGAAGATGCTATAATTTGTTTGTTTATTTATTTATTACATTTATATACAAACAGTCCTTGACTTACAACTACAACTGAGCCCAAAATTTATGTTGTTAGGTGAGCTTTGCTCTGTTTTATGACCTTTCTTGCCACACTTCTTAAGTGAATCATTGAATTTGCTAAGTTAGTAACATGGTTGTTAAGTGAATCTGGCTTCCTCATTGACTTTGCTTATCGGAAGGTCGCAGAAGGTTATTAAATGACCCTGGGACACTGCAATCATCATAAATATGAGTCAGTTGCCAAGCGTCCAAATTTTGATCACGTAAACACAGGGATCTGACAACAGTCATAAGTGTGAAAAACGGTCATAAGTCACTTTTTTCAGTGCTATTGTAATTTTGAACGGTCACTAAATGAACTTGCCAGTCGAGGACTACCTATTTCAGTTGTTGGAATTCATATAACTCTTCTCCACTCTTCTTAATAAATCTTCAAATAATCCCTGTGACTGTTAAGTTTGGGAAAGATACACTTGCCAAAGAGCTTGACTCCATGTGGATACGTTTCCTATTAATTGCTCCCATTTTGTGAGGAATCGTCTTAAATTTACTAGGGCTGTGCTCATTAATGACTCCTGGTAAGCTGGTAATATTCTGGTAATATTGATAAGCTGTAGTCATAGAGGTGTCAACAAAATTAATTATGTTTTGAGAGGATGATGGAAACACAAAAGTTTGTGAACCTCTAAATGGCTTGGACCATTTTCAGGATGGAAAATTTCCAGAAGCCAATTAGTTAGAGCAGGGCTGTCAAACTGCCGGCCTGCGGGCCGGACGTGTCATCCGGAAGCCGCACCCACCCCATTGCCGGCAATGGCAAAACCGTCCCGATACGTTGCACGTCATGTGACGTCGCGAGTTTGACACCCCTGACTTAGAGGGTCTCCTTAATGTATGGTTCAGTATCTGAAATGAGTTGAGCTTTTTTCTGTTAAGGGAACAGGATAGTATTTGTCTCTGTGTATAATTAGAATTGAGGTGGTGTAAAAGTATGTGAGAATGACCTATGGAGACCAGGCTAATAGATGCCAGATGCCAGTCAGATAAAAGGGAACACAGCTCACAGCTATATAGAGGGTGAAACAAGAGACTTAGGAGTGACTTTCTCTAAGTTATCAGACAATTAAATGTGACAATGGGAGAAATTGTACTTTTAGACTTGCAAGATTCTATTAATGTAGCTTTACAATAAAATAAAATTAGCTTATCTTGCTGTGTTTTGTCTGGTCTGCCTGGTATAGCTGACAGGTGGGCAACTAACTCAAAGAAGTCTGGTCATGCTCACTCTGATACTACTCTGAGAAAATGACCTTGGTTGGTGTCCCATGAGGTTATTCCTCTTGATCAGGCCAATTCTCCAGGGCAAGAGCTCAGTCAAGCAAAAATAAATCCCTACTGTCGGTAGTGTCATTGAAGCTAAACATAACCAAGCTACCAATAACATTAATAAAAGTAAGCCTATATATATATATATAAAAAAACATACCTTGGTTTCACATGTGTTTTGTTATTGGAGAAGAATTACCCTGTGTTGTTGTTGTTGTTTTTAATAATAAAAAAGTGCAAAAGAAAGCAAGGTAATCTAACATTTGGAAACAAGTCATACAAAAAAGATGTAAGGTTCTGTTTTTTTTTAATTTGATATCATAGATTAAAAAGTAATTACTAAGGTAAGTGGTATATTTATTTCTTGTCCAACTCCAATGAAATCATTAGGTTTATTAATGGAGGGTGTTGACACAATCTCATTCGTCATTTTAAGGGTTTGCAGAATTGCAAAGTTTGAGAATCTTGTAAAAACCTAAGGAGAAGCTGAACACCTGATAGATTTATCCATGCTTAATTTGTTCATGAAATGACCTTTAGTGTAACCCAGTGATGGCGAGCCCTTTGGGCTTGGTGTGTCAAAAATTAGGAAGATACCTAACTTCAGTCTGCTGGCATGTTATCTCTCCCCTCCCCAACAAAAGAGAAACAATTCTTTACATATTCATTTATTTTAAAAAATACAGTCTAATCATGTCTGGTACTATGTATTATTTAAAGAAATGCCAAATAATTATAAAATGAAATATGAGCAAATATGAGCAAAATTCAGTTTTAGAGGGTCCTGAAGCCACATGAGAATACGGCCCTTTTGTGCAACGTCTGGAGGATCCAGCAGCTACACAAGAGCACACCCCAATCTTGTGTAGTCTCTGCAGTCTCTAAAAGTCACTCAAAAACGGGGTGTACTTTCGAGAATAGTTGTGGGGTGTTGGTGAATGCTGGGTGTGTCACCCAAAATATCATGGCATGACACTTTTGACATGCGTGCCATAGGTTCACCATCAGTTTTGCAGCCCCAAAGTGGGTTTCTTTATGAAGCTGGCTGCAAAAGTATTTCAAAGAATGTGATGGTGATGACGGTGAATGGTTTAAGCCCACATTCGGTTCATGTTGTCTGTCATTCTTGATAAAAGTAACTGATTGGACTATTACAATCTGATGGAAGTTAAACAACTATATATTGAACGGCATCACTGGTGCTGTAGTTCTGTTGCAGCAGAGGGAGAAGAGAAAGGCAGAAACTTTACAAAAGAATAATAAGAACCTGTTTCTGAAGGCTTCTCCTTCATCATTCATTATTAGAATGAAATGCGAATGAGCACATAGGTCTTGCATAGAAATGCCACCTTTCAGACATAATCAAACCCTTTTAGGAAATTTATAAAAATGCCAAGAAATAAGTTTTACAGGAACAATTTTGCTAGAGTAAACGGTGATTCTCTGGATTTTAGAATATGTCAAGTGTGAAATGATTTTAACAATAAATAGCATTATTGCGGAAGACAATTTGTAAAATTTTCTTTCGGCAGTAGCCTATGTCAAACCATCTACATTTCTGAATTTTCTTGTTGCTCTCCCTAAATCCATTTCTCCTTTAAAGGGATCTTTAAAAATAACAGCATAACAAAGCCAATTAAACAAATGAATTGGTTCTATAATGTGCTTAATTCAACTCCCTCCCCAAAAAACAATTCAACTTGGCTTTAAAATTTGACAATAATAAAATTAGTGGGAGTTTAGGGAATGCGGTAATTAGCAATCAAGCTGACATTTAGGAGTTTTAAATGACAAATCTTAGACCTTTTTAAAATACCATTGTGTAAAACCACAGCTTTTACTCCCTTGAACTAACTTCCTTCTGAGTTGTACGCTTGTTAAACTAAAGGCAACTGAGTTTAAAGCTGGGTAAAAGCTGTGATTTTACACCATGGTCTTCAGCATATTTGCATATAAGTAGTCAGTGGTTTATTTTTTGCAATGTCTCAGCCAATATCGTGGCTACAAAGGTTGGCAGTGGTGATACGGCCTTGAAAAGATTTGAACGTTGACACAAGTGTAAAATAAGACTGGAATGTGATCTTGTTTTGTCTGGAAGTGACATTTGGAGAAGTCAAAGCTGAAGCTAAGGAAACATCTAACAATATTCCAGGATAATTGGAACATCTGCTGTTGTTTTGTTCAGTTATGTTCTGGCATAAAACAACTCATTTTGTTGTCCCCTTGTAAATGAAGGAGTAACGTGGGACATAATGTCTCCAAATTAAAGAGGGAGAGGATAACGTGCTGGGAACTTCTGTTAAAAAAATAAAATATCACCACTTTTTTTTCTTCCAGTTAGTCAAGAACAAATGTGAACAAAAAAAGTATCAGCAAGCTTTTCTCATTACAATACTTGAATAACAGAGTGTTGCTAAAAAGATACCCCTCATCCCAGTCTAGCTCATGAGCCAGAGGCAATCCTGGATTACTAATCTAGCTCCCTGGTTAAAGATTCACAAGGGCATCAAGTTCTTAGGAAAGGGGTTGGACTTGTTTTTCTATAACCTATCTCATAACGGTATTATGAGTGTACAGTATGCCATTCTCTTTTTTAAAAAAAATATTTTTATTAAATTTCATAAGATAAAAATATAAAAGAAACAAAAGTTAGAAAAACAAAAAGTGCAACAAAGAAAAAAAAGGAATGATTTTCGACTTTCTTCAGTGCGGTAGATACAAAAGTAATACAACCTCAGCCTTTTTGCTGTACACCAGTTGCCAATACATGCCAGTTGCCAAGCATCTGAATTGAATTTCACAACATTTCAAGCCATTTATATAATTACAAAATCATTCTAATCATTCTAAACCTGAAATCAAACTGTTTTCATTTTCAAGTAAAAAGTGATTTCCAAGTAGAAACAAAACTAGATAAATTCTTTTCTTTCAATGACTTTTTAGTCAGTTTCACCCTGTCCCCCTAACTCCATCACATTTACCATCCCTTCTTCCATTCTGAGAATTAGTGTATGTTTCCATCTTTGTCCCTTTAAGATTCTTGCCACTGTCAATATATATATATATATATATGTGTGTATATATATATATACACATACACATATACATGTATGTGTATACACATATACACATACACAGACTTTTCCTTCAACAAGCGGTCACTAAACAAATGAATGTAAATGAAGAGACACCAGCCTGAAGATGACGAATGAGACTTCGTCGAAACGTCGCCAAGACACTTCCAATTTTACGCGGGAGAAAACCCAAATTACCAAAGACCTACATACAAACACCCGTGAAAACCTCAGAAAACACACACACACACACACACACACACACACACATATATATATATATATATATATATAAAAAATTCTTACCAGAAAAAAGGCGAACACCAGGATAAAAATAAACAAGGCTGTTTAATATAAACAGGCCTGTAGATAAAAGAGCACTTAGCTTTCGTCCGCCAAACTACGGATGTCCTCAGAGTTGGAGTGGGAGGCATTCTGGGAGCTGGCCTATATAGCCTCCTGCCTCTGCGCCCGGCTTCTCGAGCGCGTCATCGGCCCATTGGTTGCAATAGTCCACAATGTGCTGAGTTGGTCTACACCTGGCAATCTGTCAGTGGCCTTGCTGGTTGCCTTCAGATCCTCCTTCGCTTTCCTTGAGCGCATACATGCACTCGGGGGGTGGCTGTCCAGCTGCCTTTGCTCCTTATCTCCTTCCCCTCCCGTTTTGGAGCGATCTCTCAACCTACAATTAAGACGCCCTGTGAGGCTGTCACCCTCCCCCAAGGCCGCTGTTGTCTCACCCGTAGCTCCCTCGCCCCAACCTTGCGAAGGATGGCTATTCGGGCATTCCTGCTCTCTGTTTCCCCCCCCTTTTTTACTCTTTCCAAGCCGCTTCTCCACGTTTGTGTGTGTGGAGAAGTTTCTGCCTTTTTAAAGATCTTCTCCATTATTCCTTTGGGAAAATATATTCTGCCTTTTTAATATTCCCAAAAATATTTTTTTTCTCTGGATTGTTCCCACACGCTCAAAGTTACAACACTGAAAAAAGTGACTTATGACCATTTCCCCCACTTAAACCATTGCAGCATCCCCCATGGTCACGTGATCAGAATTCAGATGCTTGGCAACTGGCATGTATTTATGATGGTTGTAGTATCCCGGACAAGCAAAGTCATTGGGGAAGCCACATTCATTTAACAACCATATTACAGTATTTACTGAACAACTGCAGTGATTTATTTAACAACTGTGGCAAGAAAAGTCATAAAATGGGGCAAAACTCACTTGACAACTTGTTCAGCAATGGAAATTTTGGGCTGAATTGTTGTCGTAAGTTGAAGGCTATCTGTAATATATTAAAAAAATCCAAACTGTCTTTTAAATTCTTTATCCATCAAACCTAAAAAGAAAACTTCTGGTTTCGGTTTTATGTTTAAGAATCTTCTGAAACAAAACAGAATTCTAATTCCAATATTTCTTTACTATTCTACCATTCTACCATTCTCATTTCTTTGAAATCCGTATCTTGCAAAGTCATAATCCACTGTCTTGAAAGTTTAGGCTTTGATACGAAATAGCATTCTATTGAATGACTCCCCATTTTCTTCCTGGCAAATGGTAAATTTCAGCAAGAAAGTTTTTGCTGGATGATCAGTGTCTTCTGCTGGATTTTAATGCAGCCTCTTTCGGAAAGGCAACCATTTCTTGATCACAGCCTGTGTGTGCACATGTATGAAATCTTTCTGTGATACATTATCTGAGCATAAATTAGCTGTACCGTAAATTACAAGGCAGCTGCATTGTTGAAGCAGCATGTTGAAGGCTGGTACGAACATATTGCAAAACACGACCCTTACTTACAAGGTGAAGGGAAAAAAAGACAGTTTAAGTGGTACATGAGGACTAATTAGTTTTATTGTCAAAAAGGGGAAGATAGCACTGGAGGAACACATTCTTTAAGTGAAGAGGATGGCCAGATATAGAAGATCCACAGACAAAAATGAAATCTCCAATGGAATGGGTTAAACATGGCACATCTGCATACAGATAAACTTTCCACATCTGCTTTAATCCCATGTCTTCTGTTAGCTAACATTTTATAGCACCAGATGCAAAGCGTGTAACCTGATACAGGGTGGGTAGTCCTCTTTTGGAAACCTGCCTCTGGGGAAGGTAAGGGCTGTGCCGCTTTCTGCTGCGCAAGGACTCTAAGCTCAGCCCCCTCTTCACACTCCCCCCCCCCAACATTCTAGCTGGACATTCCACCACATATAGTCTGAAATCGAAGCAGCCATTATTACTGACACTGATGATATTGTGACTACTGTTTTCTGATTCTGTTCTTCAAATATCTCCTTCAGTATTGTCAGAATGTTTTGCAGTACCTTACCAGCCTGTATTTCTTTCCTCGACTTAAAATCTTTAGTCCCTTCTAGTGGCCAGCTCCCTTCCTTCTCTTCACCTCCTGCTGGGAACATGAAAGAAGCCCCAAGCTGGTGATGTCACTGGCTAATCTTGTCCATACGGAAGCACCTCGGTGCTTCTGACCCAAGTGTGATGCAATTATAATTCCAGTATCTTATTGTAAAATTTTCAACATTCCAATTTTATCTGAACCCTTAGTCTGTTTATAACTTTCTAAGATCAAAATCTTATTTAGCTTTTGGTATTTTATTTCAGATTCTTTAAATTCTTATTTTTTTCCCATTCAGGATTGATGGCAAACTCACCTCATAACTTAGAAGTAGTTAATGAGCAATTTACAAAAGTGATTACAAAGTGAGGTTTGTGAACTTAGTGGGTTTTTACTCTGGTCTGCTTTTGCTGTAGTTTGCCTTGAAAATACCCATTTGATCAAAATCTTATGGATGGTTTTGATAGAAATCAGGGATGTATGCAGAGGAGAAGTTAAAAACCAGATACCTTTATTCTCAAAATATGAAAAACAAAACAAAAACAAACTCTGAATGTCCAAAGGACTGTATCTTAAAAGAGTTGGGCTTGAACTCAGCCAGTGGAAAATCACCTCTAGATTGAATTGTAATTGGTGACCACTGTTTGACACAAGTACAGGTAATTCTCAACTTAAAACAGTTCATTTAGTGACCATTCAAAATTACCATGTCACTGAAAAAAGTGACTTACAACCATTTTTTACAGTTATTAAGAAAAGGGCTGAAAATAAAACTGCCAACACAATAATACCACTATACAAATCTATAGTACATCACACGTGGAATACTGTGGACTGTTCTGCTTGCTGCATTTGAAAAATGAAACAATAGAGTAGGGAAATATGAAGAATGAATGCATTTCTTATGAGAAAAGATTAGATCATTGGGACTTTTTAGCCTGGAAAAAAAAGTGAGGATATAGGATAAATAAATCATGCATGGCATGAAAAAAAAATTCTTTCTCCTCTCCAATCACTAAGATCAGGAGTCACTCAACTGAACTGATTTTATTTATCTACTTTTTAAAATTTATTTGCTGCCCATCTCATTTCGAAGTGACTTTGGACACTTGGATTACAACGAACAAGGTAAAAGCAGGCATTGCCAAACATCATACATAATCTGGCAAAGGGAACCTGGGGCCTGGCGTGCCACTCCGATCCCTGGGCTCACATAGTGGCAGGCAGGCAGGTGGGCAAGGCCGGCGGGCTGGCTGAAGTGGCGGGGGCACCGGCAGGTGGGCGAGGAGGCACCTTGAGGAATCATACATAATCAATTAGTTGAATTCATTAACCCAAGACATGGTGATGACCACTCCTTTGGATGGCTTCAAAAGGCACTAGAGAACAGATCCACCAAGAATCTTGAAGACTCAAAGTTTTTTCAGTCAGGGACAGCAGGCTTCCAGGACCGGAGAACAGGACATATATTTCAAAATATTTAAAGAATAGCTGTTAAGTTTAGCATATTAAAATGATTGAGAATGATTTGCAATAAAAGATCTTCAAAAGTATAGCTCCAAGAAGGGCTCTGAAGCATGAGATCACTACTGAAATATTCCTTGAGTTGCAGTTTACCAAGTAAGGATTATTGTTAAACTTTCTTCCATTTTCAATGTGTAGGGCAGTCTTCCCCAATAGGTGCCCCGCAGATGTCCTGGTATCACAGTATTCAAAGAAAATTTGATCCAGCTCTCTGGTGTTGCAGTCCAACATGCAGCCCCAAATTGAAGGATGTTGAGATGGGCTTTCTTCTCTCCAAACTGTGTTCCTACAATTTGAGCAAAGATTATCTTTGTTCCAGGATGCTTCTATGTAAAGTTAAGATGTTGTCTATCTGAACGTTATGGATGCTTACAGACAAAATACAGGTAGTTAAGTGAGTTTTGCCCCATTTTACGACCTTTCTTATCACAGTTGTTAAAGTGAACCACTGCAGTTGTTAGTAACACGGTAGTTAAGTGAATCATTGACTTTGCTTTCACGAAAGTTGCAAAAGGTGATCACATGACCCTGGGACTCTGCAACCATCCTAAATGTGAGTCAGTTGCCAAGTGTCTCAATTTTGATCATGTGTCCATGGGGATACTGCAACGGTTGTGTGGAAAACGGTCATAAGTCACTTTTTTAAAATACTGTTGTAACTTCGAATGGTCACCAAACAAATTGTTGTAAGTTGAGGACTACCTGTAATAATCTTAACCTCTTGCTCCTCTCAGTTTATTGTTGCCTTCTAAAACTTAGAATACAGGTAGTTGTTCTGACCCGGCTTCCCAAACACAACAAACGCACCAATAAATCTCCAACGTTCCTTTTATTCAGGAACGCCAGCAGTTTCACACAGCTGACTGTTAAAGTCTTTAGTTGCCTCCAAACAACGGAGCTTGCTCCCTTTTCCCCTGCAGGGGTCTCCCAAAACCCAGAGTTAATCTCAGTCTCTCACCACGCTTGCAGCAAGAGTCCTTCAGGCAAACTGGCTCTTTTCCGACATAAGACACACGCACACGCTCAGAAGGCGCTCTGACCCCCAGCGCTACAGGATCCAAGGAAAACTCCGGCAAGTTTCCAAACAAGAGTCAGAAGTTCCAACTAGAATTGGCTGCCTGGCAGGGAGACTAATAGTTGTCTGCCACACCTATTCATCTCCGCCCCACCTTTTATCCACAGCTGAGGGTGGGGTTCTGTTAGCAGTGGTGACTCTTCTACCCCGAAGACCGGCCCATAGCCTCTCACTGTTCTACTCTCCTCAGCCTCTACCGCGCCTGCGCATCAATCACTGGCCTCATGTGATCCTCCTCTCCTGAATCACTTGCCATGGAGGTCTCAGCCTTTCCATCTGGGGGCTGGCGGATGGCCCAGGCTCCACCTCTATCCCTGGCTACGACAGCTCCATTCCTTCGTCCCCATTGGAGCTTTCAGCTGTCCCTGACACTGGGCCTGGCGCCCACTCCTGTGCTTCCTCCTCTGAGTTGGCCGCGGAGTCCTCCGGCCACAACACTAGTCCTCAATTTACAGACATTCATTTAGTGAGGGTTTGAAGTTACAAAGCCACTGAAAAAAGTAACTTATGACCATTTTCCCACACTTACCGCATCCCCAGGATCACACGATCAAAATTTGGATGCAAGTGGCTCATATTTATGATGGTTGCAGTGTCCTGGGGTCATGTGATCATCTTTTGCGACCTGGTGACTCACAAAGTCGATGGGGAAGCCAGATTCACTTAACAACTGTGTTACTAAATTAACAGCTGCAGTGATTCACTTAACAACTGTGGCCAGAAAGGCCATAAAATGGGGCAAAACTCACTTAACCGCTGTCTCGCTTAGGGACAGAAGTTGTGGACTCAATTGTGGTCATAAGATGAGGACTACCTGTATTTCATTCTGTGCTATTTGCTTTACATTCCGACTTAAGACTTTGCTTTTTGTTCTGTTTTAGTTAGTAAAGTTCAGAGCTACTCTAAAAAAAAGGGGGGGATGCATCTCTCTTACACCACAATCCTTAATTATTCACGTGGTAATTTAGAATGCCCTTGACCTTTGGTTATTGAAGCACTGGGCCTTGTCTATTCCCTGGCTCTCTTCTCTTCTGCTCAAAGGATTTGTTATTGCTGAGGATAGCAAGAAACATCCTCTTCAGTTTGGCTATGTGTTTGTGCTCTTGATGCCTGGCTGCCTGTTTTCTTACCAATTTTATTTTAAAGACATTAGCTCCCCCAGCCTCTTTCACCTATTGCTCTGGCTTGCAATGTCAGTCAGTAAGTTGAAAGACCTTGTCTGCTTTTTCCCAGATCTCTGAAAGCACTTCTAGGTTGTTTCTAAGTGCCAGAATTCCAGGTTATTCTGGCCTGTAACTTATGGCAGTTTTACTTTAAGAGATCTAGAAGATATCCCACTATCTGTGTACGAGTCACTGCTGCAGAAAGTCTCAGAAAGACAGTCGTGCTATTGGCGTCTTGCATCTCCCTTGTTCTAGTATACAGTAGTGTTTCTCAACCCTGGCAGCTTGAAGATGTGTGGACTTCAACAACCAGAATTCCCCTGCCAACAAGCTGGCCAGGGAATACTGGGAGTTGAAGTCCATACATCTTCAAGCTGTCAAGGTTGGAAAACACTCACATGTTCTATGGAGCTCATAGGGAAGAGATATACATTGTCCTTTCCACAGCTTCCCTTCCTGTGCTCTGTTGCTTCAAGCTGTTTTTTTTTTCCAGCTGGGCTCACTTCCAGTACTAGAGTTGTGCTAGTAAAAAAAAAAAAAACCACAGAGAGAGGGAGGGGAAGGGGCAGAGTTTAAGTATCCTTCAGAAGACCTCCATTTCCTGAAAATGTTATTTGAGGTTATCTAAGAGCCTCCTCCTGCCTTCTCCCATTTAGACTTCTTTGTGCCCTGTTCTGCAATGCTTTGCTTATTTTCTGCAACTTACTGATGATCATTTGGCAGAGCTGAGGAGGGCACAGTCTCCAGTGTGACACCCATTATATGGAATAATATCCTGGGAGAGATCTGGCAGACTCTCAGCACCGATGGCATCTGCCAACAATTGAAAATATGTTTTTCTGCTCAGATTTATTTTTCTAGCATGTCTATTTACCTTGGAAAGCAAAATAAAATACAACAGTTAAAAAAGCATAACATTGTAATATCTCAAGGTTGTTTTTTTCTTTTTCTTTTTTAAAAAGCTGTGTTTTGTTTTGCTAAGATGTCCCAAAGGTGCTTTTTCAGGAGGCAATGGGACTTTCTTGTTTTTTTTTTCTTTGAAGACGTTTCGCTTCTCATCCAAGAAGCTTCTTCAGATGTCTTCAAAGGCCTTCAAAGAAAAAACAAAAATAAAACAAGAAAGTCCAGTTGCCTCCTTAAAAAAGCATGGGATGTTGGAAGTCAGCACCCACCCACCTCCTAGAGAAGGAAATATTTTGGGGAATGTTAAAAAAGCAGAATATATTTCCCCAAAGAAATAATAGAAAATCTTAGGCAGAAACCACCATCCCCAAGTCTCTCTGCCCCAAGCAGAAACCAGGTCTGTAGAAATGCAGATCTGATAATCCTTTCAGAAAGACTGGAGCCAGGAATCTTAGAGCTGATGGGATTAGAAAGACAAAGATCCCTAGAACCAACAACCCCATACCCCAAAAAATCCAACACAAGATATAGCCATCAGCCTTAGCCCCAGGGAAGCAGGATATGACCTTTAGGGCATAATAGGATTAACCTACCACCATCAGAATACCAAAAGGACACACTCAAAATCTCAGGTCAAAGTTCATGCCACAGGAACAGAAACAACTCCAAGCACAAAAGCTCAAGGTATAAAACCCCACCACTCCTAGCAACATGTGATCAGCTTTCCCGGAGCCACATTTCTGTCTGGCTCTGCTCTTCAATAAATTACAACCTTCTTTCTAAAGCAGTCTCCATTTTGTTTATTCCTGGCTTGGACTGGACCCTGATGAAGATTTTTCTTTCAACAGGGACAACCATGATCTGGCTGACTGAGAATCCCCATAGACATTTTGCTAAGATATTTTCCCAGGATTTTCAATTAAATGAAATGTTAAATATGCACATAAATGTATATATAGATTTATTTATTTAAAACATTTATGAGGCTGGCCCAACTCAGCCAAGTGGCTAAGTGGCTTGCAAAAAAAAAAATGTAACAAAGCTGAACAACAGAATGAAAAACCACAATGCATACACCTACAAACAATATTAAAATATGCATATTTGCATAATGAGCATTGTATACATACAGATAGTCCTCAACTTATGACTATTTATTTAGTGATTGTTTAGCTGCTGAAAAAAATGACTTATGAAAATTACTGGGTCCTCGCACTTTATTGCAACCTTTCTACAATCACCTGATCATAACTTGGATGTTTGGCAACGGTTGCGCATTTTTGATGTTCTCAGCACCTCTTGGTTATGTAATTGCCGTTTTCTGCCTTCCCAGCTGGTTTCTGACAAGCATAGTCAACAAAGAAGCCAGCAGGGAAGGTCATAAATCTCAGTCATGTGATATCTCACTGAATGACTGTGGTTTTCACTTAACGATAAAAGAGATTGTTAAAATCGGTGCAATCACATGCTGCTCACGTAATGATACCTCTTAATAACAAAATTTCCAATCCCTATATATACTCAAAATCCTTGTAGTTTATGAGGCATAATAATCTGTTTTGTGGGACTCTAGCTTGCTTTCTTGAGAAAAAAAGTTCTTCAGACATTAGAAAATCTTGACAAGCTCAATATGATGAATTGCTGTAGTAAAATTTGAAGTGCAGCTGAGTCCCTGTAGATATTTTAGACTAGATTCCTTTCATGCTGAGGCGTGTCTAGGATCCAGTGCTTTTGCTAAAAGTTCGAAAAGCTGGATTTGCTTTCCCACCAGCTATATTTTTAACTGAACATTCCCACTGCATTCCCACAAAGTGTACTGAATTTAGTATACTAGTTACATGGTACCTGCTGCTAATATTTTCTGTGCTTCCTACTGGAAAGTACGTCTAGTTCCTTCTGCAGAAGAATAGCTGATACAGGTAGTCCTCGACTTACAACAGTTCAAAGTTACAACAGCACTGAAAAAAGTGATTTATGACCATTTTTCACACTTATGACCTTTGTAGCATCCCCACGATCTCTTGATCAAAATTCAGATACTTGGTAACTGACTCATATTGATGACAATTGCAGGGTCATGTGATCCCCTTTTGCGACCTTCAGACAAGCAAACTCAATGGGGAAGTCAGATTCATTTAACAACCGTGTTACTAACCTATCAACTGCAGTGATTCACTTAACAACTGTGGTAAGAAAGGTTGTAAAATGGGGCAAAACTCACTTAACAAATGTCTCACTTAACAACAGTAATTTTGGGGTCAATTGTGATCGTAAGTTGAGGCCTACCTGTATAAACCTTGAGTAGCCCTAACTCTAACCCAGTGACCATGAGTTCAGAGTGGCTCAGGACTTTACCGCCTTCATGGCAACTATGGATCTGTTCCATGTCATTGACAACCTGATGCATTCTGGCAGTCATAAATTAGATCGGGTATTTGTCCTGGGATGATAGCGATATGATCTGGCGCAGGGTTAGGCAATCTTGGCTCTTTTATGACTCGTGGACTTCAACTCCCAGAATTCCTGAGCCATGCTGGCCACGAGTCATAAAAGTCCACGAGTTATAAAAGAGCCAAGGTTGCCTACCCCTGATCTGGAGAGATCACTCTCTGATTAGTTTTTGGCTCACTGGTGTTAATCCTCCCTGGTGGACCGATAAAGATCCTGAGAGTGGCTCTGTTTTAGCAAAGATGTCTTCAGTTTGCCATGCCCCCTTTGGAAGTTCAGATGAGGAAGAAATTAAAGTAAGGTGGCCTTTGACACTTTTTCAATATTCTGCTACAATATCTAAACAACACTGAAGAACATTCCAAGATCATTGTGATTCTTGTTTCCTGACATTGCCTTCCTTAAATAAGCTGACAATCCCAGTATTGGAAAGTTGATATGGTGCTCCTGATCTAGGTTCCCCTTGCTCCACTTTGCCTGATTTGTCAAGGCAGAATGGAGAAACCCATCACTAAAATGTATCTGAATAATTCTTCCTGTTTTGTTTAGCCTCTGTTTTATATTAGAGTAATCAGTTTCATACTTTTATTTCTAAATACTGAGATCGTTGGCTTTTCTTGCTCTTTGATCTCTGTTTTTAGTCTTCAGTCAAACAGTTGGTTCTAGCTCTTTGTGATTTGATACACATACTGTAATTTCACTGGTGTTGTCTGTCATTAACTGCTTCTTTAAGTTCTTGTAAGCTTCTGTTTATGCTATCATAACACTACCTCAGTGTCATTTAGCCACTTTGGTCTTTTTTGGCATCTTTCAATTGCCTTCAATTTTTTAGTGACTCTTGCCTTTATGTTATATTCCAGTATACCACACTCTTAGATTCCAGTGAGCAGAGAAGCTTTATTTAATCTAATATTGAATTTTTGTTCCTGTTGTGCAAGTTATTTTTGAACATTTTTTTCAAGAACTACTGTTCAAAGGCATCATTTTTTCTTTGTTCAGATTTTCTGATATTCTACCTTTTGCAATCATATATTACAACTGGGAAAACAGTGGCCTTGTCAGTATGTACCTTTGTTGTCATTGTGATGTCTCTGCACTAATGTAGTCTGGATCTCTCATAGTCTTTTCCCAAGTATCAGACATCTTATTATTTCATGGCTACAGGCATCATTCCTGTGAATTTGGGGATGTAAGAAGATAAAGTCTGTTACTACTTCAGCTTCGCTTCTTATTTGTGTTGGGTTGGTGCTGTTGAACCACAATGCTGACACAATCATGGTGTGGTTTTTTTCCCTGTAATATTAAATAGCAGGTCATCTTCTTGTATCTACAGCAAGGGACTCTTTTCTTTGCTTCCAGCAGTCAATGTGGTGTTTTTAGGTCAATAATGTTTCTTCCAACAATTATAATTCTAATTTCTATTTCTTCTATTCCACCATTTGTCATGATTTATTCTGTACATAAGTTAAATAAATGATAGGAAACAACCTTTGTGCCCTCGTTTCCCAATTTTTAATTTTGTAGTTGTTCCACATTCGATGTTAACTACCCCTTCATAGTTCGCTTGCCTTTTGTCGGAAGTCCCACTTCCAGGTTAAAAGGATTAGCCAGTGATATCACTGTTGCCCAGGGGATACCTGGTTGGGGGCTTCTTTCATGTCCTCATACCCACTGAAGTAGTATGTATCTATCTACTTGTGAATGCACACTTTCGAACTGCTAGGTCAGCAGGAGCTGGAGCATATGACAGGAGCTCATCCCATCACACAGCAACACTCAGATCTTGAACATGGCCTTGCTGATCGTCAACCCATCGCCCTAACCACATGAGCCACCGTGCTCTTTCTTCATAGTGTATAACTGAACTCTAACTGAACATCAGCCAAGTTTTAAATCAAGATTGTGCTAGGAGGAAATGGGTTGTTTAATTAGCCTTCTCACTCCAGAGATCATCAACTTCTAGTTTTGCATAGAGTTGAATTACCCTCTGTCGAGTTGCTTTGTTTTCTGGGAGTTCTCCTGGATTCTCACCTTCTGCTTGAACACCAGGGGCCCATATTGTCCAATGGCATCTTGTGCTTGAATTGCAACTTCTCTTGGTCCAGGATGTACCGTCATGGTCATTCTTGTCTTCATCACTTCACAATTACATCTTTACAATTTGCTCTATATGGCAGACATTGAAGTCCATCCAGAAGATCAAATTGGTTTTTTTAAAAATAAATTTTATTGAAATTTATTGAAATTTCAATTAAATAATGGTAAAAACCATGACAGATAATAAAAATACTAAGTAATGAAAAAAACAGGAAAAGAAGTAGAAAATAAAAAGACAGGAAAGGAAAAGAGAAATTGTAAAGAAGTGCATTTTCATATTCTTGACCAGGGGTCTTCAAACTTGGCTCTTTTATGACTTGTGGACTTCAACTGCCAGAATTCCTCAGCCAGCGTGCCTGGCTGAGGAATTCTGGGAGTTGGTCCACAAGTCATAAAAGGGCCAAGTTTGAAGAACCCTGTTCTTGACAGTAGTTATAGAAATATTTATATTTTGCCCTCTCTCTCTAAAGTGACATCATAATTTATGTACCTGCAGCACCCAACGTGGAATTTTTTTTCACTGTCTTGTATCTGTTGTGCTATTTATTTGGTCTCACCTGTCATTGTCACTTCCATTTGTATTTTCTTCAGTTCTGCTCTAAAATCTTGAAACAAAATATCTTGCTTTCTACATAGATTGCAGTTTGAACCTCTGTTGTTCAAAAGTGAAAATATCCCTTCCAACTTACCCCATCAAAATAGATTATCTTCTGTTTAAGTTTTTAAGAAAAAAATATTTTTTTTCTCTTGCATAGTATTTTAATTGAAATTTCCTTAAGTACAATTACATCTGTATTGCCAGTCCTCAGTCTAGTATTAAAATGCTTGCTGTAAAATTTGATCTCTTGTCTTCCTCCTGATAAAGTGCACAAGGAGCTCTCTTGAAACATTTCTTAATTTTGAAAAAATATGTATTAATTATATGGAACTTACCGATCTCTGTCTTAGTGTCATCTCAGAGACATAACAATCTTTCTGAGACAGGTTCTTGATGTTGTCTTGGAACTGCTATAAATTTTAAGCAGTAAATTTTAAGCTGTAAATTTTAATTTTAATTCTTTTGCTCTCAGTTCTAATAAAAGCAAATTGTCCAAACTTTTGTCCATCTCTTTATTTATAACTCTTACTTTCCAAAACTTTCACTTTGCCAATATTATTTTTTCAAGTCTGCAGACAGATGCCTTACAGATACTTTACTCTTCTTCACTTCTTTCACATCTTTTTTTTTTATTATTCCTGCAAATCCTTCTTCTATTTCCTTTTTAACCATTGCGGGCATCTCTTTGCCAAATTCTTCCAATACTTTCTGCAATGAATCTTGTGAAATGCCTTATCTGTAAGTTGTTCTAGTGAACCCTTGTGTCCTTCTTCTAATTTAGGAGCTTTTCTTGGATTTGCCATTGTAAGAAAGTGAAAAAGCATGTTGATGAAAGTAGTAATGTAAGTAAAAGGCAGGTTTCTGTTTTTTTTCTGTTTTGCTTTGCTATGCTCAGCACTTTAGTTCCACTTAGTTCTCCATACTTACACTTTCATAGTTTAGTATGTATTATCCCTATCTTCTTGTTTTGTAAAATCCACCAATTATTTACTGTCCTTAAAAAATAAACAATCAGCATTTCCACAAAAGTCTGGTCTGTTCATCTACTTAATTTTGTTATTTTCAAAGGTGCTTTCATAAAAAAATGTTCCTTTAAAAAAAAAAAAATCACTATCCCCTTTATCTATTTAAAAATTTCTTGGATTGTGATCTTATTAAGTTTTTTGCTTTTAGATTAAAATCCTTTCAAATGTTGTTCCCCTTTAAAAAGAAGGCACTTAACGAGAGTCTTTAATTTTCATTGCCATTCAGAATATCTATCTTAGGTTGTAAAGTAATTACATCCAAAGATGTTTAACAAAGTGAGGTTTATGCTGGTCAGATGTCCCTTAAGACAACACAGCAGTTAAACCTTGGCCTAACTATGGATTAGAAACGTGCAAGGCAAGGCAAGGCAAGGCAAGGCAAGGCAAGGCAAGGCAAGGCAAGGCAAGGCAAGGCAAGGCAAGGCAAGGCAAGGCAAGGCAAGGCAAGGGAAGGCAAGGCAAGGCAAGGCAAGGCAAGGCAAGGCAAGGCAAGGCAAGGCAAGGCAAGGCAAGGCAAGGCAAGGCAAGGCAAGGCAAGGCAAGGCAAGGCAAGGCAAGGCAAGGCAAGGCAATGCAAGGCAAGGCAAGGCAAGGCAAGGCAGGGCAGGGGGCAGGGGCAGGGCAGGGCAGGGCAGGGCAGGGCAGGGCAGGCAGGGCAGGGCAGGGCAGGGCAGGCAGGGCAGGGCAGGGCAGGGCAGGGCAGGGCAGGGCAGGGCAGGGCAGGGCAGGGCAGGGCAGGGCAGGGCAGGGCAGGGCAGGGCAGGGCAGGGCAGGGCAGGGCAGGGCAGGGCAGGGCAGGGCAGGGCAACCTTTATTGTCATTTTTTTACTGTGGGCACAACGGCACACATAAAAAATGAAATTTAGTTGCCCACTGTCAAAGTGAACACATACATGACACACACCTAAACATACTATATACAACATATGTATAGACCCACACCCCTACATATATATAACAAAGAAATACTAAACACTGTCCATCTTGAATATATAATGGAAGGAGGAAGCTTGAGAGTTCACAAGTTTAATGTTGTATGGAATGAAACTATGGCTGAATCTGGATGTTCTGCTTCGGATACCACGGAGCCTCCTCCCAGAAGGTAACAAGGAAAACAGGTTGTGAAGAGGATGTGTAGTGTCCCAGATAATCTTACAGACCCTGCTCAAGCAACGCTTCTGTGCTATAACATGGAATATGTGGGGCAAATGCTTCCCAAAAGAGGGGAAAAAAACATTTGAAACAGTTAAAATAATATGTGATCTACTTACAAGAAACACACATTGGGAAAAAGATGTTAAATGTTTAAATCACAAAACCTGAGAGAAGAATTTATTTCAGCACAACTGAAAAAAAAAGAGTGGTTTTGAATATAAATTTCCAACTATTTCCAAAACTTATATTGACTGAAGTTGATGGCAGATATATTAGGGTGGAAGTTAATCTATAGAGGGCTAAGACTTTGATATTGGTAATTTATGCCCCCCCAGTGAAGATAAAACAGCATTTTATAAACATCTTATGAATGCCAATAGAGAATATTTGTAGCTCAGGGTTGAACTATGGAGTCCTTGGTGCTCTCTGAGAGATTTTTTTCCTTGCAGACCTTTCATTACCCAACTAGGTAACATCTTCAGTGCTAGAGAGGAGTGGATTACACTTCCCTGAACACTGAGAGGGCAAGCCACTGTATATAAACAGAAAGCAAATAGCAGTCCCTTGTAGCACTGAAGTTGTTGTCTAATTGGTAATAAAAGGTCTGCAAGAAAACAACCAAGCTCAGAGAGCACCAAGAATTTCACAGACTTATGGATAAATTATTGGATCTTAGGTACTGTATGAACGTTGTTCATACAGTACCTAAGTACCTCAGGGATTGGAATGGAGTATTTCTCCACAAAAAGATGGAACTTCTGGGAAAGAATCTTAACAATACACAGGGGAAATTATCAAAGGATTTTTTAAAAAAAATAATGGATAATTTGGAGCTTGTTTATACATGAAAAAGGTGATTCAAAAGAAAATGCTTACACTCTTGATTTTTCCCTCCTTCCATACAAAGTTAGGTACTGTATGTCTTTCTCTCTTTGTTTCAATGGTGTATCAGTTGCTAGAATAGGTATTGTTTGAAACAAAAACATCATTATTGGCAAAACATTTATTTTTATTACAGAAATTCTGCCCAACAATGACAAATTGTAATTTCTCCCATCAGAAGGTCAAATTGGTTCAGCATGCCATGACCTAGGTCAGTGATGGAGAACCTTTTAGAGACCGAGTGCCCAAAAACCGGTCCTGCCCCCCCGCTCTGCCCCCAGCCCCACCCCCCACCCCAGCCCCACCCCACCCCAGCCACCACCCAACCCACTCACAGGGCCACCAACTGCCTCCATGGCCCGCCGCAGCAGATCACCCAGGTGGCTCAGCAGCACCATGGCGGCCATGCCCTCCGCCTGCGCCCTGCAGCATCAACTGCATGCGACGGGGCATGAGGGCGGAGTCTTGTCCTGGCTACCTGGCTGCCATGTCCTTGGCTGCGCTGCTCCGTGCGGGCTGTGCTCAGGGGTGACTCTCCTCCAGGGGGGCTGCTGGTGAGGAGGGGGCTGCGGGGGGAGGTGGGGCTGGGGTGACAGCGCATGTGCCTATAAAGAGGGCTGTGAGTGCCACTTCTGGCATGAGTGCCATAGGTTCGCCACCTCTGGCCTAGGTAGTAATGGATACATCTAGTTGCCTGTGTAACATCTCTTCTCTGGGAACTGCATTTTTTGCCAGTCAGTATTCAGGGGCAATTCAAGTGCTATTAAAAAAAAATAATAATAATTCTGGTGAGTTCATGGACCGGACCATGCAGTTTTCTTGGTAGCACTGGAGAAGTGGTTAGTTCAGAACTATCAAATGAGAGTTGCAAAAGTACTGAGGATCATTAGATGTCAATAAACAGTTAGGTGTTCTTTATCTCTCTTGACAGTGAGAATACATAATCAGGGAAACAGCTTATCTCTGGACGTTGTGGGTGCTCCATCACTGGAGGTTTTCAAGAAGCAATGAACAAACCATTTGTCCAGGATGATATAAGGTTGTTTTGCTTGAGCAGGGGGTTGGACTAAAAGACCTCCAAAGTCCCTTCTGACTCTGATGTTCTATGTTCTACCTCTTTGCTGCTTCCTAATGGCCTTTCTGGATTTTGGCAGCCCAGATATGGCAGTGCTAAAGTAGACGGAATGTGAAAAATGAAGTACCAGTTAGATAAATTCTTTCCCATTAATAAGCTACAGTGGACAAGACTATCAGTTCTCTATATCTTTCCCTTTAGGATACAAATTATTTCTAGGCAATTTGCAGACACCAACAATGATATAATACTTTTATTATTATTATTTTTTAAAAATCGTATTTTCTCCTACAGGGAAACTTGTGGTTGTTTATTCAGCCATCCTCTAGCAAACATCAAACATGTCCAATTAGCACAGAGATACACTGATGAAAAACTTGCAAACTAATGTTCACTTGCCCAAGACACAGATGTTTCTTTGAAAAGATTCAAGCAGGGAAATGCCAAAAACAGAACAGAACAACAACAACAAAAGTATGGAGCTCCAGTAATTGAAAAGATCCTATCAGTGATCTTGCTTGCATGATAAAATGAGACACACATTAACTTTTCCAACGTTCTCCTCCACAGATTCTGTACATAAAAGGGCCGAACATGTCATTCCGTTTTGGACAACATCTTATCAAGCCTTCTCTTGTGTTTCTGAAGACAGAGCTGTCTTTTGCACTTGTGAACAGGAAACCTGTGGTCCCAGGCCGTATCCTTTCTTTCTTTTTTTTCTGGTTAGGAAGTATCAAGTATAACAGATGGCTTTGGATCTCTGGCTATCTGCCTGGAAGTGGACACCTTTCCTCGCTTCTTGCAGAAGAACAGGTAAGATGTTATTCATATTTATTCTGAAGCCAGTCAGTGGAACATAATATGCTTGATCAGTGTTGCAGAACTTTTGAAAGAGGTTGCTTAGCAACGGTGACCAAAGAGGTGATTTTTCTCCTGACCTTTTCACCAAAGGGAGATATATAAATAAACAGGCATTTAGCATTTTTTAAAAAAGGAGTTGAAAGTGCTTTAAAGATACTCTCTGTTTTAATTGCTGCGTTATTGGACCAGGAATTAGCCTTTTGTGGGTTTCGGTGTGTATGAGGGACAAATTCAGCTGGAATGGCTAATTTCCCAGGTGAGCAATGACTTTTTGAGGGAACAACCAAGACTCAACAGTAAGTCATATGGTCCTATGCCAGAAAGTCCTAGGATCAGTCTTAGATACCTAGTAGCATATAATGAGACAGTCCTCTGCTTGAGTTCCTAGAAAGTTCTCAAAGTCAGAAATGTTGGTCTCAGCAGACAAATAGCTGAATCTGACATAAATAGCTTCCTAGGTATGAAAAGGTGCACACGGAGTAATAATTGTTTTGAGAGATTTGGGTCCTGGAATATGACGTGAAATCTCAGATAGACAAGACAGTGTTCAACCCTAATGGGTGGATTGGTTCCTTTGTTTACATCTAAGCTAGCTTTTTGTTTATGAAAGTTAGCATTAAACTTTCAAAGCACAATTTGATCAGTTAAAGATATTAGAACAAGCACCCTCCAGTTGTATGGACTTCATCTCTGAGAATTCTCCCCCCAGTATATCTATACATTTGTTTTTCTGACTGAGGAATTCTGGGAGTTGAGGTCCACAGGTCTTAAAATGGTCAAGATTGAGAAACATTGTCTTAGACTGATCTTCAGCTGGTGGCTGCAAAAAAAAAACCCCATCTCTTCAATAACACAACTGGAAACACTGGCCCATATGAAGCATCTGGAAAATCCCAGCAGTAGTTCCCCTGGATTTTGAGTTGTCTTCCTTTCTCCTGGATGTTTTTAATTATTAAGTCTAATAGATGTTGAGGATAATGGATGGTGGATTCATTTTACAGTATAGCACTGGAATCTCAGTGCCCAAATCCCATATTTATAAAGAAATCAAATACATAGTTCAGAAACAGTGATCTTTCCAATAGTGATGAACTTCATTAGCCTAGAAACTACTGATATGGCTGTCAATAGCTGCCAATTATGATGACCATATATTATTACTTACATTGGAAACACTTTTCTTCCAGGGCCAATTGCTGGAGAACGCCATGGTTACAGAGGCTTGTGCTTCTGCTTGCTGCCTATGGTTTATTCATGGTGTACTTGATTGGCCATTATGGATTCCAAATAATTAGGCCTTTGGAGTGATCCAAAAAGGTTGTTCCGTGTAATGGCCCAAGCTTCATGGAATAGCCTTCCATTGAGTATTGATTATCCTTCATGAAATAGAGCTTCTGGAAAGCTCTATAAGGATGGAATGCTTCTGGAGGGGTTTGGGGCCTTGATGGTTATCTTGGATGGAAATATTAACATGAATTTATGATGTAAGGTACTTATATGCTTAGTCAAGTCATTGGCTGTTTTTGATCTTATTGTGTGCATTTTAATGTTTAATCTTGGAGACCTTATAGCAGTCATGATGTAAATTATTACTGTGGGTGATTATCTTGTTTTACTATGGTGTTGCTACCATTGCTATTTTATGTTTTATATGGATTGTAAGCTGCTGTGAGTTCATATGGATTTGACAACACAAAAATTTAACAAAAAAATGCATAAGTAAATGTAATCATACAATAGCTGCCAGGCATCTGCTTCAAAAGCTAAACTTTGGACCTCGGTAAACAATGCAGAGTGATACATGCTTCCCAATTAGACTATAATATGGATGATTTTACATTAGTGTTTAATGCATTAAATGAATCTTTAAAGCAAATGGAATCAAGTGATTCCACCTGTTTATTTTAACAGAATTTTTTTTTGTTAAACTGTGTAATCACACGTGAGTGTTTAGTATGTTCCTCATGTTGCAATTTGTAATAATGCATGTATTGCATTATGCACTGTTGAATAAGTGTTTACTTAAAGAAAAACATCCTATCCAGCATTTAACTAAGAGAGACAAATTGAGGGGTGGGGGGAGAAGAAAGGCTATACAGTGTGTGTGTGTAAAAAAAAATTAAGATTGTCGCTTTGTCCACACAATTGAAGCTCTTCCTTTTTTTTATGTACATCATACTGTCCAGTAGATGTGCCTGGGTGGGGTATTACCCTGATGAAAGCAGAATATGATAAGAAAATAAAGTGCTTGCAAGCTAGGAAAAAATATCCATAAAGGAACATTCGCCTGTCCTGGCAGGAAATATATTTCCTATGTTTTACAGCAGTAATTTTATCTACTTGGGTCTGACTCACCTAGAGAATGCCTTTTGATATATATCTATTGCCTAGAAGACAATGAAATATTAACATATTTGAATTTCTGTAAGTTGCAGACAAAAGGAATGGCATTAAAAGCTGATTCCATTCAGATGTCAGGTTAATTAACTTGTGTGTTTTGAAATATTCAGGTTTCCAAGGAGGAGGGGCAGACATGGGGGGGGGATTATTAATAGAGTGGGCCATGTTCTGGGAAGGCTGCCTAGCATGAACTGCTGGAAACAGGAGAGTAAAATTTAGCATACACCAGTAGGCCTTCTTAGTTGCTCTCATGTCAACATAATGTTTAATATGCGCATACACATTTTATTGATTAAGACTTCCTCTTTCTCCAATTGATAAGCCTGCACATTCAATCATGTATTTCCTTTGTTACAACACTGGGGTTAATACATCTTCAAATTCAATTAGGTATATTTGATTTAAACAAATAGCTTGAAAATCCAATCTAGCCTGTGTGTGTAATTTTGGATTCATAAATGATCTTGTTTGACCTGTTTTCCAATCCCTAGGTTTGATTTCTTTTCTCTTTTACGGTCTTCATTTTATTTATTTCTCTCCCATATCTATAAACTAGACAGCATTTATTTTAGCTCCCTGAACTTGTGATTGTGATTCTGCATTCTGTGATTATTTTGTAGACTGGTTCATTTTTGCTGGCTTTTGAAACTGGAACCACAGTATGGCTTTACAGAAGGCTCTCAATGAGTCTTGCTCAGGGATTTTTGTCCCTATGTGAGAGAAAGTTAATCATGTTCATCTTTCATTATCCCCATTGACAAGACAACATTGACAAGAAGAGGCTGTTGCATATGCATTAATTGTCCTTGTCATATGCATTAATTGTCCTATGTGATCCATGTGGAAGCCATAACAAAAATCATTCCCTGTGTGTCCAGTTTCTTCCCTTAGATTAGAAGATAATTTTTGTAGCTCAGGGTTGAACTATGGGGTCTCTGATGCTCTCTGAGCTTGGTGAGTTTTTGCAGATGTTTCATTACCCATCTATGTAACATCCTCAATTCTACACCAGCACTGATGATGTTAGCTAGTTGGGTAATGAAATGTCTGCAAGAAAGCAACCAAGCTCAGAGAACATCAAGGACCCCACAGTTTCTTCCTTCCTGACTGTCCTCAAAGAATGAATTGGATGAAGAAGGAAGCTGAGTGTCAGATGACAAGAGGACAGGACCAGAATGCATGGACAGATTACCAGTTCATGTGATATTATTGGGATGGGAAGAAGGAAATGACTAGATGATAAGGCACTCAGTAATCACTCACCATGATGACTCAGTGGCAACTAATCACAACTGGAAGTACAAGCCTTGTGAATGCCTATTTCTAAAGGACAACTGAATATTAACTGTCCATATATCTTGTTTGTGATACAATAATCTCAATAACTATGTGAGAAAGATCCTAGGTGAACAAAATACAGTAGGCCTTTGGGCTAATCCAGAATTTGGATGTATGCCCATTAAATGTAAATTTTGACTGCCTGATTCCTTGTCTTCATGCCAATTTAATAATAATTCATTATTTCCTTGTTGTCTGATGTTGTCTCAGCCGGAGACATATTTAAAAGTTTCTGAAAGACAAGACTTATATAAACAAGAAAATACAGTACTGACTGAGAAGAACCTCTGAGGGAATAGCTGAGTTTCAGATGCCTCAGTAGTCAAGCTAGACTTGTTTACACAGCCATTATCCTGTGATAACAATCCCTTAATCCGAGAAGGTCAAAAACCAAAGCTTGCTTGTTTGAAATATATTTTAGAGAGAAACTCTGAACTTCTTTGTGTGCTTGAGGGATTTGGTGGACAGGTAGAAGATTTTTTAAGAGACCTTTTATTGAGTATCTGAACTTCAAGATGTGCTTGAACTTGCTTGTTGAATAAAGACTAAACAAGAATTGTAATAAATAAAATGAAGCAGAGCTGTAGAAACCACAGAGCGATTGCTTTATCCCAAAGGTATGTGCTTCAAGTATGACCAATAAAAGAATAGATTTAATTAAAACATGTATAGTTGGGAGATGAATGGTGTTGAATGAAATCTAGGGAATATTTTATTATTACTTTCTCACAATCTGTTTTCAGTGATTGTGTTTGTGTATTTTGGACCAGCAAGGCAAGAAATGCTTAATACTGTATAATAATCAGTTGTTCTGACAATGACTAGTTTAAAAGATAAGAATAATTTAAATCCAGCTTTTTCTTGTGGTAAAATAGCCTTCTTCAACTGCCATTTAGAAAATTCCCAATCAGCATGGAGATGATTGGTTTAAATGTTCAAAACATCTCAAAAATATATATTCCTGTTTCTTACCTAACAGATACATCACTTTATGGCCACCTATTTTTTTTTTTTACTTTAGATATACTTTAACAAGTTTCTATTCAATATTTGTAACAGCTATGACTTAACATAATATATTTCTCTGGAGAGTATTGGATTTTTTTTAAAAAAATACTTTTTAGTAAAGAAGTGTTTTACAAAGCAAATAGAATAACAAAAAAAGGAAGTAAAAAAGGAATAAGTAAATAAGAAAGAAGTGAAAGAAAAAAGGCAGAGAAAGAAAAAAGGGAAAAGAAATAATATAAAGTATTTTTTTTTTAAGAAGAGACTGGACAACCATTTGTCTGAAATGGTATATGGTTTCCTGCCTAAGCAAGGGGTTGGACTAGAAGACCTCCAAGGTCCCTTCCAACTCGATCATGATGATGATGATGATGTAACTTCAATCTTCTTACAGCAATTATAAATGCATTTGTATTTCATCCTCTAAGCTTGCATTGTGATTCTTCCCATATTCTACCTTTCCTAATCATCAAACTCACAAATCACAAGCTGATTTATTTCCCTGTTCAGCAAAAAGTCTATTTCCAGTCATTGACAAATGCATTTTTTTCTCTGATCAAACAAATCAATTTTGTCATCTTCATTAACCATTTCTCTATTCTATTTCAGACTCTTTCCATCTTTGTGCATATAATAACCTTGCTGCTCCTACCATGTACAAAAACAATTGTCCATACATCTTCTCTTATTGCCTGTCCTTTAGTCCTAGCCAGAAAATTTATTGAAGAAAATTTGGGGTTTGGATTGCTTACATATCTAAGTTTCTGCTCAAGCATGCTACTCATACCTTACACAAGGGTAATTATAGAAAAATCTCTGAAATGCCTCCCTTTCCCCCAAACTGGGAAAAATATAGGAGATCCTGGTCTTCATTATAGGTGTGCCATGTCCTGACATAGTTTTTATTTGTATTCTGATTAACTAAGACTCTTATTTTCCCTAAAACTGGCCACTAAGGCAGAGTTCACCAGTTTTTATGTTGGTGGTTAGTTTGGTCGTTTTCAAAGAAATCCCATCGAGTACAATATTACAATGCATAGTCTGGCAAAGTGGATACCTGAACATTTTTCTTCTCCCTTTCCATTAGAAAGTTAAAGAGGCATTTGAGTTGAACTGGGTTCCTGGTGACACCACGGACACATCCATGATGACTTTGCTTGCCAATAGTATGAAAGTCCCTCGCTTCTTCTCCACGCGCTCTTAAAAATAACTCAAATCTGGCCCACAGTCATGCAGGAGATCAATAGGAGATGGTCAGCTCTCCTAGCACTCAGCAGTTGCAGTGCTTATCAAACCCTTGGTCCATTTGGGTTCTGCTTCCTGGTTTGGCTCATACACAGGGCTGAACTTGGATGTCCATCCATAGGGACACTCAGTGGAATTTATGTATCAGATTTATATAGTGCCCGCTGATCCAGTGAAACTCTCGGTGGAATAACATCCTTTCTCCCTCATCGTTATTATTAACAACTTGGGAAGTCTTTGCAGTTGGAAAGAGTTTTTATAATGTAGCTACCAGTTAGGGAGTGGGTGTGTGCTAGATTTTTAATTCATAATTTGAGGTCTGTGTTAGTCGAGCTTCACCATGGGATGGGATGTAATAGATTCCAGCAATTAATTGTAGGCACACCATATCTGGGCTGCAAAAATTGAGACAGTCATTAGCCCAAAGAGTTGCTGCCCGATCATGGGGAATCGGGAAAAAAGAAGGCTGGAGAGGAGAGAAAATTCAATATTTTGCCTTCTGTTAAACTGGTGTTTCATAACTGTTCCCTCCCCCACCCTCCAAATGTGTCTATCTATGAAGTCCTTGTTTTTGTCCTGGGTTAATGCATGAAAAATGAATTTGAACATTAACAGAATCCATTTGTGGAGTAGGGCTTTTATTGTAAATAAAATCATTTATTTGTTATGTCCTATTTGTCATGGTTCCGACAGATGAAACTCTTCAAAAGAACTTCGAGGCATTGTTTACCTTAAAGAATTTTATTCGAGAAACAAAGTATCGGCACTACATAGTTGAAACCAAAAACTAAATTCCCCTCCCCTGGATACAAAGTAACAAAGCACAATTCCCTCCTCCAATAAACAGTCATAAAGCACATTCCCCAATTAGCTTGAATTAGCTTGGGCTTTCTCCCCAGCCCTCCAGCCCGCCAAAACGTTATCAGCTCAGGACCCAGTTTGTCCTTGGATTCCCACGGCAGAGTTATTATTATTATGACTAACTGAACTCTCATCCCAATCCCCCCTCCCAGCACCAACTAATTCTGAAAGCATAGAAAAAAATGGCTGCATTTTCATCTGTTGTCAAAGCCAGAACATCCGATGTTAGCAGCGTTGACAGCACGAATTGAGCAGAACACAGAAGTCAGTGGCCCAGCAGGATCCAATCTGAAAAAAAAAAATGTTTATAGGAAACCCAGATTATTATCCTAGTTGCTGAAGCCATTTGAACTCAATTATGTTCAATTAGATGTTAAATTTCCAGGCTAGGGTGGATATTATATTTTACCAGTTCAGAGGAGAACAGTAAATCTCCTGGAGGGAATGTTCAATCAAGGAAGAGAACAATAAATGGAGAGTACATCTTTGACCCGAACTTTGTTTTCCTCCTGATCCTGTTACACTTCTGTTCAGAGTTATTGTTTTTTTCTTCAAAGGTTTTAAAAGGTCCATCAATTTTTTTGCTAGTGAAACAGACAAATGCTAATTTGTAACGTGCACAGGCGATCACATGCGCTGTAATTAATTTCTCAAAATAAATCTGCCATGTGAAGTGGAGTCTTAGCTGTTGAATACGGATCAGGACACATTTCAAACCTTGGGACCACATTGAATCAGATTCTGAAGAATGAAACTGGGATTCCTCCGATGCTGATGAAGTCTGTATTGACCGAAATCCGTATAAAGCTCTGATTAGTCATGCAGAGTTTGGTGGACCGTATGAAGAGAAAGAAGCAAAAAGTTTGCAAAAGTTGAAACACTTCTTCAGAAGTACTCCAAAGCAGTATTTGTAGGGTCCTTGGTGCTCTCTGAGCTTGGTTGTATTCTTGCAGATGTTTCATTACCCAACCAGGTAATATCATTGGTGCTACTGAAAACAACCAAGCTCATAGAGAACCAGAGTTCAACCTTGAGCTACAAATATTGTCTCCTAGAGCAGTGTTTCTCAACCTTGGCAACTTTACGATGTCTGGATTTCAAGCATAGCTGGGGAATAATTCTAGAAGTTTTTAAAGTCGAGAAACACTGCTCTAAAGTGCAGGAGATGTAACTTCTGATTACTGTGGGAGTGGGATATTGAAATCATATATGGCAAGATTCTTCATTGTCATTTGTTAGATCACTCTCCAGGAGATGGGACATGAAAAGAGTTTGGTGGCATTTGTAGAATATAACAATGGAAAATGTTGGAGTCATGTTGCCCTTGATATGGTTTGCTTCATAACTACCAGCCATTCCCATTGTACTGCAGTTTGATACCACTTAGAAAAAAATACAAAAGTCTTCTGCTGTCTTTTGTGCACATTAGCTTTCTAGCCTTTGTACAACCCCTACAATTCTATAAGTTTTTAAAATAATATTTCTTCTATGCTACTGTGTATTTCTTTTTTTTTTCTGACTCTTCGCCCCAAAATGTGCTAAGTATGGTGGTTGATCAAATCCTTTTTGAATAGTAAAGGAAGGCTGTTCTTGCATTACAGCCTGCTTATTTGATTGATTTACTGACTTTACTGCCTGGGCTGGTTAAAAATCGAATAGTATTCCAAGCAAGGAAATGCTCCTTTCATAGTATTCAACTATAACATCATGTTTTTTATTGCGACTGTAGCAGTTTTCATTATAGTAATGCAAAATAATAGGGTTGGTCTATTCAGCCAGTTGCATCTGCATAGTTTGTTAAATAGATGATGAAAGTATAAAAGGTTCCTTTTGGAAGTGTGCAAAATATTAATATAATACTGATTCCTTAGGTCCACGTAGTTTTATTTACAAGTGAAGATATATTATTTCATTTTACTTAACTGAAGAACTGTGTAGGAGATCTGTAATAGTCCACCTCGCTTCCCCAAGGTCACTTGATTGGGTCATTTTGTCCCGAATTCAGGGTCTATTTATTTCTTTAGTATCTACCCAATGTCAATGCATAAAGTTAAGCAAAGTAATAAATCAAAGAAACAAGCACACAGAAAAGTCCAAGTATTCTTAGGAGGCAGTCTTAAGAGATGGTAGCAACTAGCACAGTGGTGGCGAACCTATTGCACGGGTGCCAGAGGCGGCACTCAGAGCCCTCTCTGTGGGCACGCATGCTGTCACCCCAGTCCTAGGCCTTCAGCTGGGTTTTATAAAACCTTTTCGCTTTAGGCCTCCGCCGCCGTGTGCGGGAAAAAAAAAGGTTCAATCGGTCAATTTCAACTTCTTGCGGGAAAAAAAAAGATCTTGCAAAGTTGGAATTGATTGATTGAACTTTTTAGTTCCACCCTGTCTGCTGTTACCACCGCAGCCACGCCCACCCAATTGGCCACACCCAGCCAATGGGCCACACCCACCCGGCACTCGACGATGCATAAGTGGGTTTTGGGTTGCAGTTTGAGCACTCAGTCTCTAAAAGGTTCGCCATCACTGACCTAGCAGATTTATCTGGGCTTGGAAGCTAAGCAGACTTGGGTTTGATTAGTATCTGTGTCAGAAGAATAATTTGGGGTTCCAACTCAATATTTCTAACACGCTTATACAAATTTATAAATCCTTCTCACACCTGGATGGGATTACTCCAGGGACTGTCAGGCTACTTGGCTAGATTCAACAGTTCAAATAATATTCCAAAACAAGGTAATAGCAAATAACTTCGTGTGTGGATGTACTCCTCCTCCAACAATTGAACTAAAGGAGAACCTATGAGCAGGCGGCTGAACACTGATGTTTAAATAGCTTCATTCAACTCTGTGGTTTGATGAGATCTTCTCAACTTGCAAAGTTGAGGAGAGAACTCCCAGCAGTTTCTCATGGATGTCAGTTCATCCATGAGAATTGTCACAACTTTGTAAGAACAGCTGGGTAGTTATTATCCTAAAATTATTCCCCCCCCCCGATAAATAACTACCCTTTATAGCCCTTTTCCTTTTAAGGAAAAAGGACGACATTAAAGAGCATAAATGTAGAATAGTTTTAACCTCATGGCTCTTTAAAAGCCCAATGAATAGTTACTTTATGATGGATGTGATATCTAAAAAAAATGGTTTCTCCCCTTTTTATTCTTAACCTCATGGAGAAGAATTTAGTAGCTGTGAATACTATGAACAAGAACAGAGAGGAAATTGGCAAACGTGGCTTTGTAATAACAGGCTGCTTAAATAGATTAGTGAGCTGTACGTTATTCTTGAATATTGCTAGCAGCCCCAATGGGTTTCCCCCCCCCCCATCCATGCTACAATTTAATGTTTTTCCTATTGGATGGAAGAGCTCTCTCCCTTCCCAATCTTAGTATCTTGGAGTTAAAAAGACAGTTGAATGTTTTGTATGTGTCACATACACGTGATGATTTCCCCACTCCTCATGATAACACCTTTTCCTTTACTTGTAGTATCTTTAAAAAACTGGAAGAAGAGATGGCAAGGCCTGAAATTATTTTTGGTGATTGATTGATTGATTATGTGCCATCAAATAGTTTTCAACTCTTAATGACTATTTAGATATTCTCCATGAGTTTGTAACCTGTTCTTTCAAGTCTCCCAACAGTCTATTCAATCATCACTATACAGTATCTGAGTCCATCCATCTTGATGCTGGTCATCCTCTTCTTCTCTTTCCTTTCCTCTTTCCCAGCATTACAACCTTTTCCAGAGAGATGGATCTTTGCATAACGTGTCTGAATTAGGGTAGTTTGAGTCTCATCATTTATGGCTCAAAGAAGACCTCTGGATTGATTTGTTTGATGAGCCATTGGTTTGTTTTATTGGTTATCCATGATATCCTCAGTAGTCTTCTCCAGCACCAAAGTTAAAGAAATCAATAGATGAATTTCCCATGTGTATTGTATGTTTAAAACAAATCCTTATAACTGGTGTGTCTGCCAAAGACAGCCTTCCCATACTGAAGAGCCTTTATCAAACCAAGATTTTAACTCGTATTATTTCTTCCCAGAAATGGCTTTATTCTTCTCTTGTCTGACTTTAAGCATATCTGTGATAATGGGGGGGGGGGGGTCTTGGGAAGTATTTTGCATTAGCCCTGTTACTACCAATTGGCTGCTAATCCCAGAAGAGACTTTTGATCCCATCTTACTAAGCCCTAGAATGTCTGTATGATCCTTTATTTTATTTAGCATAGGGCAAAACATGTTTTTAAAAAAGCACCTTACATTTCCAATGAACAAATATGAAACTATTTACTCTATTTACAAATTCAAAGATAGACTATTTATATAGTCAATACATGATGGAGTTGTATATAGAAAGTCTCTGGGATTTCCCTCATATGTGCTTCAGAGGACCCTGTTCTACAATATGTCTCACTGTCTCCTTTGAAGCACCACAGCTAGATTCCAAAGAGGAGAGGTATCCCCACTTATGGAGGACGCTAGTACATGCGAGTCATGTTGAGGCCTAATCCTATTAAGGTCTTATGGGTAGACTGAATCCTTTGGGTTCAGCTGTAAAGCAGGGAACGTTATGACACTCTGGAAGAGGAGCAGAGGACCATTCTTGCATCAGGCCTGAAGCAGATTGAAGTTGTTATCCAGCAATTTTCTGGCTGTCCTAATAGGTGGATGTCTGGAGCGTCTATATGGACAATACAACAGTGAGACCACTGCTAGCAGATGAGAAGTCTTGGTTATTTTTCAGTGTTTTTTTTAGCAGCCAGGTGGTAGCATAGACTCTTCTTCTCTTGAATTTTAATTGATTGTGGGGAGAGAAAAAAAGATGAGCCTATGCAACAGCTTTATGTTCCCAAATCTAATTTTGGAATAAATTAGTGAAGATGTTTCATATTTGCAATGCTTTTTAAACATCCTGTGTGCTTTTTCTGTTATTTGTTTATTTCATATTCATTTATTTCTTCCAGTGAAGTTTTACATGAGGTTAAAAAATGAGATAAGAATACTGTACTGTTCTGTTCTTGCAAGGCAGACATCGAGACAAGGCAGGTTCACAACAAAGGATCTTTTATTAGGTACATTCACAGAACAGAAGCAATAACACAATGGCAACTGGCCCTTATATACTCCCCGTGCAAGGGGATGCACAGCCAATCATTGCAGGCCATTCTCCTGCCTCGCACATGCGCCTGTCTGGGTCCCGGGCAGACACGTGGTCTGTCCGGGTCTCTGCAACCTTTCTGCAGCCTTCCTGAGCCTTGCTGAATGACTCAGCAAGGCCCAGGACATAACAAATACATTTCAGGTCGTAGCTAATAGTCACATTATTAACACTGAAGGGCTTAGCTGAAAAAAAAAGTGTTCTCTGAAGGAGAAGGGACTTGAAGTCAAATGCAGTAATCCTGGGAGGATGTAAGAGAAGGTCCTCTTCCCCCTGCCTGATGAACAGACCTCTAAAAGCAGAGGAACTTTTGGAATGGTCTTCTACAGACCTTACTGTTAATACAAGCAGTCCATTAGCTAGTCAGATCCTAAGCTGTTTAAATCCATAAAGGTTAACACCAGCATTCTACAATGTGCTTGGAAGGCAAATGCGACTAGTAGAGATTTTTCAATGTAAGGAGATGATGCTGAGATCTCAGCATTATAGACTGCTTACCAGCAGATTTACAGAGAATAAGATTTAATTTCATATTCTTGCTAATGTACTGTGATTATTTGGAGGAGTCTCTGTACTCGGAGACACATTTACAAGGGCCATTTATCTATCTTAGAGAGCCTTTATTGCCACGAGAGAGTTGTTTGTGAAAAATTCTTCTATCTCAGTCTGATTTAAATAGAACCTTATTGAAAAAAGAGACCAGAGGCTTGCTTGCAGTCTTTCCTACTGGGGCCAAATGCATCGTATTTCTATTGAAAGTACGATCATTATTTCTAAATCGTCATTTATATTTAGAAATCAGCACGCTATTCAGAAGCATTCTGTCTTTTGTCCTCCCTTTTTGGGGTGATACATTTCTTCTTTCTTACCGAAGCGTAAATGTCCACCCTACATACGTTGTTTCTTTCCCTTCCAAAAGAGTATTTTGAGAAGGTTCTGATTTTTCTTCCTTTGACTTCTAAGTAAGGAAATAATGATGCAGCATTTTCTCATCTCCACTTTGCTTTTCGTTCAGTTGAGCTCCACAGACAGCAACCGTCTGTCATCAAGAGAGACACAAACAAGAGATGGAACTTGATTTGCTGTAATTGTTTCTAAAGAGGCGGCTGATGACTCCCCAAACAAAAACTTATAAACAAGCTTCTCTGTTTTGGAACAGCAAACATCGAGACACATGCTGTGAAGAGAACTGAGAAGAAGATTGCTCCGTTTATGGTGAGGAGAGATCTAATGTTCCAACCCTATCGCCCTAGGAAAGAATAACTGGAAAAGTGCTTCTAATTAATTCTAAGCATGCTTGATTTGACATTCTTAAATGTTTGTATACAGGCCTCAGTCGCCACTTTTGTAACGTAACAAAGAAAATATGCCAACAGCTAGAGAAATCTAATATTATTCAAGATTGTTTCACCTTATCCATCACCGTTTTTTTCAGCTTACTAATATTTTTTTTCTTTCTACCTGCTTTTGGCCTACAGATGTCTCCTCTTCTATTCAATCCTTATCATGATACAAAGCTGGGAGGGATAGATAATAGATGGGAGGACAAGGAAAATTTCAAGAACAGTTAGGCTAATAGAGTAAAAACAGGGTAAAGGAGTCCCTGCGGATTTTACTCCGCTAGTCGTTGCCGACTGTAGGTGGCGCTGCTCATCTCCATTTCAAGGCCTTGAGCTAGAGCTACCCAAAGACATCTCCACGGTCATATGGCCAGCAAGACATCATGGAGCATTGTTACCTTCCCAGTAAAGTGATATCTATTTATCTATCCACATTTGCATGCTTTCGAACTGCTAGCTTGGTAGAAGCTGGGGCAAGTAATGGAAGTTCATTGTGGTATGTGGTGTTTGGGTGTCGAACCTGGGCTGCCGGCTTTCCAGCCGACAAGCCCAGCAGTTTAACCGCTGAGCAATTGTGCCGCCCAAGCTAATTGAGTGGAAGGAAACAAACAGAATATAATTTAACAGGGAGCAATGTAAAGTAAGAGAAATGAAAGAAATAGGCACAGAATTGGGAAGTACATGTGAGAACGATATTAGTGGATCACAAGCTCATTAGGTGCCAACAGTGTAATGCAGCTGCAAAGAAGGCCGACAACATCTTGAAGATCATCAAATGGAGCATAGTGTTCCGATCATGGGAAGTAATTATCCCACTGTACTCTGCCTTGGTTAGGTCTCACTTGGTGTTGTGTTCAGTTCTGCACACTCCATTTTAAAACAGACATTGATAAATTGGAGTAAGTCCAGAGAAGGGCTACCAAGATGGTGAAAGGACTAGAAACTAAGTCCTACAAGGAATGGTTAAAAGTTCTAGGTAGGTTTAACTTGCAGAAGAGAAGTAATTTAAATAGGTTACTGCATAATATAGTTGCTTCCCTTTCACTGGAGATTTTCTAACAGAAAATGGATAACTCATCTATCAGGGTTGAGGTATCATGTAGTGTTCAGGGAGTTCAACTTGTTTTCTTCTTAGGTTCTCTCCAACTGTGTGAGTATTTGTAAATAAATAAACAGCACTCAATTGAACATTAGGTTTGGGAACTTGACTTTGTTTTAATTCCAATTTCCTAACTTTGCCTGCAAGTGCAGGATCTGCTTTTTTCAGATCAACCAACTGTTGATCCATTGGTTGTGACAGGAATTGACTGTCTTGTTGTCCAAGCCTAATGTTGTGAACTGAGAGAGAATTACTGGCCTAGACTCACCAGCTGGGTTTCATATCTAAAGTGGGACTAGAACTAGCAGTTTTCTGGTTTCTAGCTTGGTGCCTTAACCATTAGAGCAAATTGGCTCTCATAAACCAAATTGGATAAAATGGGTAACTGAGCAATTTTAAAAGATGCCATTTTGAGAAATGTAGATGTAATGGTTGTCATAGACTGGGACAATTGAGTCAAGCTAGCTCATATTAATAATTAATAATTGTTACTGGCCTGTAAATTTCCAAACTCATTGGTCATGCTTATCTTCATAATCTATTAGATGGACATCCTTAATATGTTCTGTAGGATGTCACCTATGTAGGATCAAGCACTACAAATCACATTAATGAGGTCCTAAATTCTATGGAGTAACATCTATGGAGATTCTCAGTCATCCAGGTCATGGTTGTCCCAAAGCTATGGAGCAACATTTTTATATGGCTAAATGTAAGGTGAGCCTGGGTGGCTGAAGTCTAAGTAAGCCAAAGGACATGGTTGAAACTGACGTTGGGCTCTCTTAATCTAAACACTTCCCCTCAATCAGTTGTAAAGAATGTATATGGTTTTCTAAAGCTCTTCAGCATGTTGAATTTTGGTTGGCCTACCTTTATGCTGGCGTTGTAGACATCTATTTAGTCCAGTTACCTCTCTCCCTGGGCCTTCTGCTGGCAGATTTGCTGGGCCTTGGAGATGGCTGTCGAAAAATTGTTTTCCTCATTAAATATTATTTGTGCTTCAGCCTCCTCACCTACTCCCAGCCAACATACTATATTTAGGATGGGTCCCCTTGGAATCTTCAGGCCTTTACACAGCACCCTGATTTTTATGGTGCTAAAGCAATTTATGAGCAGCTGAGATGACTCTACGTGGGTATGGATAATTTCCCCTTGATGTCTCATTTTCTCTTCTCCTAGTGCAACTGGAGATGGTTATAGTTATCAAGAGAACTTTTCATCTTACAAATTTATTTCTAGCAGAGGGAATCATTTCAGAATGGGAATAATTTCTCCATCTGCTAATAATTCTGTAGCAGATCACAGTAACCTCTGGATTTTGATGAAAATGGCAATTTGGGTGTAATGAGTTATTTCCGGATCAAATAAAGCAGAAAATATTACACTACATTGTTTAAAAGGAGGTAATAAAGGGGAGCGCGGTTTTAATATAAAATCGTTTTTACTGATCTTGTGTGACTCTTTTTATTCTTGTTTTAAGTAATAAGGAGTGCTGTATTTTGTATTTTGTTCAGATATTTTTTAAAATAAGTGCCTTCAGGTTTAATTTGATCGTTCAGTAATATTGCGTTGAACGTGAACTTAATTCAGAAATTGGAACTTAATCCTTTGACCTCAGAGATTTTATTTGGCAAAAAAAACCTTTTCTCTCAAAAATAAAGATGCATATATGGATTTGAGCCGGTCCTACTTCGATTAAATCAAACTATAAGTTAGATAGGGAATCCAATGTAAGTTGGAGAACTATTCTGTTAGTCAGTTGAATATATAGAGGTTGGAAATAGAGCCAGCAGGCAAGATCCTGACCAATAAAGTTAACAATAAGTCAATTGATAAAGTTGTACTCCTGTCTTTGTTGGTTAGTATTTTTTTTCCGCCTATCCTCAAGACTTATTTTTTTTTAAAAGATTTAAATTTCCCAGTATTAATAGCATGTCTAGGATATTCTTAGCCCATCTTTCCTCCTAGAGCTCAGTATGTTTTGAAGCTTTTAGCATTTGGTTTTAATGTTTTAAAACACGGGTCCCCAACCCCCGGAGCATGGCCCACTACCGGGCCACGGCCCATTCAGAACCAGGCCGCACAAGTGGCAGGCGAGTGCGCACGCAAAGCTCCACTTGTATGAGCGGCGAGTGCTTGCAGTCACGTGCAAAGCTCCATTTGTGCGAACTGTGAACGTGTGTGCCCACTGTTTGCAGAAATGGAGCTGCACGCATGAGCATGTGTGCCTGCCACTCACACAGAACCCCCTGCCAAGCCGGAAAGGTTGGGAACCACTGTTTTAGCATTTTATTTTTATATACATTTCCATGCAATCTACCCAGAGTTATTGGACTGGACAATGGATATTCTGTCTCTTTTTCTCTCTCTCTCAATGTTTCTGTGCATGCATTCACATACACATATCCACACTTGTATATGTTAGAATGAGAGAGAAGGTAGCTGATGATAAAGGTTATTTTAATCATACAGGTAGTCCTTAGCTTACGACTGTAAAGGAGCTTGCACATTATGTTTGTAAGTCATGTCGGTCATAAAGGGTCATTACATGACCGATCCGATTTAGTATCTTTTTTCCTGGTGGTCATTAAGTCAATCCCCATGGTCGTTAATTGAACCCACTATCATTAAGCAATTTTCATTCAGCATTTTAGCTATCAAACCAAATAGGATGTAAGATATGAATCAGATTCAAATTCAAGTCTATGGCTGCATCTCATGTTGTAAATATCATTCCAAATATATTTTTTTGGAAAATGAAGCACTGCTTTAAATAGGAATGACAGTGGCAAAATCAAGGAAATGCAGCTAGCAGTTAAAAGCCATCTTCATATGTACAGTATGTCACTATACAGATGCTTTTTCTTAAGATGAAAATGGGTAACTGTTAAGTATACTGTAGCTATCAACTGGCTGTTGTTTGTCTTTTCTTTGAATAGTAAATATGACCTTGTTTCACTCCGCTGTTGTTCATCCGTATCTAACATTGGTTAGCATTCCATTTGCTGCAGGCATATTGATCATACGCTTTTTAAGCCTCCTTGATTATATAAACTGTCCAGGCTGGTCTCAAAACATGGGAAAGCCGAATTGTTTCCAATTAGGTGAACAACTGAAGTTTGGGAGTGGTATTTTTGTGCATATTTAAGATATTTCTTGAGTTTTGCTCCTCCAAAGCAGCTACTTTGGTATCGCTGTGATTTAAACTCAGGCCTTTAAAGCTGCTTATATGGTGCCTCAGTATTTTATTGAAATTCTTTAGGCGTAGAGGCCTCCTTTGATACCTCCAAAATGAAATTACCTAGTTTCTCTGTGAAAATTTATTTAGCCTCAGGTGGAGTAAATAAAAGCAAAATGAAGTAAAACTTTAATATAGTTCACTTTGCAAAGCTGTTTTCACAGTACAGGAAAATCGTCAAACTCTTAAGATGTTGTGTAGGCACTTCAGGTCTGGTGATAAAGGCACTGATCACCAAGAAAGAATACATTCAGGTAACTTGTAGACGTAGCGTAGAATGACCACAGCTCAGAATAAACTGAAATAATGAAGGACTCTTAAGAAGAACAAAGGGCTTCTTTAGAGTTGATCAAAATAAAAAGCAAGAGAAAAGTGTGCCAGTTAATTAATAAAGGCAGCACCATAGTACAGAATAACAAGAAAAAGGAGAACTATTTTGATTCCATCTTCCGTGAGAGGAGACTGTGGGAAGAAATGGATAAAAAGACAGGTTTGAAATTTGAGAATGGAGAAACCTTTTTACTGTATTTTAAATGTTTAAATCTCAGTGGGTAGATGAAAGGCAACATTTGTTTTTTGTTTTTGTTTTTTTACAAAGAAAACAAAAATGAGGTTCATAGAGACTTCAGATGAATCAGCCTGATACAAATAACTGGGAAGATTCTAGAGCAGATGACGATAATAATAATAATAATAATAATAATGATGATGATGATGATGATGATGGAAGATACCTTGGAGGACATCTAGTCCAACCCCCTGCTCAGGCAGGAAACCCTATACCATTTCAGACAAACGGTTCTCCAATTTCTTCTTAAAAACTTCCAGTGTTGGAGCATTCACAGCTTCTGGAGGCAGGTTGTTCCACTGATTAATTGTTCTAACTGTCAGGAAATTTCTCCTTGGTTCTAGGTTGCTTCTCTCTTTGATTAGTTTCCATCCATTGCTTATTGTCCTGCCTTCAGGTGCTTTGGAGAATAGCTTGACTCCCTCTTCTTTGTGGCAACCCCTGAGATATTGGAACACTGCTATCATGTCCCCCCCCCACCGTCTTTCTCTTCATTAAACTAGACATAAAGAGAAGGATCACTAAGCACCTTGACAAGAATGTGACAATTAGCAGGTATTAGCATGGCTTTGCCAACACATTAGGCACCTGTTGCTCTATTTTAGACAAATTTGAAGTTCCCGAATACTTTTGAAATTAGCTCCCTGGATACTAATGAGATGAAATGTAATATAGGCTTCTTCTCTAGGATATTATTATGGTGGAATCCATGTTAGTTAACTATATTCTTCCAAGTCATTTATGATTATACCTACAGTATGTACTGCTTGCATGACACATTTATTTATCTTTGTTCATTAAATTTATATGCTATCCATCTCATTGCCAATCAGCTGTTTACCCATGGTTAATTTAAACATGTTTTACTCATGAACCCATTCTTTGGGGCACATATGGTGCCATGTTGATATGGCTCTCTGGAATGATCTCACAGAGATGAGTATGGTTCCGGCCCTTATGTCTTTTAGGAAATAATCAAAGATCTGGTTATTATCCCTGGCCTTGGACAAGGGCCGATTGTGGAGTCCCCCTTTGCTGTGATTTGTATTGTTTTGTGTTTGTTCTGTGAGGTTCATAGTCGATATTTTGCTCTTCCAGTCACTGGCATTCTTTTATATGCCTTTGTTTTTAATTGTGAACTGCCCGATGTCCTCTAGCAATGGGGTGGCTTCAAAGTTTGACCACTCAGATTCAGATTCAGTCACAGTTTTGTTTTATACAGTATTAACCTTGTGAACTCTAAAGTTTCCTCCTTCCGTTATGTATTCAAGATGGACAGTGATTAACATTTATATGTTACTTATATGTAAGGGTGTAGGTCTATACATATGTTGTATATAGTATGTTTAAGTGTGTGTTGTGTATGTGTACACTTTGAGAGCAAGCAACTAAATTTTATTTTAATGTGTGCCATTGTGCCCGCAGTAAAAAATGACAATAAAGGTTGTCTGTCTGTCTGTCTGTCTGTCTGTCTGTCTGTCTGTCTGTCTGTCTGTCTGTCTGTCTGTCTTCTGTCTGTCTGTCTGTCTGTCTTCTTCCTGTCTGTCCTGTCTTTCTGCTGTCTGTCTGGCTGTCTGTCTGTCTGTCTATCTATCTATCTATCTACTATCTATCTATCTATCTTCTATCTATCGTATCTATCTATCTATCTATCTATCTATCTATCTATCTATCTATCTATCTATCTATCTATCTATCTATCTATCTATCTATCTATCTATCTATCTATCTATCTATCTATCCTATCTATCTATCTATCTATCTATCTATCTATCTATCTATCTATCTATCACATACAATGCATCTTACAATGTGGTAATCTCCTAAATTATATGTTACCATGGTCCAGATCTTCATAATCCAGAAAAGTACATGGCTGTTGTTTACCTGTATTTTGTTTTCTAGTTAGCATATAAGTAGTTAAACCCCTCACAGGTAGTCCTCGACTTACAACTGTAATTGAATCTGAAATTACGGTTGTAAGTCATTGTGGTTGTTAAGGGGGGGGGGTCACAACCTGATCTCACCTGATTTTACTATCTTTTTCATGGTGGTTGTTAAGCAAACACTGCAGTTGTTAAGTGAATGCTGTGGTTGCTATAAGCAAACCTGTTTTCCCCTATAGATGCTTTTTGTTAGAAACTGGACATAAATGCAGTAAACAGGCACAAACACTAAAAGTCACAGTCACATGACCGAGGTATGCTGCAAACAATTGTAAATGTGAGCTGGTTGCCAAGTGCAAAAAAATTTGATCACATGATTGTATGGGGATGCGGCCATCGGAACTTCAAAAATGGGTCGTAAGAAGCTCTGAGGAACTTGCTAAATGACCAGTTGTTAAGTGAGGACTACGTGTAGTTTTGCCTTGTTATTTAGTTCAACCTAGTTAATTCGTTCAAAAATTCCAGTTAAGTATTTTAACTGTGCAAAAGACGACATGATGCATTCCTCGGATATGAATGTGAAAAAAAGGGAAAAGCTCACTTAACTCAAGTATTAAAACTAGTTAATTTTTATATATATATATATATATATATATATATATATATATATAAAACAACAACCCAAACTGTTTAATTGATCATAGGCCATGTGGAGGAAGCGCAAAAGCAAACCTCTGTTCAATTAATTATTTTCCAAGTATTAATCCATTAATATTAATAACTTAATTTATTCAGGGTTGTCTCGTGAGAAATCATATCCTGAGGTTTGCAGAGGAAAAGTGAGCTTAAAATTCTTGTACGATAACACAGTTTAAAATTTTACTTCCCAGATGGAAACCTGATTGTAACTCTGCTTACCTGGCATGTTTTGTTTTTTTTACTTCGTTAGACTGGGTTAGTATTGGAAACCCAGGGAAAATAAATCACATTAATTCACAGCAGTTTCTTAAATCAAATTATTTTGTACAATAAATGTCTAGTAAGGACTTCATTTAGAGTTGCTTTAAGAAGCTTGCTGTAAAGCCCTTAAGAAAAGAGCAAAGATATTATAGATTTACATCCTTACTTGTGAATATTTACTGCAGTGGTAACCCAACCCTATCCAGATGGACTGACATCCAAGTTACTATGCAGAAGATTGTAGACTGAGAAACAGACTGATCAGTGTGGATTAAGTTAGAGCAAATATACAGTATATATTCACAGATTATAATGCTAGATACATTATGAATGAATCAATATAGGTAATCCTTGATTTACAACCACAATTGTGACCAGATTTTCTGTTGCCAAGCAAGGCAGTTGTTAAGTGAATTGTGCCTGATTTTACGACCTCTTTTTTGACTGGGATGTTAAATGAATCACTGCAGTTGTTAAGTGAATCATACGGTCATTAAGTGAACTGCTTCCCCTATTGACTTTGCTTGTTGGAAGCCGGCTGGGAAGGTTGCAAATGACACTGGGGCACAGCAGCTGATGTAAATACGTGCTGGTTGACAAGCGCTACATGACCATGTGGATGTTGCGACGACCGGAAGTGTGAGGACTGGCTGTAAGTCTCTTTTTTCAGTTTCATTGTAACTTCAAACAGCCGTGGGTCGTAAGTCAAGGATATCTATAGAAAACAGAATAAAATTTCCCTCGAGTTAAGCTCCACTCAGGGAGCTCGAGTTGGTTTCACATTGGCTTCCAGATGAAATTCAAGGTGTGGGTTGTCCTCTTTAAGGACGTGCGTAGCTCTGGATTTGATTCTCTGTGTCTTGTGCCACGGTTAACTGCACATCCGGTTAGCACGAACAGCTACAACTCCCTCCTGAACATATCCAACGGGCATTTTTTTTTTTAATTGATACCCCAATGTTTTGGAACCCGTTTCTTAGGGAGATCTGGTCTATTCCATCCCTTCAGATTTTCAAGAGAGCCACCTAGAAAGGCATGTAATGAATATTGTGATGCATTGGCAAACAAATCATTTTGTACGTTTTACTTCGTCTCCTTTGATGTTGTTAGGTGCTGGTTATTTATTTATGCAGGTCGAAGGGGTTTTGGTAGCGCAGTGGTTAGAATGCAGCATTGCAGGCAAACTCTGTCCACAGCCTGAAGTTTATTGACAGGAACGTTGAATATATTCTCTGTGTTGATTTCAGCTCTTTCAGGAATTCTGCCTGGCTTCAGGATTTCTGTTGAATCGATGTAAGCAGATCCCTACTGCCTTTCATTTGTGATCACTGCTGACAGCAATGCATGAGTTTTAATAAACATTAACCTTACAAATGGCAACATCCTGAATGACAAGATTTGGAGACATTACTGTATGCCTATAAGGCATATTTAATAGTGGTTAGGAATAACGGTGATATTGTCCAAACAGAATCTGATGATTTATCTATGCTTTCTCCCTAAGGAAAAGTTTAATAAAATGTGGTAGCTGGAAGCCCACATTAAATGAGAGCTGAAGTTAATATCTGAAATGCAGCGGATTTTTAACCCTGTAGAGTTTCTGTTCCTTGAAACCTTTTGTTATTGCAACATATGTCTTAAGAGTTTAATACCTAGGCCAGCCAAATCAATTTTGTTCTGTGGGAACTACAGATTCAAATCAAACCCTTAAGGGCACACTTTGAGTACCAATTACTGGGTTAGTTGTTTAGTAGTTTTTAATAATGAGAGTTCTTTTGGTTGTCTGGATGCCATTTTTGCAATTTTGAAAATGAGCTAACAATTCTATAATGTTAGGGTGCTGCTCTTTTCCCACCCCCAAACTGGGATGGAAAACCAAACTGTTAAACAAACTATTCAAAGCCAGATCTTTGCAGACGTTTCATTACCCAACTAGGTAACATCATCAGTGCTAGAAGGGAGTGGGGCTTGCTCTCTGTTTATTATAATAATAATAATAATAATAATAATAATAATAATAATAATAATAATAATAATAATAATAATAATAATAATAATAATAATAATAATAATAATAATAATAATAAAGTTGGAAGGGACTGGAGGTCATCTAGTCAACCCCTGCTCAGGCAGGAAACTCTATATCCATTTCAGACAAATGTCGTCAGGTCTCTTCTTAAAAACTTCCAGTGTTGGAGCATTCACCGCTTCTGGAGGCAGGTTGTTCCACTGGTTAATTGTTCTAACTGTCAGGAAATTTCTCCTTAGTTCTAGGTTGCTTCTCTCCTTGATTAGTTTCCATCCGTTGCTTCTTGTCCTGCCTTCAGGCGCTTTGGAGAAGAGCTTGACTCCCTCTTCTTTGTGGCAGCCCTATCAGTGGGAGTGTTCTTGGTAGTTCCTTGATTAGGCTGTTGTTTACCGGCAGCTTGTTGGTCTGAGTTGATAGTTTCTTGATTGGGATATTGTTTATTCTTGATTGTTGGTCTAGTGTCAATCTTGATGTTAGTCTTTGCTTATCTGGGTGTTCAGAAACCAAGGTCAGAAATCACAGTTTGACCCTGAGCTACAGCTATCCCCCTTCTAAAGCCAGATCTGCAAATCTCTGAAAGATAATGATGATTGTTAAGAGCGGCTACTCATTGCTCTTCCAGGACAATGCTTTCCCAGTTGTGATTGTGCATCAATAAAAGTAGCCTTTTTGGAAGTTTATTATCATGCCCATTGAACATGTTCAGGGCACAGTTGAACAGCCAACCTCACGCTTTTCCTGCTTTTATTTTATTTATTTATTTAAAGCATATCCCACTTTTATTATTTTTTACAAATAACTCAAGGCAGCAAACATATCCAACACACCTTCCTCCTCCTATTTTCCCCACAACAGCTACCTTGTGAGGTGAGCTGGACTGAGAGAGAGAGAGAGAGAGAGAGAGAAACTAGCCCAAGATCACCCAGCTGGCTTTCATGGCTAAGTCAGAACGTCAACTCACAATCTCTTGCTTTCTAGCTGGGTGCCTTAACCACTAGAGCAAACTGGCTTTACCTCATAGAAGTCAAAGGCAGCATTTCTATTCCACCTGTTTATTTAAATGATTGTATCATTTTCAGACCAGACCCCACCTCCAATTGAATCACTTTCAAACATTCCTCAATAGTCCTTGTTTTAAAAAGCATAATTGTCTGCTATTTGGCTGATCTTTTTAATTTTTCATGTAATGTCTGAGACCAAGGAGGTTCGGAGCTGTCGCTCAGAATTAAAGAGGGAGAGCATTTGGTTAAGTTTATCCTTCACCTGAGCTGTCCATTTTGTGCTTATTGGTCCTCTGAGGATGTCTTCAGATGGAATGGGATATGTTTTCAGGAAGAGGACACCAAAAGGTTTCGAAACCAGAATCTTAGGTTAATAATCACTCTTGGTTTTCAATATGGTGAATGGTGAAAACAGTAAGGTTCTACATTTAGGCAAGAAAAACCAAATGCACAGGTATAGTATAGGTAGTAACTTGCTCAATAGTAGGGACTGTGAGAGGGATCTCGGACTCCTACTGGACAATCACCTAAATATGAGCCAGCAGTGTGCTGCAGCTGCCAAAAAAGCCAATACAGTGCTAGGCTGCATTAACAGAGGGATAGAATCAAGACCACGTGAAGTATTAATACCACTTTACAATGCCTTGGTAAGGCCACACTCGGAATACTGCATCCACTTTTGGTCACCACGATGTAAAAAAGATGTTGAGACTCTAGATAGAGTACAGAGAAGAGCAACAAATATGATCAGGTGACTGGAGGCTAAAACATATAAGGAACGTTTGCTGGAATTGGGTATGTCTAGTTTAATGAAGAGAAGGACGAGGGGTGACATGATAGGAGTGTTCCAATATCTCAGGGGCTGCCACAAAGAAGAGGGAGTCAAGCTATTCTCCAAAGCACCTGAAGGCAGGAGAAGAAGCAAGGGATGGAAACTACCCAAAGAGAGAAGCAACCTAGAACTAAGGAGAAATTTCCTGACAGTCAGAACAATTAATCAGTGGAATAATAATAATAATAATAATAATAATAATAATAATAATAATAATAACAACAACAACAACAACAACAACAACAACAACAACAACAACAACAACAACAACAACAACAACAACAACAACAACAACAACAACAACAACAACAATAATCATTTGAAATCTAAGAAGAGAGGGACATGGCAGTATAGTCAATGAGAGAGGGTCTTGTGCCAATGCAGTGTAGAAATTCTACTAGATAGTCAGTGATGATAGTGCCTTTCATGATCTGGAGATCTAGTAAAATTCTGCCACACATCTAGACTCCTAAAATTTCCAACCCAATTTTTAAGATTTATGATTTAAAAGGGATCAACAGTCTAGGACAGGGGTGTCAAACTGCCGGCCCATGGGCCGGACGCGTCATCCGGAAGCCGTGCCCACCCCATTGTCCGGATACGTTTTCGTGACGTCACGTGATGTCGTGAGTTTGACATGTCTGGTGTAGGAGCCGGATGCCATTTGCTTGCATTTGAACATAACTATTAGCCCTTTGAGATAGTCCAGGCAAGAAGCACAACAATGAATGCTAGCTAACAGAATCTTGCTAAATCTAAAAGTATTCTTCTCCTCCTTTCTTATAACTCTGGAAAACTAGGGAGGGTCCCTTCTAAAATGCTTCCCATAACCCTTCTGTTTCTGTTGACTGAGATATGTTTGGCATAATGGTTATCTAGTCTGTGGAGGGGCGTGACGGCTCAGCGGTTAAAGACACTGAGCTTGTCATCTGGAGAGTTCACAGCCCAGTTCGAGACCCAAACTCTGTGCAACGGATGAGCTCCCGTTAGTTGCCCCAGCTCCTGCCCACGTAGCGGTTTGAAAGCATGCAATACGAGTAGATAGATAGGTACCACTTTGGTGGGAAGTTAACAGTGTTCCATATGCCTTTGGCATATAGCCATGCTGGTCACGTGACCATGGAAATTGTCTTCGGACAATGCTGGCTCCCTTGGCCAAGAAACAGAGATAAGCACCATGCCCTCGAGATGGACATGACTAACAGGGAAATCTTTACCTTTTTTTTAAATCTAGTCTGCAGTTCTTCCTTTTGTCTGGTATATGGGAATGATCTTCCCAGTAGCTAATTATCATTAGGGCCTAATCTGGTGTTAAAATCATCTGTTGAGACAGAATGGCCATTCTGAAAGTATATCTGAAGATTATTAATGTAAGTGTCTGCTTTTGATCAGACTATTGCAATGTGTAATTGTTGATGTAGGGTACTGTATAGATATGAATGATGAGCAAATGCACATGAAAAAAGTTAAGAATGCCTGCTTGTGCAAAATTCTCCAAAGAGTCTAATAAAACGGTCCCAGTCTTGAAGACACTTGAAATATTAATGCTTAAGCCAGCATGATGTCTCTCTTGTCTGGACTCAGGATCTGCAGGAGGGACAAAAATTTGTATCCCTCAATAAACAAATCCATGGGTGATCAAGTTTCTTGAAGCAAAAAAATATATATCTTGAATTTGGAAATATAACTTGTGAAAGCAGGGTCTTTAGTTGTAACTTCCCATCCAGCAATGTTCCAGGATAGCAAAGACAATGATTCTGATAGAATTGTGAGACAACTGGAATATTTTATAGGGAGGAACCTTTTGTTTCAAACACAGTGATATTTCTGTTCAGATCAGGAATAGGAACAAATCAAAAAGTTGGGAAGGCTTTTCATTGATTTAAGACGAGGTAAAGCAACGAGGTAAAGCAACCTGGCTGAGGTGTCTCCTGAAGTTCCAGTTCCCATTATAGGGGAATTAGAGTCCCTAAGGATGGAGGCAGTAAATTAAATGAATATATATATATTTATCCATATTATTTATGGATATCAATAGTGTACCTTTTTGGTACCAAATATATTAGGAAAAGCCATGACTTAGTCTTCTCCAGTCCAGTTCATCCTACATTCCAATCGCCATCGTGATGGTCTGGAAATTTGGAGAAAACATTAGGAACACACAAACACACACACACACAATCTTCAACATTAGCTAAATCAGGGGTCCCCAACCCCCGATCCGTGGACCAGTACCGGGCCCCGGCATGCCATCAACCGGTCCACACAAACAAGCAAAACCCCATCTGCGGGATGCAGGCAGTACACAAAACCACACACCCTCTGGTCCATGGAAAAACCTCTCTCTACAGAATTGGTCCCTGGTGCCCAAAAGGTTGGGGATCTCTGAGCTAAATGGAGGAGGCCTCTCTCTTGTCTGAGTGCAGCCAAGCCAATTCAACAGCTATTTTGTAAGAATGCCCCAAATATGTCTTAAGAATTATAAATGTATCCACCAACTCAGTAAGGTTGGGAACCCTTGTATAAATGAGTTAGATTTCATAGTTTGCAGAAAAGCAGAACATCTGATGCAAATTTATTAAAAAGCACAGATCTTTTGCTAATGATTCTACATAGTGGAATAAGGAAGTTATATATATATGTTATATATATAATCTCAAATAGTCACTAAATGAAAGGCTGTACTATGTCTGGCAAGCTAAACCATTTTTCTGGGCAAGTAGGTTTATTTCCAAACAAAGTTCTGTTCCAGCTGTCCAGCATTTGCATTTTATTAAAGAATGTCTGTTTAAGGTTCAGAGGTGCTATTGAAAATAAAGATGATCCTGGAAACTGTGATTTTGCTTTGTAACATGCCAGCTTTCATTTTTATTTACATGCATTTTCAAAGTAAAAAAGTCAAGAGGGCGAGAGATTATGTCAGGTGCCAAAGTAAGTATTTGTAGGCCTCTTTGTACTGATAGATGCTATATTTGGACACTCATGCCAAGATGCATTGTATGTTGGGAGAATACATTTTAATATCTCTTAGGACCATGTGAATCAGAAAAAAAAATCTGGTTTGAATCACTGATTCAGTTTGGAAAATTAATCCAAGTTGATTCAGACAGTTATTCCCATCAAGTTGTTTTTGAAACAATTTGGTGCATGCAAACAATCTGATTTGTTTGCAAGCTCTGATCTGGTAGCATTTGCTGAGCCAACCTTTGCATTTGGATTTGGCAAGCCAATCAAAAAACTTTCAAACATAAATCCTGAATGGAATATTTGTACAGACTGAGTACAGTACTTATGATGGATATGTGAGGTGTTTGACTTGGAAGAAGTGCGAACATCACCGAAAATTTACCCTGATTTGGATTATTTCAGAAGTTCTGCATTTAATGCATATCATTGCTTTTGTGTTTTTCTCATCAAGAGACATTTGTGTGAGGCATTGTGTGTGAGTGTATTACAGTGCACCAAAAGAGCAAAGTCAGGTTTTAAACAATCTGTTATCTGGTTTAACCACCCATTGTAATTATAATTTTTTATTGGCCAAGTGTGATTGGATACACAAGGAAATTCTCTCTGGTGCATAAGCTCTCAGTGTACATACAAGCAACAAATGATGAATCTTGATTATAATCATAAAATACATTCATCATAAATCATAAGATACAATACTCAGTGATGATGGTCATAGGATATTAAATAAGCAATCAACATAAATCATACTAGGATACTAAATAAAGCAATATAAATCATAAGATATAAGCAGCAAAGTTATAGTCATAAGAAGATAAGGAATAGGTAATAGGAAGGATGAGAAGGATAATAATAATACAGCCGTACTAGGTAGTTTGACAGTGTTGTGGGAATTAATTGTTTAGCAGAGTGATGGCATGGGGAAAAAAAACTGTCTTTGTGTCTAATTGTTTTGGTGTGCAATGCCATATAGTGTCGTCTTGAGGAAAGAAGTTGAAATAAATTATATCCAAGGTGTGAGCGGGCTGTAGATACTTTCTCAGCCCTCTTTCTGGCTTGTGCAGTATACCGGTCCTCAATGGAAGGCAGGCTGGCAGCAATTGTTTTTTCTGCAGTTCTAACTATCCGTTGAAGTTTGTGTCTGTCTTGTTTGGTTGCAGTGCCAAACCAGACAGTTACAGAGGTACAAAAGACAGACTCAACAATTCCTTTGTAGAACTGTATCAGCAGCTCCTTGGGCAGTCTGAGCTTCCTGAGTTGGCACAGGAAGAACATTCTTTGTTGTGCTTTCAAAGCATGAGCTAGATCAGGGGTAGGCAACCTTGGCTCTTTTATGAGTCGTGGACTTCAACTCCCAGAATTCCTGAGCCAGCCATGCTGAGGGGAAAGGGAGAGGTTTCCATGCTGAGCTCTTTTATGACTCGTGGACTTCAACTCCCAGAATCCCTGAGCCAGCCATGCTGAGGGGAAAGGGAGAGGTTTCCAAGCTGAGCCATGCTGGCTCAGGAATTCTGGGAGTTGAAGTCCACGAGTCATAAAAGAGCCAAGGTTGCCTACCCCTGAGCTAGATGTTAAAGTCAAGTGAGACAGAATCATTCAGGACCTCAGTTCTGCCTCTTCCATCTCAAGATAAATATTTCTGTAAACAATAGGAGTCTTGGGTGACTGAGATTTACAGGCCTATCACAAATAGATGAACATTTAGAATGGGATAGGTGTTCAGTAAACAAATCTTCTAGCTCATGAGAGATTTAGCGGTTAAATGGTTAGCTATTATCTCATAAGGATCAGGTGATAACTCATTCCTCATTTTTTTTACTGACAGTTTCCTTAGCTTGGGATTTCTTTAAAGCAAGAAATTGTCTGCCATTTTCTCCTTGGACGGGTTATGAGAAAAACGAGAAAAAACTGTTACATAATCCTGAAATCCTGAAAAAAAAAGACAGTTATAACACTAACAAAAAATAAATAAATGACAATACATTAGAAAAAAAACAGGCATGAAAACCACCCATCTCTTTTCAACGCCAGTAAGAGAAGTAGAATGGTAAGATTATTTGTTAGCTTTATATCCTGCCTTAGAGAGCCAGTTTGGTGTAGTGGTTAAAGCATTAGGCTAGAAACCAGGAGACTGTGAGTTCTAGTCTTGCTGTAGGCTTGAACCTTGTACCAGTCACATTATGTTAGCCCTAGGAAGGAGGCAGTGGCAGACCACTTCAGAAAACTTGTCAAGAAAATGGCAGTCACTGGGAGTTAACAATAACTTAAAAACACAAATCAATAAAAATAATTAAATATCCTGACTTTCCTTCAGCAGCTGAAATGGGTTCAGGATGGATAGTCATAAGCCAGGCCTAATGGGCAACACTAGTAGAAAAACTTTGCCTTACAAGACAGAATCTTCTATGCAATAGAACAATCCTGACAAAACTCTGGCTATAAACCAACACAATGCATGTGAGAATGGACAAAAATATATCTCCCTGGGTGTCCCCTTTCCCTTTTCCTGGAGGGCGAGGGGTTTTTTTTTTGGGGGGGGGGGAATGGAAGAAAATGGAGAAGAGTAGAGTTTGGGTCATATGTCAAGGCTTGGATTAGCCAATTGATTGACATCATGGATGCTTTAAAAATCAGAAAGACAGGTTTACATCATGATAGTTTTCTGGGAGCAACTCTGTTGGGACAAACCGCATAAACCGGAAGGTTTGGACTCCTCTAAGACCTTTAGTGGCACAGGTCTTTTTCCTAATGTTTCCTCCAAATTTCCAGACCATCATGATGGCGATTGGAATGTAGGATGAACTTCACTGGAGAAGGCTAAGTCATGACTTTTTCTAATGCATTTGGTACCCAAAAGGTACACTATTGATATCCATAAATACTTCCCTTGTCAAAGTGCAGATTTTAAATAATTAATTCCCTTCATGACTTGCTAATTACATTTTGTGACAGTCTATTTCCTCAGTTTGAAAAGAGGCTTTTATAAATTCCTTTTAATTGAGAATGAGAATACCATAAAAATACATGAAACATAGAGACTATCTATTTGCAATGTACTGAATGCTTTCTAAAGTTTTGCAGCTGAAGAATTTTCTGTCCATAGAGGACAAAAACACAGCAAAACCCAGAAATATGGAGAAAGTTACCTTTTGTTTAGGAAGAAAAATACCAACTTGACTACAGAGATACATGTCTTTACAGTGTAAGCTGATGTTTTTATATTCTACTTGTTTCTAGATGTTTAAGGCAGTATATATAGTACCACTTCCAATATTTATCTTCACAGTCACATTGGTGGTTTGGGCTGAGAATTAGTAATTGTATCAAAATCACCCAGCAAATATTAATACATGAAAATAAATGTGATCCTGAATCTCCTACATCAACATTAACCACTAACCCTTTGCCGTTCCATTCTGACATACTGGTTGCATTATTTAGCTGGGGTGGGGTGGGGGGCAGGACTGAGGTTGACATCCATGCTTCACCATAATAGTTTTAAAAAATGTTTTTTGCTTGTATCCCCATCAAAGACTCTGGACAAGAAATATTGTAAAGAAAGAATGGGTTAATCTGCTGTGGCAAAAAGCAACCATGAATTAACTTTGGTTGCCTTTTTAAAGATAAGCAATGCTATTGGGGAATAAACAAAGATCCTGCAAGAGTATTCTTTCTCTTCTAGGCTGGCAACAGTTAAGCAATAAAGAAGGAAGATATGAACAATGTGGTTTATAATATAGAAATTCACAGGTTTGTCTTAGGCTCTCTAAATCAGAGTGGCAACCATTTTCTCAAGAGTAATCTGTACGAGCGAAGAATAGTATGCCAGCAGCTGATGAAATCAGGGTCCAAAAACCTTTTGTCCTCCTCCTCCTCCTCCTCCTCCTCCTCCTCCTCCTCCTCCTCCTCTTCCCTTCCTCCTCCTCCCTTCCCTTCCTCCTCCTCTTCCCTTCCCTTCCCTTTCCCCAGGAAAAGGACTGCTGGTTTGTAGTTTCTGAAATTTTAGTGAGGTGACAATGCTTCCTAGTCATGCTTTTAATATATGTTAAATCGATAGAAGGGGACATGATGGCTCAGTGGTTAAAGATTCTGAGCATGTCAGCTAGAAAGCTGACCGCCCGGGTCCAGCTCCTAGCAGTTCGAAAGCATGCAAATACGAGTAGATAAATAGGTACCACTTTGGTGGGAAGGTAGCAGCATTCCATGCGCCTTTGATGTATAGGCATGCTGGCCACATGACGATGGAAAATGTTTCTTCAGACAATGCTACCTCCCTTGGCCAAGAAACGGAGATGAGCACCACGCCCTACAGTTGGACACGACCAGACAGGAGGAATGCTTACCTTTTTAAATTGATAGAAGAGAATATTTGTAGCTCTGGGTTGAACTGTGGAGTCCTTGGTGCTCTCTGAGTATCATCAGGTAGCACTGATGTTGTTACCTAGTTTGGTAACCACGTACATTAATTTGCCACAAATATTAAATTGCTTTTAATTGGGGAAGAAACTAGGCATGTTATGGAATTACTGCAGTGGGAAAATATAGGAAGAGGAATAGCTGTTCGTGCTGCCTTGAAACCCTGGGGGAAAAGGTAGGCTACAAAACTTAAGAATTATGGTAATAGACCAGAGGAATGTTGCAATGTGGTAAAGTTATTATCTATAATAGTGTTGAAGGAAAAATCTTCATCCTGGTTCATCCAAGCCGGGGATAAATAAACAACATGGCAACTGCTTTAGAAAGAAGGTTGCAGTTTATTGAAGAGCCAGACCGAAAGATGGTTTTGGCAGGAAAGAGGAGAGAAAAGAGGGCTAAGCACATGTGGGAAGTAGGTTTTTATATCCTCTGAAAGCCTTTTGTTTGGAATAGTTTCCTGTTCCTGTTTTAGGCTTTGTATTTCCTGTGTCACATATTCTGACCTGAGTCTGGGTGTGCCTTTCTGGTATTCTGATGGTGATGGGTTAGTCCTATTATGACCAAAGGCCATATCCTGCTTCCCTGGTGCTGGGGCTAATGACTCTTAGAGTTTGGGTGGGGTATGCAGATTTTAGGTCTTTGTCTTCCTAAGCTTCTAGCTCCAACTTTCCTGATGGTTTACATCTGCATTTGTACAGGGCTGGCTTCTGCTTGGGACAGAGAGACTTGGGGGCAGAGTTGGTTTCTGCTTTTAAAATCCTTTTGAGGAAATATATTTTTCTGCCCTTTTAATATTTCCTTTTCTGGGGGGCTGACATACCACAATAGTAAGGATCACTACAGAGGAAGTGAAGCTGGTATCTCTCTCCAAAGCCTGACTGATAGGTTGCAGTCATATACCCATTTTTGCTAAGCATCTTGTGTAAAATTAGTGTCTTCATTCTTTAGCCTCAGTGTTTACTCAGATTTTTAAGTTTTTTATGTTTTGCAGTGTGAGATTTTGCCAGTAGAATTGTGACATTGATTTTAAAGGAAGCTTCATTAAAAAAAATTCTTAATTAATATGAACTAACAATATTACTTTACTGGTTTTATTCCTATGATTCATTTCTTCACCTGGTTGTTCTCTCCCTGTTACAGTATGTAGTTGTTCCATTATTCCCTGCACAGCTTTTTTTGATCCATTCTCTCCTTGGCTTTTAGCTCCCTTCACTTCTTGTCATAATGCCATCATTTCTCAGTGTGAAGATGGTAATTTTTGGGAAGGTATTCAATGCAAGTGTGGTGGGTGTTGATTTCTTTGCTTGGCTCCCTAAATCAATACATTTCTTTTGATGGTCTCTTAATGACTGCATGATAGCTTCCTTCTACTTCTCTTTCTTTCTCACCATCCCAAGGGAATGAGCTTTGATGCTCTGATGCTTTGCAAGATTCCTGACTTAATGCAAAGTAAAACAATTAGATTACTTGCCACTGCTGTCTGCTCCTAAATATTCAGCTAGATGAGCTGGCATCTAACTAATGTGTTTGAATATCCATAGTCAATAAAAAGAGGCTTTTTGCATCTTCTGGGATGATTCTTCTGCCTCTGTTTTCTGAAACATTCACTTAGCACAGTAGGGATCTGGCTGAGTACTTTGCCTGGAAGTGTGTTTTTTTTTTCTTTTCAAATTGTCTGGATTCAGATTTAATGTGGGTCAATATATGACTGGCAAATAGTAACGTTTCAGATGTTGTTTTATTGCTGAATATGAGATTCCCTTGTTGTCACAGACTCATAGAAGCTTTCCCCAATTGGCAGTCTCCAGATGTTATATCTCCTAACATCCCTAACTAGCATTCTGGCTTGGAATTCTGAAAATGGCATGCCCCGTTCATCAGGAGTGTGCCAGGTTGGGAAATATTACATTGGACAATGACATCTCTCCCACAACATTACTTGTACTTTTTAATTGTTTAGAATTGTTTTGACTATAATTATGTCTGGCTTTAATGCCTGCTAAGAACAACCTATTACTGTTTTTGGCAAAGACCACACTTACAGTTCAGTCCCACTGAAATATAACTGAGATTTTGAATCTTAAAAGCAATCCCTCTAGCATCTTTAATGCTTTTCTGTGGTTGCATTAAGTGACTTTCCCCTCCTTCTTCTTTTTCTCCATTTGTGAGGCAGTTTTATCTCCTCCCTTCTCTACTCTTAGGCTTGACTTTGTGTCCTCCTTTGAAGTACCCTGCAGTTGTAGGACCACTTGTAATTCCACATCTTTCAGGCCCATCTTTAGAACAGGGCCATCTCTCTGCTCCATAGTTTCCTTGCATCTGTCTAGCCTCAAGTGTCTCTCTACTCATTTTCTATTTTTACTTGACTACATCTTGATGCTTATGCTTTAATGAATGCTTAGAGGGCATTGCCTGAAGAAATCAGCATCTAATTATTTATAATTAATTAATATACATATATCAAGCTCAACAGTGTGCTGTGATCCTTCATCTAAGCGAAATCAAATCTTACGCTGAGTTTCAAATCCCATGGGATTTGAACCTTTCAAGAGGTTCTGCCTCAGGTTGTTTTGTAACTACCTGTAACTACATTTGCTTGCACTCTTCTTCGCTTACTCTTCTCCTTCCTCTTCCTACTTACTCAGTTTCAATTTCAAGCCCCTTAGGTAGTATCTGGGTTGCAAGATTACAGCAAGAGTTAGTCTTTTCTGATTCTCTTTTCTGCCATTTGCATTTTTTGCATCACAGATATACCAGTATCTGGTAACCACAGTTTAGGGCAATTTGTTCTCTTTTGTTTTTCAAATCACTGATGTTACAATATTACAATCAGTAATATTACTCATTAACGATCATTACATGGCTATATGGATTAGAGATAATCCTACCCTACAGCCAATGTTTTTTTTTTTAAAAAAAATCCTGTGCCAAAATGTACTTTTCCATTTTTTTCAGCTATTATTATTAAACTGGGTGAAGGATATTCATTCATTCATTCGGCCTTATTATCTTTCCCATTCCCAAATCCAACCAGCAGAAGCCCACTCCTCACTATTGTATAAAAAAAGTTAGACACTAAAATACAGCAGTGGCTGAAACATTTCTCCCTGATTCCTTTGATTTACTAACAGTGTGCCATAGAAATTGGGCCTAGGAGAGGTAGTTCTCACAACGGTTCTTTCGGTGTGTAAGTTCAGTGGGAGAAATTCTGAGAAGAAAATCATTTTCTTCCCCAGGGACAGAAAGTAGGAGATATATTAAAATAACATTACCAAACCTTATAGATTGATAGGGGGTTGGACTAGTAGACACCCAAGGTCCCTTCCAGCTCTATTCTGATTGATTGATTGATTGACTCAGAGAAATTATCTTTTTTAACCAATGTTGGATATCAACATGAGGAATTAGTCAGTTGTAGGTGTATTTAAAGGAACATATCAAACTCTATTAATTTGGGCCAGATGATTCACACATTGTCCTAAGCCGTGTGGCACAGTGGTTAGAATGCAGTGTGGCAGGCTACTTCTGCTGACTGCCAGCAGTTCGGCAGTTCGATTCTCACCAGCTCAAGGTTGACTCAGCCTTCCATCCTTCTAAGGTCAGTAAAATGAGGACCCAGATTATTGGGGGCAGTATGCTGACTCTGTAAGCTGCTTAGAGAGGGCTATAAAACACTGTGAAGTGGTATATAAGTCTAAGTGCTGTTGCTATTGCTAAGCCATACTTTATTTTAACCCTGATAAGCTATAGAAGGATGTTTCACCCATAACACTAAGCAAAAAGTCATATTTCACAATGGTTGGCTTATGCTAACCCACAGCCCAAAATCAAACTACAGGATGGTTAGTATAACATCTGAAACCAATCATAATTTCTTAGCCTGACTGTAATCATTAATTGTTTTAAGGACATTGTGGAGAACTATGTGTGCTACTTTGAACTCTCATAAAAAATAGGATATAAATTTTATTTATTCATTTATAGTTATATGGTTGCCCCTCTCACCAAAAATAATTCTAGGGGGCAAGTAAAATTAAAACAACAATATTTTCAGCACCACACATAATCAAAGAAAAAGAAATTGCAGCTGAGAATAAAAAGACTTCAACTAACCACTTCAACTAACTGATTCTTATACCCTTCTGCCTGGGGGACACAGCCAGATCTTAAGTTCCTTGTAGAAGGTTAGTAGGGTTATGGTCTACCTGACCTCAGATGGTCTGATGTTCCAGAGGGACAGGCAATGCAAATGACCAAGCAGGCTTCTTGTAACCCTTAAGTTGACATTCTTTGATTGACAGAACCTGAAGCATGGCCTTCCTGCTAGAACTAATAGTGCAGGTGGAAGCCCTGGAGATAGGTGATCCTTCAGGTATCCTGCCTCCATGTCAAGGAAGGCTTTGTAGGTAAGAAAAGCACTGAGTTGCACTGAGTTGTATTGGGAGCCAGGGCAGCCAATGGCCTGCTTCTTCTTTCCATTTCAGAAGTGAGACTTCTTGCTTGTTTTTGCTTGAAGCATTTTCAGAGGTGGAGCAGCCTTTAAAAAGTGAACCCATGCAATTCAAGCATCACACGCAATGTAGTTTCCATTGTGACTAGAATGACAACCATCTTCACACCACTTCTTTGTCTTGGTGAGAAAAAAAAAGGGGGATTGTCTTTATTTAAGATAGTGACATGTTATATAGGCCTTGAAATCTAAATTATATGTACCACTCTCATTGGGAATTATAATTACAGTGTATAATGTCATTTAACTGTTTAATGAACTCTGGATAATGCAAGGGAATACAAATATTTGACCTTCCTGACAATGACTGATGGATTGAAGCTGTGTAGCATGGTATCATTAGAATGTCAAATAACATCATTACTCATGATTATCAAGAATTATTCAGGTGAAATGGCAAATCTAATGGAAAGCTATTATTTGTGTGGGGGGGCTGCCATTTGACTTTCGCTGTCAGTGCCAGTCCCTTGATGATGCAGATTGTGTGGCGCACATATTTATTGGACTGCAAAGAACAATTACCACTGCATGCTAAACAAATGACAGTCATAAAACAAAAAGGGTTTCGGCGGGTCATCATCCTGCCAGGAAAATCTTTAATTTTCTCAAAGTGTCTGAACAATTAAAACAATTAAAGCAATGGTATCATGTGCATGCTTTTAGATATCCGCTAGCATTAGAAGGAAAGATGTCATGTCTCGTTCGTTCAATGCTTCTTCACAAACCTTGCAGCTAATTCAAAGAATTGGGCATTTGACAAAGATTTGAGATTTGGGGACATTTGCCATAGATGCTGTGTGTGTTAGAGTGTGTTACCGTTCCTTCTTGGTGCCTTGTTTCACTTTAGAATGAAAATGACTACGTATTCAAAGGGTCTTGAAAAATCAGAGAAGTAGGTGATGCCTTTCACAATTTCCTTTAGTGTCTGTATTTAAGCTCTTTTTTAGGCCTGAGGGATGCTTTGATTGCCTTCAATATGATGTTTCACACTGTGGAGGTCACAAAAACCTTTTAAGGGCAAGATTGACTTGGAAAAACTGAAGGAAGCTTTTGCATATGTGTAAATGTCTCTTCTGGCTATTGCAAGGGTTGGCTGAGCAGGTAAATCAAAATAATACACTGCTTCATTTCACCTTTGGAAGAATGCTCCACGTAGATAGGCAGAAAATTAATTTTCATGATCTGCTTCCATTATAATCTATAAGGAGCCTGATTGTTGTCTCATCATATTGGTTTTCTTACTTATACAGCATTCTAGAGAATAGTATCCATGTAGTAGGTTATGATGCTGGGATGTGAGCCCTGAAAAGTTCTGTATTCTTAAATTAACATGATAAATATTTATCTCTAGATATAGGAGCAGAAAAGTTCCTATGTAGAACTTGAATCTCTAGACCAGAGGTGGGGAGCGATGGCCCCTTAATAACTTGTGGTCTTCAACTCCCAGAATTCCTGAGCCAGCCATGATGGCTCAGGAATTCTGGGAGTTGAAGTCCACAAGTCTTAAAAGGGCCATCATTCCCCACCCCTGCTCAAGAGCAGAATTTCTCAATCTCAGCAACTTTAAAATGTGTGGACTTCAGCTCCTAGAATTCCCTAGTCAGGAACACTTCCTTTGCAGTGGTGAAAAAAATATTCATTTCTGAAAACAGATCAGTGTCAGAAATTCTCCTAGTCATAAATGTGATCTGCCTTCATATTTCCTGACTGCTGATCCCCATTTCCATCCTGTTATTAAAAGGCCTTTGCTAGATTTTGGTGCACTATTCTCTAAGTACCTCTTCTGACTCTGATTGTTAATTTGTCCACTTTGGTGTCCAGAGGAATGTTTGCTTTTGATAGTCAGACAAGCAGTTTTATGAATGTTTGTCAAAACTTCCATGAACAACAACTGCTGTACTATTGGCCTTTTTGACCCTGGATATAATATATCACCATCATGGCTTGTAGTATCCTCCATGATTTTTTCTCCTAATCTCCTTTCAAGATACAATTTTATTAAATCTCTACTATATCTCACTTTATTGACCTTAAACCTTAATATTATACTGTTTCCTCATACACAAATGGATTCAGTCTCTTAATTTGGTAGTCCTTCTCTGCCCATTGTAGGTTTTGCTGTATTGTTTTCTGAAGCAAAGTAACCTATAGTTTTCCAGGTATTGTCCCACCATGGATTATATTATTATTATTAATATTAGATTATTATATTGGCAAGTTTACGCTGTATTCTTTATGATCCCCATCCTGTTTCGTTTTCTTTTACAGGACAAAAACAAAAGTGGGTAAATACTTCCATTAAACTTGTTCAGAAAAATTGCTACAGTGTGACTCAGTTTCCATTATTTTGAATTATATTTATCTATTTATTACCTGTGGTCTTAACGTGGAAAGATTCTTTTGCAGTATGTCATTTCCCCTTTTTGTTTAACCACCCAAATTAATTTGATATCATTCACAAATGTGACCACTTTCCTGCTCACATATTATTCCAGACCACCTCTGAAAATCTTAAAAAAATATCCACCCTGCTACAGTACTCTGGAAGGCTTTATTTTTTTCCTCTTCTTCTATGGCATCTCAATAGTAATCAGTCCTTTAAAAAATAAATTTGTTACCGAAGCATGTAGAGAAGTCTCTATATACTTCTACATTTTTGTATATATATATATATATATATATCATAAGTTTTAAGGAGCAAATGTAGTCTAATCTTACAGTGGATGTTGTTTGTTAGGGTAAAGGTGAATTTGCGGAAAATCAGCAGCATTAATATAAATGCCCTTCTCTGGTAATTTGATTTTGTTGATTCCATTCTCAGGTTGCTTCAGTGCCTTTTCTGAGTAGCTTGTGCATATGTTATCTTGCTTGATGAGATGGAGAAAATCGAGGAAGATTGAACCAGCCCAAAATGAATTTTAATGAATGATGATTGAACTTATTCATAACGTATCTTTGGAATAGAAATAGGGGTGGGTTTTTTTTGAGTCATTACAGTTACAAGAGCATCTCTGAAGTCTTGAGGGGGGTCCAGAGGTTTATTTTCGGTTCATGCTGGGTGGTAATGCAGAAATGCATGCACACTGTTCAGGTTTATAGCTTTATCTCTTTGGATCAATAAAATAACCTAATTATTCTACATGGTGGCATGTTGAGACATTGTCCTGTAGACACAGTTGAAATGGAAAATGATTTCTCCAAACACTCTATAGATCACGTCCAGCTGCATTTTCTCTTTTGGTGCTTTGCCCCTTTTCTACATTCCCCCAACCAACCCACTGTCTTCAGTTCTAACAACTACATTATCTACTGGAACAAAAATAGCAAGAAGTATGTCTGAAATGTTTCTTTCAGTGAATGTGCTGAACATGGCCTTTGTTCTCAATAATTTAGCAAGTAGAATTTCTATGGGATGAGAAAAAATCCAATTGGTTCTGACAGGCTGGCCATTCCATTGACTACATCTTGGTCATTATCATGTCAGAATGAGCCAATGACACAGGCTGGGCTTATGTATCACATATACTCATAATGTGCATGCTCTCTTCTCTCTCTCTCTCTCTCTCTCTCTTTCTCTGTCTGTCTCTCTCTCTGTCTGTCTCTCTCTCTCTGTGTGTGTGTGTAAGGTAAGATAAGATAGATAGATAACCTTTATTATCATTTTTTACTGTGGGCACACTGACACATATTAAAAATGAAATTCTGTTGCTTCCTCTCAAAGTATACACATACATAACACACATTTAAACATACTATATACAACATATGTAGAGACCTACACCCTTACATATAAGTAACATATAAATATTAATCACTGTCCATCTTGAATACATAATGGAAGGAGGAAGCTTTAGAATTCACAAGGTTAATACTGTATGGAACAAAACTGTGATTGAATCTGGATGTTCTGCTTCGGATACCACGAAGCCTCTTCCCAGGAGGTAACAAGGAAAACAGGTCATGAAGAGGATGTGAGTGTCCCAGACAATCTTGCGGACCCTGCTCAAGCAATGCTTCTGTGCTATGTCCTGGATGGTAGGGAGGGAACTGCCAATGATCTTTTCAGCCATCCTCACCACTCTCTTCACCGCTTTCCTGTCTGAAGCAGTGATGCTTCCAAACCAGACTGTGATGCTGTATGACAGGATGCTCTCGATCATCCCTCTGTAGAAAGCGGTAAGGACAGGGGAAGGAAGATGTGCTTTTCTCATGCAATGCAAAAAATGCAGGCACTGCTGTGCCCACTTCACCAGTGTCTCACTGTTGAGCGATCAAGGCAGCCTACTCATTAACTGAACACCCAGAAATTTGATGTTGGTAACCATCTCAACAGGTGAATTATTAATACACAAAGGAATGTGGCTGTGCCTGCCTGTGCATGAGTGTGCATGTGTATGTGTGTGCGCACATTTAGCTTACTGGCTTGCAAGAATCCACCTGTAGCTATCAGCACCATAACATAACACCATAACTATGGTGAATGGTTGCTGACTTCATGCATTTCACCAATGACGTCAGCATCCATCCATCAAGATTAAAGACATTAATCTTTAATTGCTGTCTTGTGCTTTTGGTGACATTTCTATCCCATTGCAGTAACACTCCAGGGCAGCTTCTTATTTTTTTTTTCAATATGTGCAAGAGTCTAAAAGCAGCGAAAGCCTATGGCAATAGATAAGAACGAGAAGACAGTGGTGGTGATAGATGTAGTTGTGCCAAGTGACAGCAACATCAGGAAGAAGGAGTATGTGAAGCTTGAAGGAGGCTTGAAGAAGGAACTAGAGAGGATATGGAAAGGAAAAGCCAAAGTGGACCTGTGGTGGTAGAAGCACTTAGGGCTATGACTCCTAAGTTGGAGAGTGTTTCTAACATATTCTGTGCAGAAAAGTGCAGTGCTAACCACAGCTAAAATATACTGCACAGAATCCTCCCAGACCTCTGGTAGAGGATCCAAGATTGAGGTAGGAACATACAACATCTAGGGCAGTGGTGGCGAACCTATGGCATGCGTGCCAGAGGTGGCACTCAGAGCCCTCTCTGTGGGCACGCGTGCTGTCACCCCAGCCCCGCCTCCCCTTGTGGCCCCCTCCTCACCAGCAGCCCCCCTGGAGGAGAGTCGCCCCCTGGCGCAGCCCACACGGAGCAGTGCAGCCAAGGACATGGCAGCCGGGCAGCGGGGACAAGACTCCACCCTCGTGCCCCATCGCGCACAGTTGATGCTGTGGGGCGTGGGTGGAGGGCGTAGCCCCTATGATGCTGCTGGGTCGCCTGGGTGATCTGCAGTGGGCCGTGGAGGCGGTGAGTGGCCCTGCGGGTGGGCGGGGCGGGGGGGACAAAGCGGGGGGATGGCGGAGCAGGCAGGAGGAGGGGCTGGTTTTGGGGCACTCGGTCTCTAAAAGGTTCACCATCACTGATCTAGGGGTAAGAAGGAAATTTTTTAATGTAGTCATATATAATATTTTTTCTTTAAATCTTAGGTGGATGCCTGAAATCCCATGAATGATTATTGTGAAAGATAATAGCTTAGTCTTTGGGTTTAAGATAAAAAAAAAAAAGGTCTTCCATGGAGAGACAAACTTTCTAGAAACATTGGGAGGACTATAATATTCACAGTGCCTCCACGACAAAAACTGAGCACCCCGTTCAGCCATCCCAGTTCCTGCCCTCAGGGAAATTGAACCATGCTGGAACACAGTGCTGGTGTTGTCCTAGGAATTTCTAAAGAAATCTATCCTAGAGGGGAAAGATGGAATTAAATTAATCACACTCTCAAATAGCTGAACGCTAATGTAAATGATATCTTATCGAGGTTGAGTAAGTGGCTGAAGATGATAAAAATATTGTACAGAAACCAAAGCTCTCCATCTGTAGATATTCATTAAATTGACCATTAATAATTTGTGATAAAGAGGAATAGAATTGCATTCATAAATTTTCTATGTAGATTTTATTAAGCTGGCACATTATATGAATTGATTCCATGACATAGTTTGGATTGTAGCTTTAAAGATAATACTTCTTTATGAGCCTTTCTATAGAATTCTATTATTATACTATTGCAGTCTCTTCTTATCTTTTTTAATACCAGTGTGCAATCAGGAAATATAATTATGGACTTGTATTAGCGATCTTATAATATTGTGTCAGCATTTTCACTACAAACTCTGTTGCTAAGATTTATAAATCGAGCATTAAAATATACTCAGTCTTGACATTGTGTTTGGAAGTTTCCTAACCTGAAAATGAAGCATTTCTCCATTTTACATTTTCCCTGGGGAGCAACAAAGTTGGTAAAAAACTGAATCAAAATTCCAGATATATTTCTCAGCCAACATTAGTGTTTCAGAAATAGTCTGTGCTCTCTAGTTAAAACTGAATTTCTTTATCTTCAAAGGATTGCCCCATTGCTTTTTAAACAACAAGCTTCACACCACAGACCTGGATAATAAGAGCAACAGTATCTTGATACTATAGTTTGAAAAAAAGTAAGTTAGGCACTTTGCTAACTATGGTGAACTCTAGAGTTAGGAAAAATAGGTAGCCATAGATCCAATATAAAACTCAAATGAGTCATTCAAGACATCACTGACAGCAAAAAAAAATGCAACATAATTATTGCATTCCTTAGAATAACTATTGAATGGGGAACCTCTCTGCACACCTTCCTATTTTGTTAGGGAAGGTTGCATAACTATCATCATCAAGTATGGTAGGTCTGGCATCTGCACTGACCATATGGCCAAAGGAAAGACAGGTACAATGGATTCTTTACTCCTTTAATGAATCAAATATATCCCTTTCCATCTCAGTTTATTTATTTTATAGGTTTGTTGTAAAGATCAGAGAGGAGAGACTCCTTGCATGTCATTAAATTGTTACAGGACAGATGGGCTAATAATACCTTAGACTTCTTACACAGCTGGTTAATGGCCAAAATCTAGCCCTGTATTCGGATATTCCAATCTTTGCACTGCAACTATCCTGCTTCCTGTTTCAGTCACATAGGCATACATTGTTTCTTGGGAGATGATCGGTTTTCCTTCAAGGCTGCAATGTTAACAATAAAGCAAGGAACTAGAGGTTAGACAGGTGATCTTTTCAAGAGAGAACAGAGCTATTTCTTAAAGAGGCTGCAGTTAGCTGTTACTAATCAGGTTTGCTTCTTTGCTTGGCAAGGAACCTAATAGACCTTTGCTATTGTGCTCTTCCCTCTACTTATCTAATGCCTAGGCTAAGAGGACTTATGTCATCCTCCTTGGACTCTTCCAGCTGCTAAGGTGGTGCCCGTGTTTGATTAGTGATTCCTGGCTTTCTCCTTCCTGAGAATGACATTCCACAGGCTCATGTGAGCAGCTTCAATCCTGATAGAAGAAACTATCTACTGTTATGATCTACAGCAGGGGTATCAAACTGCCGGCCCGCGGGCAGGATGCATCATAGCGAAACCGCGCCCACCCCATTGCGGGCAATGGCAAAAAAAGTCGCAATACGTCGTGACACGTCACGTTGCGAGTTTGACACCCCTGATCTACAGGGACATTTTAATTAGTTATATTTAGCTAGTTGGACTTTATAGTCTGAACCAATCAAAAGTTACTGAGCAGATTAAAACATAGTTAACCCCCCCCCCATAGATGAACTTCAAATTCTACACCAGCCATCAATTAGAGTTACAGGCTCTGTGGAATAGGACCATTTTGGCTGCTTTTCAAAAAGCTTGAGGGAAGGGGCTGTACATACATCTGAAGACAATAAGTATCCTTAGTGTGGGGCCACAACAGCAAAAGCCTGCATCTCTCTCTCAAGGAAGCAGTGATAATTTCCCCAATTCCTCTACTACTTACAACCTGTTTGACTGGCCATAGCAATTAGGAGGGGCATGGATCCAATTTGCAGGTAGCTGAACTAATCCTGCAAAGAACCTTCTATCCTTACTTAAGTGTATAAGCTTAAAGAATCCCAGGTAGTATCCATAAACTCAAGATTAAGCCTCACTTACAACATTAGTTACTAGCTAATAATGGAGGCTGACTAGCATCCAAACCACAAAAGATGTGAACAATTTTATCAACACATCCATGAAATCATCCATCATGCCTGCAAACCTCATTCTCTACCCTTTTGGCACTAAAAGAGCTCTAGTTCTGGACTTCTAGGTGGTAGAGTTTAGATATAGTAAGCTAAAAATATGAGTTTTTCTCAATGTTCAGTCAACTATTTCTGATTTCTTGCTGCTGTTGTTTTATATGATTTCAAGCACTTAATTTCTCTTAATTTAGTTTCAGAGAACTATCAGGCATGAGACAGAACTGCTTACCAAATCATTGGGGAAACCACCAGGTGCCTGCAGAACCCTTCATGCATCTGGAGTGGGTCAACCAAAAAGATCTGTCACCCAAGTGGAGGTCAAGGGTAGCTGTAAGGCACAGGTTGATGGGGAAATGATTTGACCATGGCAAAGGACAGATATTGATGCTGTCCATTTTCAGCTCATGACACTTCTTTCCAAAAAGGATACCCAGATCAAGCATGTACTGTGTGTCAGAACTGTGGGGGCCAGAGACTCAGAAACTACACTGAACCTCCCCCCCCCCAGAAATGAAAATTGAGGCAGAGTACAATCAGAGCTCTAAAAACTCTAAGATGGCGTCTAGAAGTTGATGAGCAGCCTTTGCTAGAAAACTAAGCAGTTCATATGCTAGCAATGACTCTAACCCAGGGTTCTTCAAACTTGGCCCTTTTATGACTTGTGGACTTCAACTCCAGAATTCCTCAGCCAGCGTGCCTGGCTGAGGAATTCTGGGAGTTGAAGTCCACAAGTCATAAAAGGGCCAAGTTTGAAGAACCCTGCTCTAACCTATCCGTACAGTCCAATTCCAATGATAGGGACTCCAACCAATCATCTCTCTGAAATTCTAGAGAGCAGCTGCAGAGATCAAAAAATGTAACATTGGTAACTGGTAGTTTCCTCTTTACCTGAATTGCAGGCAAGGGAAAAAGATATGATTGTTCAGGAATCCAAACATTAAATGTTAATTCAATTGTGGTAATAGAAGAAATCATTTCTAATTTTTTGCTGTTTCATAAAATAATAACTTTTCTGTCCATAGGAAAAAATATATACTTTTTTTTAAGAATAACCTTTTTTGTCCATAGGAGAAAAATAAAATGTTGGCTTCATTAAATAATTGGCATGCTGCTTCCCAGGGTTGACCTTTCTTCAAGAGAAATAAGAATTAGAAGCCGAAAAACAGAGCCACTATGCCCGGCTCTTTCCAGCCTGATTGTTAAAACCTCCATCTCACCATGTAGCTTTGCTGAAAAATGAGTTTTTCTTTACTTATTTCTTGAGCAAAGAGAAGTAGGCAAGCTCCAGGCTTTAATTATTGACTCGCATGCTCTGAAAAATAAATAGAAAGGCCATTTCTATTAAGCCAAGACTTTAACGCCCACAGTAATATCAGAATTTCCTGTGCATTTTGTAATTAGACTGGAAACATAATGTTCCAGAATGCATACACCTCAAAAGGATATGTTCCACCACTAAGTGGATCATGCCGACATTTGTTAAATCACCAAACTAAGGAAATGCAATATGTTAGCGGAACAAGCAGAAATCTGAATTCTTATTATTTGATAATGAAAGCTGTTTGGGATGATTTTTTAAGATGTACATGACAACCCAGGACCTGTTGGGTCATCCTTTCAGAGATATTTCCTTACCTAAACAGAGAAATAGAATGACCACATGCGGATTGCTATTGTTTTTTTTTTTTTAATTAAAGAAGAAAATATCATTTTATTAAAGAAGATTGTATAGCAAGACAAATATAGATGGTTTTTGTTTAACAAAGGACATTTTGATGGCAACATTTGTGGTGGCTTTGCCATTCTTTAGGAATACATTAATGTTTTGACTTCTTTTTCCTCAGCTTAAAGCAGGGGTCTTCAAACGTGGCCCTTTTATGACTTGTGGACTTCAACTCCCAGAATTCCTCAACCAGCATGCCTGGCTGAGGAATTCTTGGAGTTGAAGTCTACAAGTCATAAAAGGGCCAAGTTTGAACACCTCTGGCTTAAAGCAACATGCAGATGACCAGTAATAGTTTCTCCAGATTCCAGAGAGTACATTCTCCATGGTTTGTCCTTGTGCATTACTTATAGTGAGACTAAAGCATGACTGTATTGAAAACTGCTGAAGAGGGACATCTTCCCTTTCTGAGAAATTGAGCATAATTCTTGGAATCATGATAATGTCATACAATGAGATTCTCATGGAGACAAATTCCTTGAGTGTCCAATTACACTTGACCAATAAAGAATAAAGAAAGAAGAATTTGGGGAAAATCTTGAGACGTTGCATTCTGGTTCCACAAATGTCCTGGATTGTTGATTTCAGTATTTGTTAGCAAGACAAATCTCTCATTGCTCCGGAGATTCTTCTTCTTTCAGCATCTTCCATAGTTTGTTGCCAATGATCATCAGCTTGCAACAATCCTCTCTCTCTGCAGATGACTTTGACTGATGAAAGGATAAGTCCATTGTGTATCTTCAATGATTCAAAGATATTGGCCCCTGTATGTAATGAAGGAGAGGAACCCCTTATCTTTCCATGTTGCAAAATTATGCTGACAATATTTTTTTATTATTTATTTACCATAATGTTGTACATTGCCGTTCTCACCTCAGAACAATTTAAAATCCATGCCGGCTTCTCCATTGAGTTGTAGGAAATTGTTAGAGACAGTTTAAAAACACTATCATATGTTCTCCTGAAGGCTAGAGTGGGACTGGTCTACCTGATCTCCCGTGACAAAAGAGTGAAGCTGGGGGCTTCTAGGCAAAATGAAGGAGTTTGGGTTCCATTAGATGCTGAACTACTCTGCCCATTTTGCTATAAACGGAATGCGCCAGTCTGGGGTCCACCAATGTTGGAGACAATGGAAATGAATAAGTATCCCGTGCCTGGATAATGGTGGTTGGTCCACCATTTTATTCCATTCTGCCCCCCTTTGCCTAACCATCCAAGAAGTTGATGACTGGACTGATATTAGCTAATTCTTCATGTGTATGTTTGTGTATAGGCACATATATACTTGCACTTTATTTAAGCATTAATTAAAAACCTGATTCTTCTAAGTTACTGGCTGGATTTGTGCATTCCTATGAGCCCCGATTTATTTTTTCTTTAGATAGATAGATAGATAGATAGATAGATAGATAGATAGATAGATAGATAGATAGATAGATAGATAGATAGATAGATAGATAGATAGATAGATAGATAGATAGATAGATAGATAGATAGATAGATAGATAGATAGATAGATAGATAGATAGATAGATAGATGATAACCTTTATTGTCATTTTTTACTATGGGCACACATTAAAAATAAAATTTAGTTGCTTGCTCTCAAAGTGTGCACATACATAACACACATTTAAATATACTATATACAACATATGTTTAGACCTACACCCTTACATATAAGTAACATATAAATATTAATCACTGTCCATCTTGAATACATAATAGAAGGAGAAAGCTTTAGTGTTCACAAGGTTAATACGGTATGGAACAAAACTGTGACTGAATCTGGATGTTGTCCTTCGGATACCACGAAGCCTCCTCCCAGAAGGTAACAAGGAAAACAGGTCGTGAAGAGGATGTGTAGTGTCCCAGACAATCTTGCAGACCCTGCTCAAGCAACGCTTATGTGCTATGTCCAGGATGGAAGGGAGGGAACTGCCAATAATTTTCAGCCATCCTCACCACTCTCTGCACCGCCTTCCTGTCTGAAGCAGGTGATGCTTCCAAACCAGACTGCGATGCTGTGATACTGAGTAGACTACAGTTTGTTGGATTCTCTCATTATTATAACCATAAACCATATTTGCAAACTACAATGGTAGCTTTAGACAACATGCAAAATCAAAGTCAAAGCAAAACTTAAGATTTGGTGCAATCTGCGAACCCTGGCTAAGTTAGATATAAGATTGCCAAAAGATCGGATAAATAGGTGAATTTACAGGCATCTCCCACTTTTAGATAATTATTGAAAATTCAGGTAGATTGTTTTTCATTTCCATTTCACATCAGCTAGTGCACATGTGGGCTGCTCTTCCATATTTTGCATGCTATTTGTTCACTCTCAATCTAAGCCTGAGGAAAGAAGCATGAACAGGAGATTAGATTCTAGGAGAGTGCATTTGTTTCACAACAAATGAAAAATGGAAATAAATGGGCTTATTCATTTCATTCAATTCTAGTTAAGAAATGAATATCAGAGTAGTTCTGAATGCCTTGTATCCATTCATTTTCATTTGTTCCTCAGATTGCATCCCCCCTCCCTTTCTCCCTCAGCAGCCAGTTTAACTAGACTAGAATTTGCTAGGGTAAGTGTGAGAGATGACCTCTCCTCCTTTCAGGTTACTGCCTAACTACAGCAGTCATGGTGCTATACATTTCATACTTCTAACTTAGGAATTCTGCTTTCAGAATCCCACCCTGACTGCTGGCAAATCATTGAATTCTGAATGAAGATGCAGAACATATGTGGGTCTATCCCTCCCAGCTATGTCCCTTGTAGAGATAACAAGGATGACCTTGACAGAGATATGCAAGATCTATTCCCAAAACAGTGAGGGATCAAACATATCTTGAATCCACAATGGATAGAAAATATTTGGAAGAAGCTCAGACAAAAACAGGAGTCTAAAAAGGGGAATGTCAGGCCCAAAGAATCAAAAATGACATGAGGAGTTACTGCAGAGTAGTTTCTGTATTGTTCACCTACAGACAGAATCTTGCCAGACTAAAGCAATTATCTGCAAATTGCTATACCGGGAGTCCTGGACTTACAACCCCAATTGAGCCTAACATTTCTGTTGTTAAGTGAGTTTGGCCCCATTTTATGACATTTCTTGCCATAGTTGTTAAGTGAATCACTGCTCTTGATAAATTAGCAACCTGGTTGTGAAGTGAATCTGGCTTCCCCATTGACTTTGCTTGTCAGAAGGTCACTAAAGGGGATCACATGACTCTGGGACACTGCAGCCGTCATAAATGTGAGTCAGTTACCAAGCATCTGAATTTTGATCACATGATCATGGGGATGCCTCAAAGGTTGTAACTGTGAAAAAGTCACTTTTTTCAATGCTGCTGTAATTTGGAACAGTCACTAAATGAACTGTGTGAGACGAGGACTATCTGGAGATATACTCTGTGAATTACTAGGGGCTCTTTCTACCCACCAAACATTCCAATCTCTGCTGTCTCTTAGCCTTCTGGAAAGGAGCTCCTCGTTCCTGGGACTCCAGATGACATTCCATCACAGGAGAGGAGATACAGCACAATCAGACTTGAAGGATTCCATTACAGGCACTCTTAATTTTTTTCCTTCCTGTGGAGTTGATTTCCTGATCTGGTCTACCTGGTGGGATTGAAAGTCCTCCAGGTTTCTCTGTGATGGAATAGGGTTGGTCTGGAAGGCAAAAAAGATGACTAGGGGACTGGAGGCTAAAGCATATGATGAACAGTTATGGGAACTGGGTATGTCTAGTCTAACAAAGGGAAGGATTAGAGGTGACATGATAGCAGTCCATCATGAGAGAAGAGGGGATCAATCTATTCTTCAAAGCACCTGAAGACAGGACAAGAAGTAATAGATGGAAGTTTATCAAAAAGAGATCCAACCTAGAATGAAGGAGAAATTTCCTACAGTAAGAATAATTAATCATTGGAATGGCTTGCCTCTGGAAGTTGTGGGTGCTGCATCACTGGAGGTTTTTAAGAAGAGATTGGGCAGCCGTTTGTCTGGTGTAGGGTTCCCTGCTTGAGCAGGGGGTTGGACTGGACTCCAAGACTTGCCTCCTGGGGTCGTGGAAGCTCCATCACTGGAGGTTTTCAAAAATAGACTTGACAACCATTTGGCTGGAATGGTACAAAACTCTTGCCTTGAGCAGGGGGTTGGACTAGAAGACCTCCAAGGTCCCTTCCACCTCAGTATTTCTGTATTCTGCCATCTATGAGCCTTGTCTGACTGAAAGCATACGGAACATGTTCCTGTATTTGGATAACTGCTCAAGAGTCCCTCTCTTTTCCTGAATTTGCAGAGGCAGGCATGGAAATGGTGTTTGAGTATCCTGAAGGATTTTAACATTCTCGAGATATCCCTTGTCTGCTTGATTCCATTTCTCTCTGGCTTCCTTCTCCTTTATGGATGCTGCAGTGATCTCTTTGGCCAAATATTGGCAGGTTTGTCCTTCCCTATAAATTGCCCTGACAAGCAGGATATCACTTTCAGAATTACTCTCTGGCACTTTCCTGTCCTGTTTGCTCGCAGCAGTACCTATAATAAAGCGGACGGTTAGGACAATTGCTCTTTGCCCATACGTTTGACAGGTAATTTTTATTTCATGTGGCGGTTACAGCAAGACTCTGTGGGCCTCAGTATTACCCTTTTGTGAAGCCAGAAGTGTTTTAAATGGTGGTGGTGTGAGAAATCTGTACACACAGAATTAGCTCAGGCTGTGCAAATGTATATTGTGGCAAAGCAAACAACCTAATTAGAAACCAGTCATGATGACTCAAAGGCAAGGGGCAAAGTAGAGAGTCCCACCAGCTGTGCAACTGGACCTTTTTGTAAACTGAGGACACTATCTTTAACCTGCCTCAATACCAACACAATACATTAATAACACACATACTGTGTCTGTTGGAGGAAATATTGTTTCACTTCCCAGCTGGAACTATAGTGCTTCTGTGATGATAATATTCTTTACTCTTATTTGAAAGTTATATCCCGAAACCTGGAGAAAAGTAAATGAATTTGCCTACTATAGGATTCCATTTTTTTATGGGACAATTAGCTTGTTGATTTAGATATTCAGAAATCTCAGAGGAATTGAGGACACTAATTAAAAATGGCATATAAATTAATTAATAAAATGCAGCATAATTAATGTCATTCTCCACTGTTTCCTCACTGCTAACATAGTTCTGTTTAAAAATATATTTCCATGATACATTTAAAATGGGGTTCTTCCGAAGAAAATTACGGGCTAAATGTAGAGCAGCTAACGAATCTTTTATTTTTTGTACAGTAAGCTGGAGGTTCAAAGCAAATGCATTTTAATTATGTTTATTTGTTTCTTAAAACATTTTAATTTTATCTTTGTGCTGAAATTGCTCAAGGTAATAAACAGTATCAACACTGAAGTAACCCTCAAATGGCACTTGGAAGTAATCTGTTCACTACCATTGTAAAGTCAAACAGCAACAATAAGAATTGTATGGAACAGCTGTAAAAGCCAAGAAAAAACAAAAAAGTTGCCTCAAACGATTATTCCCAGTGCATCTCTTTATATCAAGGAATTTTTTTTCTTGAGCATATTTAGAAATGTATCTGACTTGAGCAGTTTCTTGAAAAACATTTCACGTTTTAATCAAGTCATACCTCTTGAAATAAGTTGGGAACCATTGGTCATTTATGTTTTGGCTTTAGATCAGGAAGCCCAGTGTAGACCAGAATGACCCCTAAAATCCTTGATATTGTGGCAGTTCACTTATTTGGTCTTCCTTAAAATTAAAATGGTTTGGGTGAATTGCATTATGTTTTAGGATGTGTAGCTCTTTAAGTGAGTTGTTTTTCAAATGGCTGATAGTCAGACGAAGAGATGTATCAGTGAGGGAAGCTCAAGATGATATCATAGGCAGGTGAGGGAATATTCCCAGTCAGAGAAGAGTGAAGCAGATTCTGAAGTTATAGGCAAATGTGGGTTTGAGGTAGGCAACCTCCAGGGAGTTGTTCCAGTTACATGTTTTGACTGAGAAGAAGTTGTAAAAGGTATAAAAGATAGTGAACTGTCCATTTCCAGCTTCTGAAGTGAAAGGGATGAGTAGAGCAACTTTTTCTGAATCATATTATCTGATAGCACCAGAAAGCCTGCCATTTTCTCCTTTCATGCTCAACGGCTATCGGTTCCATGTTGCTATTCCTCTCTAGTAGAAACCAAAGGTGCTTTGTTTTTTCCCCAAAAAGCAACAGGACTTTTTTGGTTTTTTTCTTTGCTTCTCATTCAAAAGGTTTCCTCATTTTTAATTGATTGGTGGTGTATCGGAATGGGAATCTAGCTAGAACTGAAGAAGTTTCTTGAATGAGAAATGAAACGTTTTCAAAGAAAAAAACCCCAAGAAAGTCCAGTTGCCTATTAGGGGGGAAAAAGCACCTTTGGGACAACCTTCTCCTTTTAAACACACCCTCTTTAAACTATCAAGCAGACTAGAGTTAGGAGGCAGTGTTTCAACCACATACTTCCTTACAGCTCCTAAAAATTCAATGAATTATGCTGACCAATTCTGAAGCGGCACTATAGGTAGTCGTCAACTTACAATCTTACAATCTTGAAAAGAGTGGCTTATGACTTGTCTTAAAAGTTACAACTGTTGCACCACTCCTGCAATCACATAATTTCAATTCAGGTGCTTGGCACTGGCTCACTTTTACAATGATTGTAATGTCTTGCGATCATATGAATGCAATTTATGACCTTCCCAACCCACAGAAAAAGTTAATAGGGGAAGGTGGACTCATTTAATGACTATATGTTTCACTTAACGACTGCAGTAAAATGTGTTGTAAAGTTTATGACTTGCTTAATGACCGTATTGCTTAGGGACTGAAATAAAACAAGCTATCTTGGTGTGATTTGTTGAGAAAAGAACAAAGTTGTGATAACTGTAGTCAAAGGCAAGCTTGTTCCTTCATAGAATAGAATAGAATAGAATAGTTTGAAGCGACCTTGGAGGTCATCTAGTTCTAGTCCAACCCCCTGCTCAGGCAGGAAACCTTATACCATTTCAGACTAATGGTTTTCCAGTCTCTTCTTAAAAACTTCCAGTGTTGGAGCATTCACAGCTTCTGGAGGCAGGTTGTTCCACTGATTAATTGTTCTAACTGTCAGGAAATTTCTCCTTAGTTCTAAGTTGCTTCTCTCCTTGATTAGTTTCCATCTGTTGCTTCTTGTTCTGCCTTCAGGTGCTTTGGAGAATAGCTTGACTCCCTCTTCTTTGTGGCAGCCCTGAGATATTGGAACACTGCTATCATATCACCCCTCGTCCTTCTCTTCATTAAACTAGACATGCCCAATTCCAGCAACCGTTCTTTATATGTTTTAGCCTCCCGTCCCCTGATCATCTTTGTTGCTCTTCTCTGCACTCTTTCTAGAGTCTCAACATTTTTTATATCAACAAATCACTAAACATTGTTTGTTCCTATTAGATTTTTCAGAAGACAGCGTCACTTATGTAGGAAGATGATGTCTGCAACCAACTTGATACAAGCTGCTTGCAAAGGTTGTCTTCTCCTGTGAGAAAACACCCTGAGATCACACTATAATAAAAGCCATGTCAAAGTACTCTTCAGCTGTTGGTTTGCAGTTAATTGGGGTTAAGAAAAAGTCCCCCTATACTCTGACTGAAAAAAAGAAGCTACTTGCAGATTTAGATTATAGCTCTGTGGTAGAGCATCTGCTTTGTATACTAATGACTTGACATCTTCAGATAAAAAAGTAAAGGAGTCCCTGCGGATTTTACTCTGCTGGTCTTTTCCAACTATAAGAGGTGGTGCTCATCTCCGTTTCAAGACCATTGAGCCAGAACTGTCCAAAAATATTTCTATGGTCATGTGGCCAGCATGATGTCACAGAGCACTGTTACCTTCTCACCGAAGTGGTACCTATTCATCTACTCACACTTACATGCTTTCAAAATGCTAGGTTGGCAAGGAGCTGTACAGTGGCTCAGCGGTTAAGATGCTGGGCTTATTGGCTGGAAAGCCGGCAGTCCAGGTTCAAGACCCTAGCACCACGTGATAGGATGAGCTCCTGTCCTCGCCCCAGCTCCTACTGACATCTTCAGATGGATTGGAAAAAAAACCTTCCTGAAGATGTCCTCAGTCATTAATGGCAGCATTACTAGATGGAACCAGTGGTTTAATAAGGCTGTGTAGAGTAGCAGTTTTTATTTCTGCTTAATTTATGGAAGTCACTGAATCCCTATATGCTAATTTTCCCCCCATTCATCCTAATCTAATTCCAGAAGTTTTATGAGAAGAAACTATGGTTTCCCTGTCCATTAGGCCTTCTGGAATTCCTCAGGGTAAAGATGGGATAGACATATAAAGAATGAGCATTTCTAACCATTCCAGTTTCTTTCAAAGCCGTAGTAAGACCGCACCTCGAATACTGCAGCCAATTTTGGTCACCATATCACAAAAAAGATGTTGAGAGTTTGAAAAAAGTTCAGAGAAGAGCAACTAAGATGATCAAAGGCCTGGAGACCAAAACATAGGAAGAACAGCTGCGGAACTTGGGTTTGGCTAGTCTAAAGGAAAGAAGAAATAGAGGAGACATGATAGCAGTATTCCAGTATCTGAGGGGCTGCCACAAGGAAGAGAGGGACAGGTTGTTCACCAGAGCACCAGAGGGAAGGATGAGAAACAATGGTTGGAAACTGATCAAAGAGAGAAGCAACCTGGAATTAAAGAGAAACTTCCTGACAATGAGGACAATCAACCAGTGGAACAGCTTACCCCCAGAAATCGTGGGCACTTCATTACTGGAAATTTTCAAGAAGAGACTGGACAATCACCTGTCTGAGATGGTATAGGTTCTCCTGCTTAAGCAGGGGGCTGGACTAAAATACCTCCAAGGTCCCTTCCAGTTCTATTCTATTCTAAATGAGGTGTAGGGTTTTGTGAGCATTTTTCATCGTTAAACTACCCGCTTCCTACGTACATTTACTTAAAAGAACGGTTTTGCTCAGAACGGTTCTGAGCAAAAATAAATAAGAATGAGTTACTTATATTTTCAAGATAAGCTCTCAGATTTCCAGAAGCACCGCACAAGTAAAATTATATAAATGAGCATATAAATTATATTTCCTGCAACTGCAGTGAAAAGAACAAATTCCAACAGTAATAACTTTCCTTCTAAAGGTTAACGAATCTCATGGAGAGAGGATTGTTAATTTTTCATTCAATTCTACCAGTTAGAATGCTTTCTGCTCAACATGAGTTACCTTTGATGTGTTCAACTGTCTTATATTAGTCTTATAACTAATCCTTTCATTTATCTTGAACTTTGCATGTAGTAATACAGAATTTTAATTTAAATTGCCTCTTTTACATATAATATCAAAGAACAACATGCCTATCTTATCCAGCACAAATTACATAGCTTTCCCTCCATAATAAAACCTGTGCTTACCATGGGGGATTAGGTTTTGAAGGAAGGAGGTTGTGACATTTCTGTACATAGCTTGATTATGAAGACTTCCTTTGATATGTTTTTTTTAATTTAATTTTATTCCTCTGCTAGCCTTTGACTGGGTTTGGGAGTCTTTAGCACCTGCATTTTCTGTGTTGCACGAGAAAAGTACATTTTCCTTCCCCTGTCCTTACCACTTTATACAGAGGGATGATGGAGAGCATCCTATCATATTGCATTACTGTCTGGTTTGGAAGCAATACTGCTTTGGACAGGAAGGTGGTGCAGAGAGTGGTGAGGATGGCAGAAAAAAGATTATTTTTAGTTCACTTCCTTGTATCCGGGGCATAGCATATAAGCGATGCTTGAGCAGGGTCCGCAGGATTGTCTGGGACGCTACACATCCTCTTCACGACCTGTTTTCCTTGTTACCTTCTGGGAGGCGGCTTCGTAGTATCCGAAGCAGAACATCCAGATTCAGTCATAGTTTTGTTCCATATAGCATCAACCTTGTGAACTCTCAATTTTCCTCTTTCCATTATGTATTCAAAATGGATAGTGATTTATATATATATAGTGTATATGTGTGTTATGTATGTGTATGGGTAGATATATACTTTCTTTTGAAAAAAGGCAACAGAATTTCATTTTTAATGTGTGCCAGTGTGCTCACAGTAAAAAAAATGACAATAAAGCTCATCTCATCTTATAGAATAGAATAGAGTTGGAAGGGACCTTGGAGGTCTTCTAGTCCAGCCCCCTGCTGAAGCAGGAGTCCCTATATCATTTCAGACAAGTGGCTGTCCAGTCTCTTCTTAAAAACCTTGAGTGATGAAGCACCAACAACTTCTGAAGTCAAGCTGTTCCACTGGTTTATTGTCCTCACTGTTGGGAAGTTTCTCCTTAATGCCAGGTTGCTTCTCTTCTTGATTAGTTTCCATCCATTGTTTCTTGTCTTGCCTTCTGGTGCTTTGGAAAATAATTTGACCCCCTCCTCCTTGTGGCAGTCTCTCAAATACTGGAATATTGCTATCATGTCCCTCCTAGTCCTTCTTTTCTCTGGACTGGACATTCCCAAATCCTGCAACCATTCTTCATATGTTTTAGTCTCCAGGCCTTTAATCATGTTAGTTGCTCTTCTTTGCACTTTTTCCAAAGTCTCAACATCTTTTTTGTAATGTGGTGACCAAAACTGGATGCAGTTTTCGAGGTGTGGCCTTACTAAGGCTTCATAAAGCAGTACTAATGCTTCACGTGATTTTGATTCTATGCCTCTGTTTATACAACCAAGGATTGTATTAACTTTTTTGGCTGCTGCCGCACACTGCTGACTCATGTTTAAGTGATTGTCCACTAGGACTCCAAGGTCCCGCTCACAGTTACTGTTTTTGAGCCAGGTTTTGCCTAATCTGTACTTGTACCTTTGGTTTTTCCTGCCCAGGTGTAAAACCTTGCTTTTCTCCACATTAAATATCATTTTGTTAGATAGGGCCCATTGTTCAAGTCTGTCAAGATCTTTTTGGATTCTGAGCTTGTCTTCTGGGATGTTGGCTATTCCTGCCAGCTTAGTGTCATCTGCAAATTTAATGAGATCCCCTTCTATTCCCTTATCTAAGTCATTTATGAAGATATTGAAGAGTACTGAGTCTAAGACAACATCTTGTGGTACCCCACTGCTTACGTCCCTCCATGTAGATGTAGTACCATTAAGGACTACTTCTTGAGTATGGTTTGTCAGCCAGTTACAAATCCATCTGATGGTGATGCTGTCTATTCCACATTTTTCTAGCTAACCAAGAAGTAGGTTGTGGTCTACTTTGTCAAATGCCTTGCTGAAGTCTAAATATACTACGTCCACAGCATTTCGCTGGTCTACTAATTTAGACACTTTGTCAAAGAATGAAATAAGATTGGTTTGACATGATCCGGTTTTAACAAACCCATGCTGGCTACTGGTTATAACGTTATTTGTTTCTAGATGTTCACAGATCTGTTTTTTGATTATTTTTTCCAGTATCTTCCAAGGTATTGATGTCAGGCTGATTGGTTTATAGTTTCCTGGGTCTGTTTATCCTATCCTATCCTATCCTATCCTATCCTATCCTATCCTATCCTATCCTATCCTATCCTATCCTATCCTATCCTATCCTATCCTATCCTATCCTATCCTATCCTATCCTATCCTATCCCATCCTATCCCCTGTCTCCTGTCTCTTGTCTCTTGTCTCCTGTCTCTTGCCTCTTGTCTTTACATAGAAAAGTCTTAAAATGTGAATGCCAGTAGAACAAAAAATAAAGGTATTTTAAAACAAATATCTAATTATGTGCCATTAAATAAGCATTGACTCTTAGCAACCACATACTCTATATAGATTTTTTTCACAACAATTTTTCCATAACTTGGTCTTTTAGGTTTTCTACCCTTTCACCCATTGCCACTGTAATTGAATCATTTCACCTTGCTGCTGGTCATCCTTTCTTCTCCAGCACAAAGTTCAAAAGTGTCAATACTCTTTATATCAAATTTTCAAAGTCCAGTTTGCTTCCGTACGGTGTTACGGAGAATACCAATACCTGCACTTTTCTGATCTTTTTAGCTATAGACACATCACAGCATGTATCTATAGGCCTTCACAGCTATATTAAGTGCTAATCTGCAGTGTATTTCTTCACCGTTTGTTCCTTGCCTGTTAATGGTTGAGCCTAAAAGGCAGAAGCTATCCGCCACTTCAATATCTTCATTGTTAATTCTAACGATCATTCTTCTACCTGCTATCATTAGTGGTCATTAGTTTGGTTTTCTTTAATATTTAATTTTAGTCCCATTTTTCAGTGTGCTCCTTCACTTTTACTACTAAAACTTGCAGGTCCATTGCATTTTCAGCTGTCAGAGCAGTTATCAGCATAGTACAGATCCTTTGATGTTTCTTCCTCTCATTTTAAAACCATGGTGGAAGATTATCAAAGGGAGATCCAACCTAGAATTAAGGAGAAATTTCCAGACAGAACTATTAATCAATGGAGCAGCTTGCCACCAGAAGTTGTGGATGCTCCATCACTGGAGGTTTTCAAGAAGAGATTGGACAACCATTTGTTTAGAATAGAATAGGGTCTCCTGCTCAAGCAGGGAATTGCACTAGAAGACCTCCAAGGTCCCTTCCAACTGTGTTATTCTATAAGTTCTATGACTTCCATGCTCATCTTCTTCCAAGCCAGGTTCCCTTAATATATAATTAGCAAATAATTTGACTGAATAAGAAAGGAGTATACAGCTTTATCTCATTCCATTGCCAAGATGGAGTCACTCTGTTTCACCATGTTCTGTCTGTACTCTTTATAGGTTTCAATGAAATGTTCTGGGATTTCCACTTTTCTCAACATATTCCACAGCTTGACATGATCACCACAATCAAACGCCTTTCTATAATCAACAAAATGCATATTGACTATTCTATTCTATTCTATTCTATTCTATTCTATTCTATTCTATTCTATTCTATTCTATTCTATTCTATTCTATTCTATTCTATTCTATTCTATTCTATTCTATTCTATTCTATTCTATTCTATTCTACAGAATATTCTATTCTATGCTTCTTATATTCTTTCTGGCTTTCTCAATTATCCATCAGTTGTAATGTCTTGTATTTTTATTTTCCACATAGAGCTCTAATCTATATTGGATGATTCTAAGCATTGTGAAATTATGGAAGTTGTTACACTTATCCTACACTCTGTTAATCATGTGTGTGTTGATATTGGAATGTAGACTGATCTTTTCCAATCTGTTGGCCACTGTGTTGTTCTCTTCTTATATCGTTGCTTCCCCCAGCTTTAGCTGCGCAGTGTGATGACTTTGGCATCTTGGATGATTCTGCTGGGAATATATACTCTTGATATACAGTACACTCCCAACATTCTTCATTCATCCGTCACAAGAAAACCCTCCACTGCCATGATAAGACAGCACACCTTGGGGGTGAATATCTATTTACTCTTTCTATTTACCAATAAATAAATCAACTGCATTCCAGATATGCTGGATGGTATCGTCCATCATTCTTCCTTGTCCTTGTTGCCTGGAGCATGATGGGTAGGCTATTCCTCTGGAGGACACCAGTTTATGGAAGGATGACCTCAGTTTTATCTAATGGTTTTGCCTCAATTTAATTTACATATATGAATTTTGAATAGATCAAGTAATTGCAGTGCTTCAGAGACAATATTTCTTTTCTCTTGAGCTTCCTTGAACTTATTAGCAAACTCTTCAAATCTTCTATATGTTACCTTATCAAATAGTTCATTGTGTGCATACTAGCAACCATATCTTGTGGACGTCTTGTATCTGAATGGTGTTCCTGTGTATTTAAGGTGTGTTTTGATAGATCCAAAACATCATAATGCTTAGAAAGTCAACATTTCCTGTTCTTTCTTTCCAAACTTTATAACCTCTTCTAATTTCATATAATACAACTGTGCTGTATTTTATTTCTAATATTTTCTTCTTGGAAAACATATGCAGTCATAAAAAAGGTATTATAAAATGTAATATTTATCAGGGATTGTCACTGTATGTACATGCCTATACAGCACTGCAATATTAGTTTTCAGAAGCTGTGTTTACCTAGAAAAGCCACCCTATATTTATGAAAGTATTCATTTCTCATCATATACTTGCTTGGGGTTTTCCTAGATTGTTTCTAGCAGCTGAATTACTTTCTGTAACAAGTTCTGATTATCCCTGATAAAACAACATGATATGCTACTATATTAGACATTTATTTGTGTTATTGTTGTAGCTATGACTTTATTTCAAAATGAAACAGAAGCGCATCAAGAGGACCTAATTGCCCAAGAGCTTTTATTTATTTATTATTATTATTATATTGAGGCATCTGATCAACCCCAAGATTTTGAAAACAATACTGAAATTGAATGTTGTTACAAACCTTTTCTCCAGTTTTTTTATTGTCCTACATCATGCTTTCAACTCTACTCAGTCAAGTCAAGAGACTAGTGATGACAATATTTAAAAAAAAAAAAACGAGAGAAGAAAGAGAAGAAAATTCCTCAAGAAAAAAAAAAAAAAAAGCAAAACTAAGGAGAAATTTCCTGACAGTTAGAACAATTAACCAGTGGAAAAACTTGCCTCCAGAAGTTGTGAATGCTCCCAACACTGGAGGTTTTTAAGAAGAGATTGTACAAGCATTTATCTGAAATGGTCTAGGGTTTCCTGCCTGAGCAGGGGGTTGGACTAGAAGACCTCCAAGATCCCTTCCAATTCTGCCATTCTGTTATATTAACTCATAATTACTTTCTCTTGAAAGTACGAATCTGAAAAGATTAGTGAAGAGCTGATTTTGTTATCTTGTCATCAGATATGAATAAGACCCCTTTATTCCTATATCTGTTATCAGAGGAGATCTAAGGGAGGGAGGCCTTCTTAGTATGCCGAAAGTTTCAAAAAAAAACCCTATGGCATCTATAGTTAGATCACTGTTTTTCAAACTTGGCAACTTTAAGATATGTGGATTTCAAGTCCCACAATTCCCCAGCCAGAATTCTGGGAGTTGAAACCATATATCTCAAAGTTTCCAAGTTTTATTTATTTATTTAGCAGATAGCAGATAATGCCAGAGAAATCTACATATGATAGACACAATGCAGTCCTGACAGCCTAGATTGCTAGTTCCTTCCGTCTGGTGCTTGCAGGGAGTGAATTAGCTTCACACCAATTAGATAGTGTCGCTCTGGTTGCTGGTTCTTCCAGGGTTGCCTCACCTCACCTCATGTCACGGTGACTCACATCCATCCTGGTCCAGCATCGGTTTCCTGCTCTCTTCACACACAGGCACAACTAGGTTTTTCCCATTGAAGTGATACTCATTTATCTACTTGCAATATTGCATGCCTTCGAATTGCTGGGTGGGCAAAAGCTAGGAATCGAGCAAAGGGAGCTCCCTCTGTTTCATGGAGCCAGGCTTGAACCGCCGGAGTGTAGACCATTTCTGGCCTGCAGTTCTAGGTTCTAGGGTCATTAAGCACTGCACCACTGTTTTCCCCTCCTCCCCCACCACCAAGTTTGAAAAACGCTGAGTTAGTTGAATTGTATGACAAATGATAGAAAAGCAGCTTTGTTCTGGAGAGCGTCTAGGGGAGGGTTGATGATGCCAGAATTAAATAGACTCAGCATAGTAAGGCCCAGGCTGATGTAAGTGGCCTTTGTGAAACTCCAACAACTTGGTAAGATCAAGGAAAAAAAAGAATTACATAAACTTACTGAAGGTACCTTTATTACTATTTTTAGAAACTGGGAATTATCAGGCCTCATTTAAAGTGAGTTCCTTAAGGCTGAGTCTTCCTGAATTCTGTGAAACCCTTATTCCCAAGCTTCTTTTTACTAGGGCTGAGTTGCTGTTTCTAAGCTCCCAATAGATGCACCTTCTGTTTCCTTTGATGTTATATATCTACTTTCCCTTCCATTACTTTTACAGCCTCAGTGTTCTTTCTGATAGGTTTGTGGGTATCACCTTGGGAAACAGAAGGAAATAAATACCAGTTGGATATAACTATGGTCTCTAGAACCAATATATTAAGTCCTTAACTAGTCAGCCAAGGGATTATGCTTTAGAGTTAGGGGGGGGGGAATCTCTATTATCCCCTTTCTTTCTCCTTCTATTCTGTCATAGAAGTTTTAATTAACATCACATTTAGTTTTTACCACATTAGTAGACTGTAAAACTATCTATTTTACAGGTAACGCTTGATTTACAATCACAATCTGGAGCATAATTTCCATTGCTAAGCAAGGCAAGTGAGTTGCACCCAAATTTACTACCTGTTTTGACAGGATTGTTAAGTGAATCACTGCAGTTGTTAAGTGAATCCAGCTTCCCCCATTGACTTTGTTGTCAGAAGCTGGCTGGGAAAGTTGAAAATGGCAATCATACGATTCCCCCCCCCCAGGACACATAAATACATGCTTGTTGCTGAGCGCCCAAATTTTGATCATGTGACCGTGGGCATGCTGCAACAGTTGTAAGGTGTGAGGACTGGTTGTGGGTCACTTTTTTCAGTGCCGCTATAACTTCAAACAGACACGAAACCAGTAGTTGTAACTCAAGGATTACCTGATGAGAAATTCCAGAAATTCCAGCCTTGTAGCACAAATGGGGGCATCTCTGCCAAGGACAGTATTGAAATCTAATATGTCTCTTGATTATCTTGACGTTGGTGGAGGAGCGCTATTAGTGCAACAAGCTAGTATTTCATTGGAGATAATCCTCAAAATCAAATATTGTGCTTGTCCTCTTAAAGAGACAGAAGCTTTGATTCTTGGAAAAATATGCACATTTAGAGATGGCTTCAGAGGTTTTAATGAAGACAGCAAATACCTATGAGAACTTTTCCTTTACACTTTTAAAGCTTTTCCTTTTATGAGAGAGGGATGGATGAAAGTTACAAGCATTTGAAGGGAGTGTCTTCATCCTTGTTCTACACTAATGCAGTACAGTATTTTGTTCACAATGGATGTGTCATCATCAGTGTGGGTTCACTGGGTTAATAAGAGCTACTTTGCAGTGGGTCAAATAACTAGGGTTTTTCTGCTGTGTCTTATGATATACTGATTAACTCTCTAAATAGATTTCCTATTCTGAACCAAAAAAGCAATCAAAAATAAAAATAAGCAGCATTCTGGGACAGGTATGTCACAATTTCTGGATAAGCTGCTTGCTACTTGGATTTCTTTAGCTTCAGCTCTTCCTTTCCATAATGCATTTTAATGGTATGATATCAGATCTGGTTGGAAATATGCTGGACTGTGGTACAGAAGAACATCAAATAAATAAAGCAGATGCAGCACTTAGTATTACAAATGCAATCCTATAAAACATTTTAGACTGCACAATGAAAATATTAACCTTTCACATTCTTAATGCTCTAGCAGTTTAGCTGAGGGCCAGAGCCCCGGAGCCATTTAGCCTACAAGAGATATGAGATGTTCCAAACTCTGTGAATTTTATGGCATCCAGTCAAGCTGCCCATTGAACATTTGTTTGGGAAACTTATGGATTTTTGTTAGAAGAAACCAGAAGAAAAAGTGTGAGATTTGTGTAGCTCTGTAATTGTGGTAGAACATAGCCTAGATTCCTAGGAGGGAGGGACTGTATTTTAGAAGACCAAAGAAAGCAAAGTTTAGGTAGGTTGGTTGGGAGAAAGAGGGTCAAGACAGCTCTTCCCTAGTAGTGTCAACTGTCCAGTTGGCGTTTCTAGAAAAAGAAACTCCTGGGACATGCTTTTACCAAGAGTATAATACTTTACTGAAAATTTACATTGGCACAGAAGAAAGCAAAACCAGCTCTGGTTTTGCCGCTCAAAGTCTTAAATGATAGACTCCCTCATCCCCACCCACCGGGTGTTCACGTTGTCCAATAGTAATATTTCTTCTTGTTTATGGAAACAGTCCACTTCTTCGAGCAGCTGGCCTTGGCTCTCAGTTGCCTAGCCCTAGACATCACCCTCCCAAAAGAGAAAATCTAGGTGAAAAGGTGAATCAGTCTTGACAAGTAGTTTTCAGAATAGATCTTTAATGATGCAAGTAGTTGCTTTAGTTTGGCAAGATTTCTGACTATAGGTGAGAAACAGTAAGGGAAACTGCTTAAAAGTAACTGTCTTTCTTGTTTTTTGGAGCCTGCTAGTAATGTTTTGAAAGATGCATTGGTTAGTGTATATATAGTTGCATATATATTTGTATGTATATGTATGCATATCCCATGTTTGGGACTGAAATAACAAATGTCCTGTTTATACTCGAGCCTCTATCTGAACAATTAGGCCTGGTGACCATATATTCTTTATCTGAACAATAGTTTATTAGGGCTGGTGACCATATATTCTTCTCATCTAGCTTGTTTCACTTCATGCATCTGTTCCCTAATTCCTGCAGTCATGGTGAATGCCAGCTTTTCATGCCTCCCAGTAGAATATTCTTTGTGTCAGTCTTAGTGGGTTTCCATTTTTGACTTCCAACAACCAATTGGTGGAAAAGCCCACCTGCCAATGTTACAAATCTAAGAGATTCTTTCACCCAATAACTGCAATGCATCAGAAAGAATATATACACAACACAAATACTACTGTATAAAAGATATATGATGTCTTAAGTTAAAAAAAAACAAGATATAGGTTTCATATTGGAAGGTGAAGTCTAGTCATATGAAAAATATGTCAGGTCTACCCTGCCATCTTAACATAGAGGTGTATGATACCTGGAAAAAACAGTTTCCTGTAGATGTACTTATTTACATTAAACTCATTTTCAGTTAAAAATAGTCTTAACTCATTTTCAATTAAAAGTAGTCTTGAAGCAGGTTATAACTAGAAATTAAGACCATCCAAAATTATAAAAATTAGAAACATAAAACAGGGCAATGGCAACAATGGCAACACAGACATGTCAAAGGGAATTTAAGGAGTGATTATATTAGAAAGAACTTATCTGCTGTTCCATCATGATTATTATTCCTGTAGCTCTTACTGTTTTGCATAATGCTGTAGTTTATTTTTTAGACTATTTTATCATACACTTCAATATTTACATGCTTTTCTTCTGTGTTATGTTTTGAAAACTAAATCTACATCGCCCAGGAAACTATTGCTGAAGGTCAGTTGTAAAAATAAATCCTAGTAATTCAGAATTACAGTTCATTCAGAAATACATTGTAATACGGTTGACTGTAATACTGTTTTGATAATAGTTTTGGGTATGGTCAGACTCCATCTGAAAAATCAGGTCCGTGACTTGGAGTGCTCTTTGAATCACAGTTTCTGATGGAATAGCAAGTCAGGGAACTGGGGTGCCAGTTGCATTTCTTCTTGGACCATGAGGCTGTAGCAACTTTGATTAATACCCTTGTCCTCACCTTGTTTGTCCATAGCAGTGCACTCTGTGTGGGGATGACTTGGAAATGCTTTTTATAGAAGGCAGAGGCCAAGTTGCTGGTGGTCACCTCTTATTTTTACACCTACTCCTTGGTTGCTACCTATAAGTTTGCAACCACTATTTAAAGTGCTAGTTGTTACCAATGTGGCATGGCACAGGGTTGTTTCGAGGGATCTTCTCCTTCACAATAATTCTTCCCATCCTGTGATAGCTATAGTGAAGTGGGAGGGAAAATATTGAAGAGCTAATGGAAGACTTTTGCCCTGTTTATCCTTCTCAATGCTTTGCTTTGCTCCTGAAAAAAAACCAGCCAGAGAATCTCTCTCCTCCCCATCCTAAATGTAGGCCTGACTACAAAGAGGATGTGTATGGAGATTCTCAACCATCCAGGTCGGGGTTGTCCCAAAGATGCTTTTCTATAAGGCAACTGAACTTTCTTGTTTTTTTTTTCCCTTGAAAATATTTAGCTTCTCATCCAACAACTGAAGAAGCTTCTTAGATGAGAAGCAAAACGTTTTCAAGGGGGAAAAAAACCAAGAAAGTCCAGTTGTCTTATGGAAAAGTCACCTGTGGGCCAGGTGAGCATCTGTATCTTGTACTCTTTCAGCAGACCCCCATATCATGCCATGCCACGCCATGCCACCTTTGTTGATCCTAGAGGTTTCAAAAACACAACTAATCCCTTTCACTTAAACGTTTTGGCCAGGATATCACAAGTTACAACATTTGTAACTCACAAAAAAACCAGGAGAGGGGAGAGGACAAGAGTGGAGAACTAACCATCCCTTATATTTGCCCTCACTTGATTCAGGAATACTCAAAAACAATGATTGTACACTTCTAGGCCAAATGTCAGACTGAGCATTATGGAATGTTTTAATTAGAATGGATTTGAAAACAATTTCACTCCTCATGTTGGGATCACTAACCTTGGATATGTCAAATAATTATGCTTTAAAATTTGGTGAGTTGGTTTGTCAGTTCTTTGGAATGTGGGCTTTTCATAATTACTAATAATGACTATTGATTTATATAAGTGATTGACTCTTTTCCTTTTTCTTTCTTCACTTTTAAAACCACCATTTAGAGCCAAATTAAAAAGATGTGAACACTAGATGTTTTCTTTTTTTTTCATGGAAGTGAATAATGTGTGTTCAAAGGCCCTATTTTCTTGTTGTTTCTAAAGATGTTAATTGTGCTATTTAGGATTAAAATACCATTGCTGTTCACTTTAAGGCCTTTAAGTGTTTTTATTGTGATTTTAGACATGACAGTCCATTAATCTCATGCATTTAAGGAACTCCTTTCCTCTGTTAAATAAGTATATGCAATTCTGTGTGATTTCTGTTGTATGTATATATGTAGCAATAATGGTTGTTGAAGAATTAATCCTGGAAGGGAATTTGTTTTGCTGTAACAAATAAATGGTTAAAGTTAAATAATTCAATTGGGATTAGGGATTTCGAAGAAAAAGAATGCTTTTTACATAGCATGAGTTCAGATAAAGAAAGTCACTTATAGAAGTAAAAAGATGATTTAGTTGTTGAAGTCAATGGAATATATTTAGTGAAACACAGCCCACACTTGTGGGAAAAGTTGAGTTTTTGTATATTTTATTCAGTGGATGGTAAGTTGTTAGGTTTTTGGATTGACCCCTGCCTATATCTTTATCTTGAATCCATATCTTTATCTTTATTTCTTTGCCACATTTTATATCACCCCAGTAAAATAATTTTGGGAAGTATACATTAGACCTCTGGATAAGTAGTCTCCCCATTATATAATAATAACAATAATAAATAACAATACAATGAAAAAATCATACGGCATCCTGCATCTTCAAAAGGCATGACCATTTGATAAAGGATAAAGACAAAAAATGGGAAATTTCCTAAAAGTTTAGAATGAGGAAGCTTTGTATATTTCCTTGGGGAGTGAAATCCTGTCAGCCTTACAAGATAGACCAGACAGAAAACATGACCAGATGAGCTAATTCTACTTTATTGTAAAGCTACATTAATAGAATCTTGCAAGTCCGAAAGTATTTTTTTCCACTCCATCCCCTTTACAACTCCCAAATTAGGGAGGGTCTCTTCTCAGCCTCTTGCCCCACCCACATTCCTGCTGTGACCTCAGCTGCCATTTATCTGATCATTCCCATGATTGTGTGTCTCTTTGCTCTGTCTGTCAAGGCCCTTTTCACTTGACATTACAAATTCACAGGATAGGAACCACTGCTGAGAAGGCTTTCTATTCCATGTCCTTTCTTTTATTTCACATGGGGCAGGATCTTAAACAGATTGTCTCTGTGATCAAATGGGTATAACCTCTGTGGACAAACTGGTCCATAAGGAGAAGGTCCCTCACATGCCATACAAAAATCAAATTCAGCTGTTGGCCCTCAAAGAGTTCTACATTCATGTGCTACAAATCGGAGTAAATGCTCCAACATTGGTGAATGCTCCAACATTGGAAGTTTTTAAGAAGAGACTGGACAGCCATTTGTCCGAAATGGTATAGGGTTTCCTGCCTGAGCAGGGGGGTGGACTCGATGACCTCCAAGGTCCCTTCCAACTTTATTATTATTATTATTACTATTATTATTATTAAACCCTCTCTGGATGTAGATCAGAGGGAACAAGCAAACTTAGGCCCAAGGACTCCAAAATTGTAATCAAAGAGAGTTAATTGTAGGGTCCAATGGTATAGATGAAGCTTCAGTGGGTGTAGGACCACTGGACAAGCCTATTTTCTTCTCTTTAACAATCAACTCAGTGGGTTTACTTCATTCTTCATTTTTTGCAACAAAGTAGCCAGTCGTCAATGACATCTGTCTGTCACAGCTTTTTGAGCACATATGAATTGATCTCATAGAGATAACTATGGGATGGGAGCTGTTTCTAAGATTATAATATGTATCCAAAAATGGTGGCATTTCTTACGTTCCCAGTAAAGAATTGTTCTCTCCCTCCACACACCCAAACAAATCTGCTATTGCTTGTTCTTACCTTTTAGAAAGGTCATGCGTGCTGCTTCTTTTGATTCTCTGAAGGCAAACATTAATATAAATTTGTCTCTTTTTAACGGGATGTAGCTGACTTATTTTTCTCTTTTCAATTTTGGAAAAATTACAAATTGAGTTTCAATGGTCTAATTACTGTGGCTATGACCTCCCACCCCCATGATCCAAGACAGGGGTCTTCAAACTTGGCCCTTTTATGACTTGTGGACTTCAACTCCCAGAATTTCTCAGTGTTTAACTATGTTTTCCCATTTCCTTATTGGCTGCAATATGTTCTCGGGGAGAGAAATTGAAATATACCAACTAGCACAATGCCTATTTACTCATTCAATATTTATTTTTCTTTCTTGCCCAGGGCTGGGGTGAGGACAGGCAGCTTATATAACCTTTCTTCTCCCCATTATTGCTGTAACTTAAAGGTGAAGTTGAAGCACGGTAAATGGTCTGAAAAGATCCGGTGAGCTTCCATTTGAATCTGAGTTATCCTGGCCCCAGAGAGGTGATGACGAACCTATGCCATATGTGACATGCCAAACCTATGGACTCTGGGAGTTGCATGAGAAGGCCTTGCTCTCGTGCAGCCTCCGAGACCTCCAAAAATCATTCTTGCATGATTTTCAGAGGTTCCAGAGTCTCTGTGAGAGTAAGCCATTCTGGAGGAAAGGAAAGGAGAGGAGAGTCCAGAGAGGAGGTTCAGAGAGGCCTCTTTTGTCCATGTGTGTGTTTGTGTGTATGCCTGTGTGTGTGTGTGTGTGTGTGTGTGTGTGCATTGTCAAGGTTCCGATAGACAAGACCAAACAAATCAGAACTCCGAGGCTTGAGATTTCCTCAAAGAACATGTTTACATAGAATCGGCATGGTCAAAAGTGAAACCAAATCTGAAATCCCCTTCAAAGAGAAACAATATTACAAAGTTGAACTTCCCACCCCAATGCTATGCAATCAGCTACGTTATCCAATAGAACAGTTTGGTGAGCTTTCTAACCAGATGCTCACGCTCCCCCATCTAACTGACAGAAATGACCTTGGTTCCCACGGGACAGTAAAATGTGTAGACTAGTAAAAATCCTCCACACCCCCTCCCATTCTTGTGGCAACCTAGAACGAGCAAAATGGCTGCAGCCAGGTTCGTTGTAGAGTTGGCATGCATGTGACATGCCAGTAGAATCTAGGTAGGCATTTTCTGAAGTTTTGACAAGCCCCAAAAGTTCACCATCATTGTCCTAGACCCACACAAAATAGTCAACGACAAACAGGTTGAGAAGTCTCAATGACAGCTTTCCAAACATGTCAGATACAAGAGCTGCATTATGAATGGAAATTTAAAGGTACTTTTTGTACTGTGGCTGCTGTTTAAAATCAAATAAGAAAAAGAGTACAAGGGCAAAATAAATTCTGAATAAAGCATGGGAAGGATTACCCATTTCTGTGTCATGGAGGAATCTTTCTTTGATCAAATTTGAATCGACTGGCTGGCTTCGCCTACATAAATGCAAGAATGGAAAAGTCATTTTTAAAGAAAAAGTTACTAATAAACTCATCTTTTTTCTTACATTCATTTTCTCACTGAATATTCAAGTAGGCTCACAGCAACTATATTGAAATACAGAAAAAAATGTAAAAAGAAAGATAAGAGTCTATCTTAAAATTATTTCAGTCAAATGCCTGGTGGAAGAGGACTTAATTAGGCTTTATGAAGTTGGTTTCTCTCTTAAACGGCCAGCTTCTTTTTTCCCCCACTGAAAGAAACAAAGAATTGAATTGCAACAGTGGTCTTGAGAGAGGTGATAGTTCACCATCCCTTAAAAGACCTCCCCTTAATTTTAAAATAAGTTAAAAAAAAAATACTCTCCAGAGGGCAGTATCCATTTTGATTGGAGGAGTGGATGATACAGTAGATGAAGGCTGATAATTTTATATGAAATGGATTTTCTGGACACATCAAAATCTGGATCAGCCCTGTGTTTGGCACTAAAATAGTCTTGGTTGCTCTGCTAGTGACTTTATGTCAGGAAAGAAGTGGAAGATATTCAATCTCATTGACTGTCCTGCATCTCTGCTACTTTTGGTAAGAACAATTATGGTGGCTTCCTGACTTGGTTTTCTCAAATGGGAATGCTCCCATTCCTTTAGGCAGGACCACTCCTAGAATGTAGAACGAGTGTGGTTGTTTTTGCCCTCATGATGTTTAAGCCATAGAGATCATTGGCATAATCTGCCAACTTAATACCGAGCACAATGCTAAATTGGTCATTCTGCTTTAATCTACTTTTTTTCCCCAAAATGGGTGGGTGGAGGGCAGGAGACATTAAAAATGGATAAATGTGGGTGAGAAACCTTCCTTCTGGAATCACAAGGTCCTGGAGCAGACTTCATATTGTTAGTTTCTGTAACTGTTCCTTAAGCACCAGAACTGTCTTCTTATTCCACCTTCCTTGGAAAATGATGATCTGTCTAATGCAGTGATCTGGTGACCATTGCTGTACAAGGTTCATTTTCTGAAGAAGATGCAACATGGAGCATCTGGGCTACATTTTTAAGACTAGGGAATATTATAGACCCTGACTTCCTCTTCTATCTCTGAATATTCTTTGGTGGAAATTGTTTCATTCTCTGCAAAGCAGGAAAAAAAATGATGTCGCTTTCATGACGAGTTAAGAATCCCATATATGAAGGATAAAGAAATGTAATGCAGTTGTAAATGACACTTAGTTTTCTAGACACCTGGCATTCCAACTGATTCAGGTTAAACAGTACAGGGTTTGGATGCAACAGAGAGATGGATATGATCCAATTAATTAAAATTCAATCCTGGCAATGAAGGTATGTTATCAGGGACATCCCTGGTCCTTGATATGAGGAAGTGATCTGAAAAAAAATTGGCTTTCTCTACAAAGGAGCTGTTATGTACCTTTGGAGAGGTGTTATTTTATCATTAGAAGTCCAAGAAGCTGGTAGTACTAGTACCAGGTAGTAGTAATTCAATAGCTATAATACTTACCAGACTGAGAGAGACTGACCAGTGAACCAAGCTTTAATCACCTGACATGCTGATTGCAAAACTAGCATTGAAGTATGATTCAAATTTCAGCTGGTGCACAATGCTGCTTCTCAGTTATTGAGCAATGTGCAAGGTTGCAATCATATTGCACCTTTTAAATGTAATCTGTGCTGTCAATTTGCCTGCTGAGCCTTCTTCAGGAGTGTCAGTCTTGAATTATAAGACTGAATGCAACTTGGAGCATAAATATTTGCTGCTTCTATTACATCACTGGAGGTTTTCAAGAAAGGGTTGAACAGTTATTTGTTTAGAATGGTATGAGGATTGGACTAGATCAGAGGCCACCAACCTTTTGGGCACCAGGGACCGGTTCCATGGAGAGAGATATTTCCGCAGACCAGAGGGTGCGTGGTTTTGTGTGTTGCCTGCATCCCGTGGATGAGGCTTTGCTTGTTTGTGCCGACCAGTTGCTGGCATGCCGCAGCCTGGTACTGGTCCACGGACTGGGGGTTGGGGACCCCTGGACTAGATAACCTCCAAGATACCTATGATTCATGATTTGATGAAATAATAAAATAAGTTAATAATAGTGTGCTATCAGTGTGGTTACAACATGGGAAGAGTTTGGATCCTTTGTGCTTCCCAAGTGGTGTTAATAGATTATTATTGGTGTGGGCCTGGATTATGAAGTGATATGCAGTAGTTAAAGAGAGGAGGAAATAATATAGTTCTTACCAATCATGATTAACAGAATAAAATGTTCCAGGCAGCTACTAAAGGGAAAAATGAGGCCGATAACAAATAAAACTTGTATGATTTCATCTTGAACCTTAAAGGCTGCATAGCAAACACTCATTTTTCTTGCCACTTGTTCAATCTGTTTCTTTAGAAGTAAATCTGTCTTTTTGATTCCTAACTGCAGTCTTTGTATGAAAAGAAAGCATGAAGTCTTGTGTCCTTTTGAAAGGTTTTCTTTAGAAGCAAACTTTTATCTATTTGTTTATTAGATTTGCATCCCATCTTTTGTGTAGGAGCTCAAGACTCCATACATAGTGTTCCTTCCTCGTATTTTCCCTCATAACTCTGTGTGGTAAATTGAGAGTGACTGGTCAACAATCATCAGGAAGTGTACTTAAAACCCAGCGGTCCCTGATCCTAGCCCAGTAGCTTAACCACCGTACCATACTGGTTTCTCTTAATGTATGATTGCATGCTTGCTGGACATGATGGAAATTGTGGTCCAGCACATCTGGAGGATACTTCATTAGGCAAGGGTGACTTGGGTAATTATGAAGTTAGCTGTATCTGGATAATTTGTTAGTTCTTCCACTCACTACAAAAGACTGTTGGAGATGAATACTTCTGTATCTATTTCTGGATTACTAAATGCTTTTTTGTCTTTGCTGGAGGGAGGAAAGGAAGTCTATAATGGTATGATCAATATTAGCCTAGTGTTGACAGCCTTAGAGAGAGTCTTACCCACTTCAGCCTTCATTGTTTCTAACATACCACAGGGAAGGACAACAGAAGAGACAGAGATGGAGGATACATTGATGGGGGAATATACTGAGGTGCAATTACTCTGTGATCTCTCTAGAATTTCATCTCTTTCTTGGAAGTCAGGAAGGTTAATTAATTGGTAGCAGGTTTTTATAATAAAGGGAGGGGTTAAATTAACCCTTCACCCCATACCTGATTCTATTTGGGCATAAATGTTTGCCCTAACACTTTCTAAAAAAAGTTTATACAATGGGCTTGCCCTTATTCTTTCTCCAATTAACATATTGAGGGAACAGGATTTACTGTAAATCTAATCTATATTTGCTTTAGCTTAAAGCTTTTGATGCAATGAAATCAGCAGCTTGGACAGTACCAGGTGCAGCCTGTGACTAAACTCCCATTAAAACTTACTATGTTTTTTTTTTAAATATATATTTTATCCTGCCTTTATTTTATAAATAACTCAAGATAGAAGACATGTATCTAATAGTCTTTCCTTCTCCTATTTTCCCATAACAACGAATACTTAAGAGTCGACAAATAAATTTAACAAATAAGGAACAGCAAAAGTGGCAGTGCTGAGCCTTGATGCACATCAACTTTCACAGGAAAATTGTTGAAAAGGCCAGTGGTGCATAATATTCAGTTCCTGGTATTAAGATAAAGCATCTGGACCCATATGAATTGCTCGGGCACAACATGGTATTGTAGCACCATATGAATTGATTTGGAATACAGTCAAAGGTTTTATCCATGTAATAGGGCTGTAGTACTATTATCTTTCTCATCCTTCCTATTTCCTACTCCTATTGGTATTTTATGACTATCACTTTGTTGGTTGTATCTTATGATTTATGATTATATCTTATGATGTATGATTCACCACTTTGTTGCTTGTATGTACACTGAAAGCTTATGCACCGGAGACAAATTCCTTGTGTGTCCAATCACACTTGACCAATAAAGAATATTCTAGTCTATCTTGGTTGAGAAAAGCCAGATGTAATGTCTTATTTCACCCTATGCTTCTCCATGAGCACGCAAGCCATAAAAATAGTGCCAGTGGTATTCAAGCCTTTGATATGGATTTTAGCAATGTCACGGAGGTGCTGGTAGAAAATCTGCTCAAAAATTTTCACTGTGTGCAAAGGAGGCACAGACTTGGTTGGTAGTTGGAACAGTCTGCTGGATCACCTTTGTTCTCGAAGAAGGAAACTGTGATACTCTGGCCCAGTCTGGAGGCACATGGCCAGAGTCCACAATGGCACTGAAGAAGTTTGTCAGCCAGTCAGGTGCTGTGCTGCTAAGTTCTAAATTTCCAGATGTCTGCTGGTAGATTATCCGAACCAGGTGCTTTTGAGTTCTCCATGCCTCTGATAGCTTTGATAATCTTTTCAGGTAGAATGTACAGAACTGGATCAGCACTAGCTGAGCTATCAGGAATTGCATCTATGGAAATTTGACATTAGAGATTTTGCAAAGTGTTTGTCAGGCCCCCAAACCAAGAAAGACACATGCTGATTCTTCCAAGCAGATATCTTTATTGTTCCATTCTATGGACAGAATCTTGCCAGAGTAAAGCACTCTACTATCTATTTCAAGCCTAGACTATTAGGGAGGGGCTGCCTTCACCCTCTTTCTCTCACATAAAATCTCTGGAATGAGTTGCCTCTTATTCCTCTGAAATGCACCTCCCATCCATTTTTTTGATCCATTTTTTTCATTACCTTCCACTATAATGAAGCTGCCAGCATTTCAGGATTTTGAGCTTATCCTGCAGTTGTTGTCCATTTTTGTTCTTAACACACATACATACCTTGTTTTTTGCTTCCTTGATGTGCATTTTCGCTAGTTGATAGATGTTTTCTCTCACCTTCCTTTGTGTCCATTTGTTCATATAAGTCCAAGTAGTGATTAGTGCAGAGGTGATTGACCTCTGCACAACTTTCTTTGCTGCTCTTCCTGCAGTTATGTACTTTTGACAATAATAATAATAATAATAATAATAATAATAATAATAATAATAATAATAATAATAATAATAATAATAATAATAATAATAATAATAATAATAATAATAATAATAATAATAATAATAATAATAATGGACCTTGGAGGTCATCAAGTCCAACCCCCTGCTCAGGCAGGTAACCCTATACCATTTCGGACAAATGGCTGTCCAGTTTCTTCTTAAAAACTTCCAGTGTTGGAGCATTCACCGCTTCTGGAGGCAGGTTGTTCCACTGGTTAATTGTTCTAACTAGACATACCCAATTCCATCAACCTTTCCTTATATGTTTTAACCTCCAGTCCCCTAATCATCTTTGTTGCTCTGCTCTGTACTCTTTCTAGAGTCTCAACATCTTTTTTACATCGTGGTGACCAAAACTGGATGCAGTATTCCAAGTGTGGCCTTACCAAGGCATTGTAGTGTAATATAATAATAATAATAATATAATAATAATAATAATAATAATAATAATAATAATAATAATAAATAATAATAATAATAAATAATATAATAATAATAATAATATGTTGGAAGGGACCTTGGAGGTCATCTAGTCCAACCCCTGCTCAGGCAGGAAAACCTATACCATTTCAGACAAATGGCTGTCCAGTCTCTTCTCAAAACTTCCAGTGTTTGGAGCATTCACCGCTTCTGGAGGCAGGTTGTTCCACTGGTTAATTGTTCTAACTGTCAGGAAGTTTCTCCTTAGTTCTAGGTTGCTTCTCTCCTTGATTAGTTTCCATCCGTTGCTTCTTGTCCTGCCTTCAGGCGATTTGGAGAATAGCTTGACTCCCTCTTCTTTGTGGCAGCCCCTTTTTGTTGGTCTTCTGCACACGTCAGTTCTTGTGGGCCACCTTCTGTTCTCCTACTTTTCTCCTGCACTTGCTCCATCTAGAGCCACGCCTCGTTGCATCCATCATACAATGTATCTCCTATTCAACACACGTCGTTTGGATTCTCAGCTAAGAACACATCATTATCTCCATACAAAAGAACATATATATTCACATCCTTTTCCAACTTCTGCTGCTGAAAAGTCACCAGAAAAGATACAAATATTTCTTTGTCTGTATTGTTGGCTGCAGTATCTGAAGATCGGGTGTGACAGCGAGCAGTAGACTATCTCTGTTTCAGAAGCTTCCTGAAGCAGCTTTATCCCCTTCCCCTTGAAGAATTTCCGAGCAGAACTGGTACAAAAACAAGCAAGCAAACAAAAAAGAATGGCAGAATAATGCCAGACTTAAAAAGAATCCCCCAGGCACCCTCAATAATATTAAGGCTATCCATCATGCTTGTGATAATACATAATTCTGAATCTAGCAGCAGTAAAATAGCAGTATTGTTTCTCCCATGGTGACTTTTTACAGACTGACAAACAAGAGACTCATAAACGGGTGATTTTAATGAGGTCAGAAGTATTCTATCTGTTTTCATAAATTCTTATACATGTGATAATGCCTGTTTTTTTTCTTTAAAAAAATGGTGAAATCCACAATGTAGAAAACTTCCAGAGTTTGCAAACACATAGCAGTATGAAGGACTTCTCGGTAAATAGGATGCATCATTTATGAGGCTATCACTTCGGCAGTTTCAGCCTACATTCGTGTACAAAATCCACACCAGAAGTTTGCCGTTTCCAATAATTCCCGTAATTTGTTGTGAACAGTCATTGACCACACACTGGCAGTAATTGCCATAGATGGCTGCTTCCAAATAGGCATAATCATTTTTGTGGCAGAAGACAGAATTGGCTTACGAAGAAGCAGGGGGAATATTAGGTGTTAAGACTTAATTTATCCACTCTGCTCTTCTATGCTGTATTGCACTGAAGTTTTTCCCTCTGGCTCTGTCACTGCAAGGGATCTAAATGTCGCCTGTTCTTTTGTTTTTCTTTTTTTTAAAAAAATAAATTGGTTCTCCTTTGCAATGCAGCCTTCCTATTGCCATTTCTCTTACTTCCATCCGCTGCTTTTTCCAAGGATCTTTTTCTATGAAGACTTTGTCTCCAAACCAACTCTTTTTGTTTTAGGCTAAATGGCAAACCATGTTTAAAAATGAAAGAGGCTTCGACAGTATTTTTTTTATTTGCTGTGAAGATCGTCTGTTCACATAGACAAACTTAGGGATGCCTAAAATAGTAATGGACTATATTTTTATTTTATTTTATATAGTATGAAGTATAATATTGGAAGAAAAAAGAGAATCAAGATCCTTAAATGTGTTTCTTTTCTTTTCTTTTCTTTTCTTCTTTTCTTTTCTTTTCGATGCTTTGCAAGATTATTAACTTTGCCTGCTAATTCCCAGAGCCTTTAAAATTTACCTTTTATAAGCGTGTATTTCTCAGGTCTGAGCAGTAAACTGTTTCTAGGATTGGATTCAAAATTGATCAAAAACATTTACAAATACAGCATACATACATTTTTTTTAATTCTAGGCTAAACTTGTAAACTATTATTTATATTTGAGGGAATATTACAGGTAGTCTTTGACTTACGATCACAATTAAGCTCAAAATTTCCATGGCTAAGTGAGTTCTGCCCCATTTTACAACCTTTTTTTAACCACAGGTGTTTAGTGGATCACTGCAGTTGTAAAGCTAGTAACACGATTGTTAAGATTCCCCATTGACTTTGCTTGTCAGAAGGTCACCTGGGACACTGCAGCCATCATGAATACACAACAGTTGCCAAGTGTTTAAATTCTGAGCATGTGACCATGGGGATGCTCACAGTCATAAGTCACCTTTTTTCAGTGCCATTGTAACTTCGAACAGTCACCAAAGGAATGGTTGTACACTGTGGTCTACCTGTACTTACAATTTGCTGGTATTTGCCTTTTTGTAGACAGTAAAATGCTTGGTTTCATCTGTAGCTTCAAGAATTTTTTTGGAGATTTTTATTTGTGTCTCTTCCCTCTTTTGGCCAGTGGTAAGGTATCAAATTCTTTATCAGACAGAAAACTGCATTATCAGTGACACCTACAGCAATTGCACAAGAAAGATTTGAAAATCATTGTTTTTTCAGCTCTGACTTTTGTGTGTTTGTTAGCAGACATGTGTGGCCCTTTTTCTTCAGACCATTCTACCTTGACAAAACAAGTTGGGAACTTAGCCTCCAATATGCACTGAGATGGAGAAATAAAAAATCCAGCCAAGAATTCTAAAAGAATTCTGCCTAAAAACTAGCTTGTTCAGGCATATAGTAATTAAACTGTTCATGACAGCATGTAATTACATCATTATGTACACAGTCATTTTTCTGTAATTTGGATCACTAGAGGGCAAAGTGTCAAAGTCTCTATAATGATATTTAATTCCATTTTAACACATCCTAAAGGGATTTGTGTGAGTTTCTTTTCAAACTGGGGAACTTTTGAAGGGGTGTGTTCTCTTCCAAGCTCTTTAAGAGCTGTGCCTCTCCCCATAAATGAGATTGAAACAACAAAGCCTCATTTGTACACTTCATCCAACCCATTATGAAGCTAGTCTGGTGGGAGAACATTAGTGAGAGATATCCTTCACCATGAGATTCCCAATACAGGGCTGGAAGTTTTAAGACCCACCCAAAGAATGGTATTTACAAATTTCTACACTCAAGAAAGAGCCTGAACTGAGATCATTTAGTTATCTATTCATTTATGGTAATTTATGAGTTCGTGTGTTCATTTAGTTATACATTTATTTACGAGTTCATTTATGAAGTTAATTAGTCATTTACCAATAAGTATAGTCCACCCTATCAGTGTAGAAATATTTCTCTGGGTGCTTGCAAATGTCTTTAGAAATGCAAGTCAAACTGATTTGCAAATAAAGTAGAAAACTGTGCGAACACATGGAGAAACGTAGCGAAAGAGGTGGAAAATTAAAGCTTTTTCAACTACATGGGGTCAAACCATTGAACTTTTTGTTTGACTTTTTGGTTTGACAAACAGATTTAACAGCACCTAGAAAATAGCTGCCAGAATAAACCTGACTTTAGTGAGGTTACTCTACAGCAACCCAATTTTGTCTAACTAGATATTTTGGGGTCATCGTCCACATGTTTATCTTTATTATATTTATTTCTGCCAAAAAGAAGGCAAAACTGTGGTCATTCACGTTGACTCCTAAGACACCACTAATCTTTGTCTTTTTTTCTGGACAAACAGGCATATTTCCAAATAAATAAGAAATGTCTTTGGGCTCGACAAATAGAGGTTGCCTACCTCTGCCATATTACCATGTAGCAATTAAAAGGTGTCCTCCAGGAAACTTGGGAATAAATCCTGTTGAATTAATTCACATTCACTTCTGAGCAACAGGCATGGAATTGTGGAGCATGAGTGTTTTCTGCTACATGTTTAAGTGGCAGTGAGCTCTGCTAAACATGTATATAAAGTACATTGTGAGCAATCACATGCTCCTCTCTGAAAAAATGACTGGCTTTCATTGCTTCAAGAGGATAGGGCCTATTTCTTAAATAAGCATTGAAGTTCAATCTGTGCTCATAGAATACAGAACATTGAATATAGAATACAGAACAGCCATAATCGTTACTATCGCTCATGACTCATCTTTGTTGTGTTTATGTACTCCACCCGGCTTATTGTAGGGAGCAGAAGAGGAATGCTCCATGAATGTTATATTTGTTCTTTTATGGTTGTTAGTCCATCAATTATTAATGTAGTTTATTTTCTAATTATCCAATAGCAAGTGTTCTATAGGATATATCTTTTTGCAATCCCTATTGTTCATATGGACTAATTTGTGCTCTCCAGATGTTTAAGATTACCCCCTCCCAGCCCAGAATTTCCAGCCAACATCTGATGAGCAAATTATAGTAAGCTTTGTTGGCTGGAGCAGTACAAACCTGGAGTAGCTCAGAATCTCTTTCATTACTTCTTTCCATTCTCTTATTCTCTTCTTTGTTCTCTTATTCTCTCCTTGCTGTTATTGACCCCAAAACAATTGTACAGTACAGTTCTTCATTCCCATTAGTATCTGGAAGCTCTGAGTAAGCAGAGAAAGAATGAAGGTTTTGATGAACATTTAGGAATATGCAATATCTTCATATAGGCTCAGAATGAAATCCAGAGATTTAAACAAGGGATGGCAACCTTTGGGTGTCTAGAACAGGGTGTACAATATATATATATATATATATATATATATATATATATATTTATTGTGGGACAAGGGCTGTATTAGCCAGGAGCTCACTCAATAGATATATATTTGGTAAGAGCCTGCTGAGCCCAGGCATATGATTTAAATATCAGAACTAAATGGGCTTCAAAGTTCTTTTCTATAATTTTTTTTCTCCTGGTTATCCCAATGCAGCTTTCTTCATGTCAGAAATATAACTCAGAGCAAAGGGAAAGATCCATGTCATGGCTGCTATTAAATACTTACAAATCAGGAATTTTTGCTGATCTTCTACAAGTAATCTGGAGATGTAATAGAACTTCCAGATTTATCTTCTGCTCAGTCATAAACTAAAGGATTCTATATGGTTCAGTAAAGCTACATTCATAATATAGCTTAACCTACTCTCCAAATCACTTGAAGGCAAGACAAGAAGTAAGGCTGGAAATTCATTAAAGAGAGAGCCAACCTAGAACTAAGGAGAAATTTCCTAATGGTGAGAACAATTAATCAGTGGAACAGCTTACCTTCAGAAGTTGTGGGTGCTCCATCACTGGAGGTTATCAAGAAGAGACTGGACAGCCATTTGTTCAGAATGGTATAGTGCAGGGGTAGGCAACCTTGGCTCTTTTATGACTTGTGGACTTCAACTCCCAGAATTCCTGAGCCAGCCATGCTGGCTCAGGAATTCTGGGAGTTGAAGTCCATGAGTCATTAAAGAGCCAAAATTGCCTACCCTTGGTATAGGGTCTCCTGCTTGAGCAGGGGGTTGGACTAGACGATCTCTAAGGTTCCTTCCAACCCTATTATTCTATGTTCCATAATGTCTTTTTGCACTCCTCACCCCTTGCTTTCGAAAAATAGCATGGAACCTATAGGCTTAAAATTAATCATTCTTCACAATGAATTCCTCAAGGTATTTAAACATTATGTATACTGATCACTTTCCTTCTCGAAAGCAGGAGGGACTGTAATATTAGCATGATGTGATCTCAACTCCATCCCAAGAACATCTACACAGTAATTCAATCAAACGCTTGGATTTAAACTGATTTGGCTCATGAAATAATAGTAGTTGCAATAAATCATTTTCTTGTAATATAGTACAGACTATTGCAATACCACTCCTGTAAGTGTGGAATCTAATTTCAGTTGCCACTAAATTTCTCTTCAGATGAAACCAAACTTTGAAGCAAAGCTAGAGACGATTGCTTAGGTGAACACTGAAGGAATATCAAGGGGTCCTTAAAAAAAGTTCTTTATCAGATTAGCACAACTTTTCTCATGGGATTCTGCACTTTCTAAAGCCTAGCATATGTCCTACATAAAGCTAATCTCTTTAAAGTTGAATAGCAAACAGATGCTATTATTCCAGACATATTTTCCACTGTTGGATTGCTTGATATATAACATATTCACGTTGAACCCATATAATAAAGTTTTTTAAAAAAAACAACAACAACAACACTCTTTTTTGGTCCTCTGTAAATTCTTTTGACTCCAGACAATTGATCTGAAAAATGCTGTGCTGGCAGAATATTATTTTATTTATCTGTACTCTTGCAACGTATACCCATATACATTATAATAAATCCTATAGTGAAGACCTACTAAAAATTCAGTGGTCACAAAAGTGATGGAAATATTGTCTTTTCAGTGAAGCGTCCTTGGTGCTGTCTGAGCTTGGTTGTTTTCTTGCAGATGTTTCATTACCCAAACTAGGTAACTTCATCAGTGCTGGAAGCAAAGTCCACTCTCTTCTAGCACTGATGATATTACCTAAATGATATACGGCAGGGGTGTCAAACTGCCAGCCCGCTTGGCAACTGGCATATATTTAGGATGATTGTTGTGTCCTGGGCTCAGGTGATCACTTTTTCAACCTTCTGACAAGCAGAATCAATGGGGAAGCCAGATTCACTCGACAACTGTGTTACTAACTTAACAACTACAGTGTGTTCACTTAACAAGTGTGGCATTGTAAAATGGGGCAAAATTCACTGAACAACTGTCTTGCTTAGCAATGGAAATCTGGGAGTCCGTTGTGGTTGTAAGTCAATGGTATATATAGATTCCATGTAGGTTCTTTCAATTGCAGCCTTCTGGAAAATTTGATTCAAAATTAAAACACAGTTAACAGGTTTAGCAATAGAACATAGACTTATATACCGCTTCATAGTACGTTACAGCACTCTCTAAGCCAGGGGTCAGCATGCTGGCTGAGGAATTCTGGGAGTTGAAGTCCACAAGTCATAAAAGGGCCAAGCCTGAAGACCCCTGCTCTAAGCGATTTACAATTTTAGCATATTGCCCGCAACAGTCTGGGTCCTCATTATACCGACCTTGGAAGGATGCAGTCCTCCTGAGTCAACCTTGAGCCGCTCAGAATCGAACTCCTGACAGTGAGCAGAGTTAGTCTGCAATATTACATTCTAAGCTCTTACACCACCAGGGCTCCTTTAGGAAAGTAAACTGTGACTGGAAGCTTAGCAGATGCTAAGGAGGCCTCTTTAATCACATTAATGTGCTTGCTTGGGCAGCACATATACTAACATTTGAACTAGTCACATTAATACTGATGGGTGTTTTCCTGAATCCCCCAGAAAAAAAGCCTCATGCAAGGTGCAAGATTCCGCTTGTGCAGCTGGAGATTTTGATTAAGAATTAAATGAAGGAAACTAAAGGAAGTCAGAATAAGAGCGGTCATATTTCCTAATATGTATCTCCAAGAAACATTAGGAGAGCCTGTTAGGGGAAAAAAGAAATCTTCTGGAGGACATATAGTAGCTGTTGACTGAAGGGAAAAGAGGAAGAAAGACAGAAAAAGACAGGTTTATTAAAACTGGATCTTTTTTGACTGTTGCGATTAGAGCAGGGGTGTCAAACTCGCCACGTCACGTGACGTATCACGACGTATTAGGCTTTTTTTCCATTGCCGGCAATGGGGTGGGCACAGTTTTGGCATGACGCATCCGGCCCACGGGCCAGCAGTTTGACACCCCTGGATTAGAAGAATCAGAGTCTATGCTGAATGTACCAGTTATGCTTTTCAAAAGCCTTGAACAAGAGTGGGGCAAAGAGCCTAAGAGCAGCCAATAATCCCAAAATGAGAATAATTACAAGAAGGTCCGTAGTTTAAAGATAGGCAATTAGAAACTGGCATTCATTCAGCTTCTATATTGTTGGCTGGTTGGTAAGGGCACCGAAGAACAGTTGTATAGTAAAATTTCAGTTAATTTATTTTAAGAAGTAGCTTCTACTCTGATCAGAACAGATAAGAAAAAGAGAAAGTGTGTAGGCTGAAGCTAAAATTCAGAGAAAAGTCTGTCTACTGTACATCAGATCTCAAACTACTATTTAGCAGCAAAACTTTCAAGGTTGAGTCACACTGCATTGATAGTAACCTTAATGTTATATACTTCTATAGTTGCAAGTGGGTAGCTTCCCCTCTAGAAGACGAGCCTCCAGCCCACCGCCCCACCCACCAGAGACCCCTGGATCTCCCCCAACCCTGCCCGCCCCCCACAGGCATCCCTCCCAGCAAGCATCATCGAGGTGGCCACACCCACTGCGGCCACGCCCACCCAGTCGGCCCTGACCACCGTGGCCACGCCCACCCAGTCGGCCATGCCCATCCGGCACCCAGAGATAAATAAATGGGTTCTGGGTTGCAGTTTGGGCACTCGGTCTCTAAAAGGTTCGCCATCACTCATATAGGGTTTCCTACCTGAGCAGGGGATTGGACTAGATGACCTCTAAGGTCCCTTTCAACTTTGTTATTATTGTTGTTGTTGTTGCTATATTGGCTACCAGTTATTCTCATATATAATCTAGAGATGGTGTTTGATTTCAGCTTACAAGTTCTGGATGGCCTGGGACCTTAATAATATTAGACCTGTCAGGACATTAAATCTCATTGTGAAAATAGCCTCACTTTCTGAGCTCTGCTACCTCCCGCCTTTGATTTCAACTTTCAAGAGTTTATTTGATCCCAACTCTTCCTGCCCTTAGGATAGGAGTCAAGATAGCCAAACTTTAATAGTTTGATAAGCTTTTAATTGTTTAATGTTTTATTTCTTATTATTAGCCACTTTGAGTGCCTTTTGAGCAGAAGGGCAGAGTACAGATCAGAGTTATCAGTGGCATTCATTTTAATGGTGTGCCTTCTTTTGTTCAGCCTCACAGGTTAATGTAATATGTGGCACAAGGTGGAATATTTCTTAAAGAGCAAAACAAAAGAAAAACAAAAAAACAAACAAAAAACCCATATTTACTGCATAGCCCTTTGAGATTGTTAGTTATCTGAACTATCAGAGATCTTGTGCTGAGCATCTAAAATTGAGTTACTGATTGCTTAACAGAAGGTCTGTGGCAGGGGTCTTCAAACTTGGCCCTTTTATGACTTGTGGACTTCAACTCCCAGAATTCCTCAACCAGCATGTCTGGCTGAGGAATTCTGGGAGTTGAAGTCCACAAGTCATAAAAGGGCCAAGTTTGAAGACCCCTGGTCTATGGAGATTCTCAATCATTCAGATCATGGTTGTCACAAAGGTGTTTTTTCCAAAAGGCAACTGGACTTTCTTGGGGTTTTTTTCCCTTTGAAAACATTTTGCTTCTCATCCAAGAAGCTTCTTCAGTTCACTGAAGGCTTAACAGATATGGCTATTATAACATTAGGAGAACCTGTTAGGAAAAAAAGGAATCTGATGTCTTGAAGACCCTTAAGAAATGGATATGAATAATGGACACGAATGGTGCTGTTTTGCCCGTTCAAACATCAGTTGTCACATTAGATAACTTTCCACAAGAGCTGTGAAAAGGAGAAGACAGAGATGGAAGCAATAAACAGTATATGGACAGTATTCAATATTTATTTATTTTTATCTCCCACCTGTATTTTATTTCTTTTATAAACAACTCAAGGTGGCAAACATACTAACACTCCTTCCTCCTATTTTCCCCACAACAACCTTGTGAGGAGAGTTGGGCGCAGAGAGATTGATTGGATTATGAAGAGGATTATGAAGTAGTTACAGTTGTAAAGCACCTCCTCACCCTTGTGATATTTATTTGTTTTGAGGTAAATTATGATGACTTCCCCAGACGGGTCTCCAGATGCCTTCTTTTGGTTTTAGTGAACAGTGTAGCTCAGGGGTGTCAAACCGCAACGTCACGTGACTTGTGCGACCTATCGTGACTTTTTTTTCCATTGCCGGCAATGGGGTGGGCGCGGTTTTGCTATGATGCATCCGGCCCACGGGCCGGCAGTATGACACCCCTGGTGTAGCTGTTAATAACAGTGTAAAAAAACTTTGTTTCAGTGTATTTGATGTGAAACAGAACACAGGTCTCAAAAGCCGAGGCACACTTAAACAAGATTTTATATCCAGCCCCATGAGAAAGCCTTGTGGGGGAATCACTGTGTGCATGTCATCATATGCTACTCATTATACAGTGTTTAGATCTGATTGATTAAATGGGAGGCAGCAGTCTTCAAATTAACCTGGTTTAATCTTAAGTTCAAAGTAATTATTTGCTGCAAACCAGCCTAGGCTCTTTTAGCTAGGAATGGCTGAATCAATTGTCCACGGTGGCATAAATTGCTTCTGTTCAAAAGGCTACTCACTTGCAAATGCTAGGGACCAATTTAGAGCCACTGTATCTAATCAGCAGGAAAGCTTTCACTTCAGATCTTTGTGCCCTTTATGTTGATATGGACTCTGATATTATTCTTTATTTATTGTTAGCTTTCCATGGCTGCAGTGCCCTGCCTGAGGCTACGGACACGTTCATATCTCAGCACTAAGCCTGAAGGTTATTTACTTGGTATTGGCTTAGTATGATTCATAAACCCAGGATCCATGGATTATAAACCACAATGTATGGCTTAGTATGTGGTGGGATCCCAGACCCTGTAACTTAAGAAATCATGATGAAATCAGTTAGCATAAGAGGCAAATCCAGTTTATTATAACACACCTTTTAAAAGATACACGTTTTAATTTGAAAAACCACACCTTCATAAGATCTCCCCTCAGTACACACAGTCCTAAGCACAGAGTAAGCAATTGTTGTGTGGCCAGGGGATGCTTTTTATATATTTATGTATTCTGTGAGGAAGATGGGTGGTTTCTAGATTAGATTAGATTAGATTAGATTAGATTAGATTAGATTAGATTAGATAGATAGACAGACAGACAGACAGACAGACAGACAGACAGATTTATTTCTAGGCCACCCATCTCACTGATACAGTGATTTTGGGTGGTTAAATATTTTAAATGAAATATTGTCAACATGATTTTTACTCATGGAATTCTGATGTTACAGGAAAGGATGGAATGAATTTTGAGCTTCCTTTTCATTTTGATTAACCATTGAGGTTAATCATGCCCATTTTCTCTAATGAAACTTTTAACAAAAAATAATTTAAAATCCTATCAAATCGTCCTGTGGCTGCATTTTGAAGGTACATGGAGATTACAAATAAGATGTGTGAGACATAGTAAGTTACTCATTCATGGCTTACTATATTTTGCAAACTCAACTATTATGGCTTGCAAACCTTATTTACTGTCCCCCCCCCCCTCCTTCCTTGTGTCTGATTCTCAGAGACTGCCTGGATTAGTCCCTAAAGTTTTCTTGACAAGGTTTTTCAGAAGTGGTTTGCTACTGCCTCCTTCCTAGGGATGAAAGAAAAGGACTGACCCAAGGTTACCAAGCTGACTTTGTGCCTCATGCGGGATTAAAACCCAGGGTCTTCCCATTTTTAGTCTGGTGCTTTAACCACTACACCAAATTGGCTGTCACTTACTACTTAATATGTACCAAATGCAGCATTTCAAAAAAACTATTGCTTGATTATTTAAATGAGCCCAGCAGATTATTTGCCTTTTTCCCCCTCCTCTTTGAAATTTACATGTAGGAGAATTGTTCCCTGTTTCTACAGCTTTTCTCTAACTTTGGAACATAATTTAAACTTTCAGGCACTACAGGAATTTCTGTACAGTCTTGAGATGAGCAAAATTAGTGGAATAGATAGAACCACAGCAGTCTGGTGAGGGGAGGCATCCCATGTACTTGTTTTTATGTTGCTTTTTAAAATAAATTTATAACTGTTCTTATTTGGCGGAAAACCAGAAATAAAGGTAGTTTTTTTGAATTGATCTGGCATGTTAAATTTGCTGGGTTTCCAAGGCTAGTTTTAAATTATTTTGTTTATTTCTTTATCTTTAAATGAAGATTGTTTTCACTGTTTGTTTAAATGAAATTGTCTTTGAGAACAGCATCTTTGTTTATTTCTACAAATTGCCAGTCCCCAATTTTTTTTACCTCCCCTTACAGTTGTGCATATAAACCATGCTTCGGCTCTAAAATTTGCTGCCATAAGAAGGAGCCTGTCAGGTTGCATGATTACATTTCTGTCTGAGTTTTAAATGGGGCCCAAAAGTAATAATATTGTCTTGTGTTTGGAGGGGATCAAACAACCTGGACTCTCTTTACACTGTTCTTTATCCAGGAGCATTTTAAGTCTTGTCAACTGAAAGCACAGAGTTGATTTCATGGTGGCTTTTGCAAATGTGATTTGCTAAGCTGCTGTGCACCTCAAGGGCCCCACTTTGAAAAAACTGGTACAGGCTACTCACCCTGGCTAAAGCAGATGAGTAAAATGGATGGACAAAAGGAAAGGGTTTGTTTGGTTCTGTCCCCTCCTGAACATGTACCTGTTTTTTTCTTTCTCTTTTGGTATGAAAATGGTGCTAATGCAGCATCTTGCATATGAAATCGGTTTATGTCACTGGCATATATGGACATACTCAGTTAACAAAATTGCCCACAATGGAAACAGACCCAAGAAGCCCACCTACTTACTATGCCCATCTCTTCCTCTCCTGCGTTAGAATGCAAGTTTTCTATCTTAAATCTACACAAACACAACTTGATTCCTCTTATTCCTATATTTTTGTATTTATGGGGTGTGTTTCCATAAATTTGTTTATGGTTGTTGGTAAGCTTTCAACCCAATATTTTCAGGGATAACACAGGTAGTCCTTGACTTACAACCATTTCTTTAGTGATCCTTTGAAGTTACAATGGCACCGGGAAAAGTGATTTATGACCAATGTTCACACTTACAACCACTGCAGCATCCCCCTGGTCATGTGCTCAAAATTCAGACACTTGGCAACTGGCATATAGTTATCATGGTTACAGCATTCTAGGGTCATGTGATCACCTGATGTGACTTTCTGATAAGCAGTCAGTGGAGAAGCCATATTCATTTAACAACTATGTTATTAACAACTGTAGTGATCCACTTAAACAATTCTGGCAAGAATCCCACGCAACAACTGTCTTGCTTAGCAACAGAAATTTGGGGCTCAAATTTGGAGTTGTAAGTCAAGGATTATCTGTCAGTGAATGCAGGAGCTGAAGGTCAGAAACCTCTGTAAAATGTGAGTTGTGGATCGGCAATGCCAAGGCATTAAATAGAAACACTGTTATCCCTTTCTGGTGCACAAATAATCCCCTGCTCTCATGTGTAAACTACTCTTTCCTTCCTCTTTGGTGCTCTGTATCCAGGATTTCCAATCCTCAATTCACAGGTAATCCAAGCTTCCCTCATTGTATCTATCTACTGTTTCTATTAGCTGTTTCTATCGTTCTGTTTGTAAATAAGGATTGCCCAATCTGGTTTACATTCCTGGTATAGCAAGATCATAGTTTGATGAATCAGCAGAGGTGGCTTATCTTTCAGTCAGAACTGCAGGATTAGGACGCAAGAGGGGGACACAGCCTGTAAATGATCTCTTGAGGCTGATCATTTAAGGACAAATAAGTTAGTGTATTTTGGGTCCATGCAACTTTCACATACCTTCATGTACAAGTTCGTTATTTGTGTTTTTACATTAATTGGTGGTTTCTTTTTTTTTTTAAAAAAAACAATGCATGGAACGTCACATAATAATTCACATTTAAAAATAGGACTTTTTCAAAATATGCATGTCTTAAAGTATTCTCTTGTAAAATGTCACCTGATTTGTTTTGATCCTTTTTATCCAAGAGCTTTTGCATTTGTTGGAATGCTGTGTGTATTGGATAATTATCAGAGAAGTCCAGAGTTTTGGGATCTGGTCACTTTGTATCAGAATTTACAAAGTCTGAATTACCTAAGCATCTGTGGCATCAAACCATAGTGTGAATGCCACCATCTGGATCACACAGATCTTTGCTCATTTCCTACTTGTTTAGCACTCATGCGTATAAAAAGCGTTCTCACTTATGAAAGGGTATTAAATTAGCTTTACACTAATTTTAAAAGTACTACTAGACATTTGGCACAAAACAATCACCTCATACTGCAACTGGTTCCTAAGTTAACCAAAGTATTCCTCCCCACTTACTTGCATCCAAATGGCGTTAGTATTTTTCATCCTAATCCAGTCTAAGACTATTTGAGCTTCCTCCCATGGTGGATCTCTGCCAAAGAAGCTGTTGAACAAAATGTTTGATTGGGTAGTTAGTATGCGGGGTCTGTCTTCTTTGCCCTTTCAGCAATAGCAGTTTAAATTTGGAGGGGAAGTAGTTGTAGAAATAAAGTAAATTTAGCATTAAGTTGTCTCAATGCCATATGAAGGTGGAGCTGACAAAGATTGAAAGATTGATTTTGTGTGGGTGCACGCACGCACACATGCATGCATACGCACACTTGCTATAGAGGTGTGTTAAATGAGAGGTTAATCCTATCAAAGTGAATTGGATTTTTATGTACTTAAAAGATAAGCATGTACATGCTTGTGAACAGGGGGACTCTGAATTATAGTTCTTTTACTCAGCAGTCCTCAAAAATGATCATGGAAGTATTATTGAACAAGCAGTGCACGATATTTGTAGCAGAAAAAAAAATGGTTTTTGAAAATTGACAAAAAGTTCCTGCTGACTTCATTTGATTTTACACAGAAATGGCCAGAATTGGAACATTGAGCTTGGCAGTCTTAAGTTCAATTGCCACTAAGTTTTGTGATTATCCTACTGTTCAGATATATTTCTGTGCATGAATGTTTGTGTGTATGCATGCATGCATTATGTGCCCACTTAACCTATAGTTGCCTTTCTTCCGCTTTAACTCATTTTTCCCTTAATGTCTTCTAAATGGCAAGAGGAAATAATTGATCTCGGTTTCTTTTATAGTGCATAGTTCTTATGTTTTCACTTCTAGTCTTTTGTAAGGGATGGTTCACGGCACACAGAGAGATTATTGGCCTCAGCATTTGTGCCTGTACATTCATCAAAGACTTTTCTATAAATCATTGGATGGAAAGCTTTTTATCCATTGTATTTGGTAAGGTCCTCTTTCAGAATGTGGATTGGGGGGGAAAAAAACATGGATATGATGTGGGAAGAATGAAGGAAGCTTCATGTATTGATCAGAAGGAAATCTATTGTTACACAAACAAAACTAGTGTAGCTGTGTGGGTTTTTTTTTGTGAATGGCCTCTACAGACCAGCCTGATATTCTGCAAAAAAAAATTTTTTCTTTTGATTTATCATCATTGATATACAATGCAACCAAAATCATACATCTCTCTTTGAGTCAATGTATTTTCCTCCATACCTTCTGACTCATGGAAATTAAAATGTTGGCTCACATTGATGATTTGAGCGCGTGAGAACATTTTTCTTCATATAAGCATATAATTGACAAAAACGTGGGCAGGTTTTAAAAAAAGACATTTTAAAAAATATGTTGGAACTTCGTGAGATGAAAAGAAATCAACTCAAAAGTATTGGTACAGTAGTTAAGGTGCTTTTGGAAAAAAATATTTTTGTGTGTGAGAGAGAAAGATTCAGAGAGAAAATAGTTCAGTATTTTGAAGAAAAAAGGGAAGACATTAGAAGTAAAGATTATGATGGGTATCTGGCAAATGTCCCCTGCTTGATCAGATGCAACATCTGGCTCTTGCAGGATATGGGATCTGTATTTACTGAAGTATCATATCTCTAAAATATTTAAGGACTCCTTTGTTATTCATTTCTACCAATCCTGCATTTTGCATTGCCTCTTGATTGCCTTTCTGAACTGTCACTATTCGCTTAATGTTTTTATGGGTAGTTGTGAGCTACCTAAAGGTGCTTTTTCAAAAGGCAAGTGGACTTTCCTTGTTTTTTCCTTGAAGAAGTTCCGCTTCTCATCCGAGAAGCTTCTTCAGTTCTGACTGAATAATGGAGAATGGAAGGATTTATATTCCTTACAGTCTGCTGGTCATTAGCACTCTTTCTGAGAGTCGTTGAGGCCACTTGGAGGTTTATCTGTGCCCTCAGGATCATCTGAATAGTGCAAATGGGTGTGGAGCTGCTGAAAGGACTGTGTTGTAAACAAGAGATAGGTGGTGTCGTATTCCTCTCCCTCTATTGAGAGAGGACTGTCCAATCTTAACATGGATGGCTTCCTTGACCCCGCTTGTGAGCTACCTAGTTCACATTATTATTATATGAGATGGGTTGGCCATACAAATACATAAAATAAAGAAATACATTTACCCCTCATTGAAATTTTTTATATGCACTACATCTGTCAAATGAACTTTGTGACTCCCATAAGGAAGACTAGGCCTCTTTGAGTGTGCAAATACTAGTAAATTCAGTTTCCTCTCAAGACTCCAGAGATTGGATCCGAAGTTAATTTTAGGGCACAGCTTCTCAAACTTTGATTTAAGAACCAAAGAAAGTCTGGTCTTCTGAATATTCAGAAAGATTTTGCAACTATCCTGTGTTTTATTTTTCTTTTCTCCCCATGGAGATTGAGACTTTTTTTTATAAGGACTACTTTACTGAACAGGTTGTGGTTTTCATTATATAATATTATGGTACAGATGCCCTCTAAATGTTTTCCAAGAACAGAAGCTCTTCCCGGCAGCCCAGCATATTTTCATACACACACACACACACACACACACACACATATATATATATATATATACATACACACACACACACACACACACACACACACACACACACACACACACAATATATATATATATATACACATACATATATATATACATATATATATATATATATATATATATATATATATATATATATATATATATATACACACATACATATATATATACATACATATATATATATACATACATATATATATATACACACACACACATATATATATATAATATATGATATCTGTAACAAAAAAAGATGATCTACTTCAAACAATTTGAGAGATTAATGAAAAAATCCCACGTTTTAAGGGAACATCTTGATAGAGTTATGCTACTGTTTCACAGAGACTATATAAAAAATAGTGAATCCTCATATAAACTGCAATATGTGATGATACTGTTCTACCATGAAGAGTTAATCTGCGATTCATGCTAATATTACATGAAAACACAGAATCTTAACATGTAATTGTTGAAAGGGACCTTGGAGATTTAGTCCAACATGCTAACCTTTCTAGGAATCTACTGCAACAATATTCTTGACAAATGGCCATCCAGCTTTTCTTTAAATACTTCAGTAATGAAACGTACCACCTTCCCAAACAGTCTGTTCTGTTGTTGAAAAGCTCTTGCCATTTCAAAATTCTTTTTGATGTCTGATAAAAATCTGCTTCCTTGTCATTTAAGCCCTGTGTTCTTGTCTGTTAACCAGACAAATCTACCATGTCTTTTACACGACAGCATTTCAGTTCCTTGAAGTTACTGTCATGCTTTTCTCCATTTTTTTCTTCTTCTTCAACGAACAGGCCTAACATCTCCCACAATGATTGTTTGTTTGTTTGTTTTTTCTGGGTGAATCATTTTATCTTGATTGTTCTCCTCTGGACCTATTCCTGCTTGTCAATATCCTTCCTTAAATGTGTTGCCCAGAACTGGACATAATATTCTTTATACAATCTGATCATAATAGAGAGGAACAATAACAATGATAATAGTTTATATGCTGCCTGACTCCCAGCAATTCAAGATTTATATGCTTTTACATTTGCTTTTGTTGCATTTGTATCTCACTGCTGGCTCATGTACAGTTGGTGATCCACCAAGTCATGCAGATTATTTTGGCATGCTCAATATAATGCCTGCCATCTTCTCTGTGTGTGTGCCTTCAAGTCAGTTTTTGACTCTTGGTGAGAGCCTGCAATTTTCTTGGCAAGGTTTTTCAGAAGCGTTTTGCCATTGCCTCCTTCCCAGGGGTGAGAGAAAGTGACTGGCCCAAGATCACCCAGCTGGCTTTGTGCCTGAGGCAGGACTAGAACTTATGATCTCCTGGTTTGTGGATTGATGACTCATCCGCTATACCAAATTGCCTCCCTTCCCATCCTATACTTGTTTCCCAACCCAAATGTAGCACTTCCTGTTTGTCTCTGCTGAAATTGATCTTGCTGGTTTTTTACCAGCTTATCAAGACCCATCTACATTCTCATACTTTGTTGATGCCTGGTGTAATTTGCAAATTTAGTAATCATATTTTCTAATCTTTCATCCGAGTCCTTATAAAGACATTGAACAGCACAAGGCCCAGGGTAGACGCCCTAAAACCTCTTTCCATCATGATATGGAGTCATTGATGTACATTTATTGGGTAAAAATCTTATAAAACTGTGGAGTTTTTTTTTTTTTTTTAAATGAAGTCAAGTTAGATCTGTGATGCTGGTTTGCCTGCATAAGTATATTCTCTGCCCTGTGGTCAGACTGATAAGCAGTGATGCTTCCCATTATCGTTTCCCCCTCTCCTCCTGAAGAAATAACATTGATTAAGACTGCACATTACATTTAGGATATGCATACAGAGATTGCTTTTTTATGTCCCTCTGGAACCCTGCAGGCAAAAAAGAGCATTTTGTATTTTTAAGCTTGATTACCTTGCTGCAGTCTGTGTCAGATAAACTGCAGTCCGTAACCTTCTCTGTTGTAAAAATGAACAGGAATATTTTTTTTTAAAAAAAAGCAAAATTAAAGTAAACAAACAGCAAACATCATCTCTGAATAAGAATACATCATTGGAAGCAGGAATCCTTATTGTTAAGAAATATTGCTGTGGCTCAGCAGTTAGTTTTGATATTACAACTACAGCTTATGTCCAAACTTTTTTCCATTTATAAATTCCCTATTTTTTTTTTCATTTTAGGATTTTTTTTTTATTAACTAGCATTTGCTTTTCTTCTGTTTTTTTACTCATGAGTACCATGGTTTCTCAGCTTCTTCAGCAACACCACTTTTCTTCTATAGCTTAAATGTAGAAGGGTGATGAAGATGATAACAATTTCAATTCTGAAATATGCAAGTGTGTGCCTGTAGGTAAAAGCGGAGAAATGTCTCCCTCCACCTTTGACTCAAAGATACCCAGTTCAAAATCTTTCCAAATTTTCTTCCCAAATCAGAGAATTGTTTGCTTGGACTTGATTTTTACAAATGTATAGAATCTTTGTATTTGGTCTGTTTTCTTGAGAAATGTTTCAAGAACATTATTTTTGGTCTGGATATTGTTGACAAGTTTCTGACTTGCTTTTTAAAATCTTTTTTAATGTTGTGCTTTTATAAATATGTCTGCTGTGTGCTTCAACTCACACATCTATACCAACACAAACACTGATGTTTCTCTATCAGGGCGCAAAGAGAAAATATCTGCTGTGAACTCCGCATAGGTGTCAGGAAGGGCATCCAGCCAGTAAACGTGCTTAGCTCCACTCAGTAGCCCTGACTCCACCCCGAAACAAAGGGATTAAAGGGTCATAAATAGAAAAGTATATATATATTATTATATATTATTATATTATATATTATTATATTATATATTATATTATATTATATTATAATATAATATATTATATTATATTATATTATATTATATTATATTATATTATATTATATTATATTATATTATATTATATTATATTATTATATTAATTATATTATATTATATTATATTATATTATATTATATTATATTATATTATATTATATTATATTATAATATTATTATATTATATTATATTATATTATTATATTATTATATTATATTATATTATATTATATTATATTATATTATATTATATTATATTATATTATATTATATTATATTATATTATATTATATTATATTATTATTATATTATTATATTATTATATTATTATATTATTATATTATTATATTATATTATATTATATTATATTATATTATATTATATTATATTATTATATTTATTAATGCTGCTGCAGTTTTGCTTATAGAATGTTTGTACAAAGAACAACCTTTCTCTGTTTAAAAAGGATTTGCACAAAGTATATTCAAGATACTTAGATTTGGGCAAAGGATGCATTTGTACTTATCTATCAAATAAACAGTTGCCTTTCTCCATTTTTTCAAATAAGATTTCATATTCCATGTGGTCCACCTCTCTTCTCCTTCTGGCTTGGGTTAATCTGCCATCCTGCCACAGTATTAAATCAGAAATACTCGAGGCTACTTCCAAGGTGTTAATTTAGAACAGCTTGAGCATCTGGCCCACAAAGAGAATTTTGTATACCAGAAATATCTTATTTTGATGCTTGTGTGAAATCAACACAAAGACCATCTTTAATGCTAAAGAACTGAATAGGTTCAGATTAAACAAAGGGAGCCTGGTTCCTTTATGAATAAAATGGACTACTTTATTTGGCCAAGTATGATTAGATCCATAAGGAATTTGTCTCCAGTGCATGCAAAACAACAAAAGTAAGAATAATCATCATAATAAAGGATAATAACCACAATAATGATACCAACAGAGAAGGTTGTGGAACAGATGAGAAGGATAAAAGTAATATAGTCATACTACATGGGTAATATCCTTAGACATACAGCAGAACTGTGGGAATTAGATATTCAGCAGATTGACAGCACAAGCAAATCTAGTTGTTCTGTAGTGGCATCCAGAGTTGAAATAATTTATGCCAGGATGTGAGCGGTCTGTAGATATTTTCTCAGCCCTTCTACTGACCTGTGCAGCATACAGTATACAGCATACTGGAAGAAATCAGAATGTGGTTTTGGATGGAGGATGCTCTCTGCTCTCCTGCTTACCTTCTTCTCACATTTTGAGCAGACTGTGATGCAAATGGATTTATTCCCCCATTGCTGTTTCCCAGGACCAGATCATATGTGATGAAAGCCTAGCTGCACTGGTCAGGTTCAAAAGAAAACAGCTATTCTCTGAATTGTAAATAGACCAAAAAGGTAGTCCTCGGCTGATGACCACAATTGAGCCCATTGCTAAGTGAGACAGTTGTTAAGTGAGCTTTGCTCCATTTTATGACCGTTCTTGTCACAGTTGTTGATTAGTGGCATGGTTGTTAAATGAATCTGGCTTCCCCATTGACTTTGTTTGTCAAAAGATCACAAAAAAGGATCACATAATCCCGGGACACTGTAGCCATTATAAATTTGAGCCAATTGCCAAATGTCCAAATTTTGGTTACAATGACCAATGGGGATGCTGCAATGGTTGGAAGCATTAAAAATGGTCATAAGTTACTTTTCAGCACTGTTGTAACTTTGAACGCTCACTAAATGAATGGTTGAAAGTTGAGGATTATCTGTAGTAGCCAGTCAAGCAGGTTTTAAAGATGAGATGTCTGTCATAACAACAACAACAGGGAAGGCAAACTCTAGTTCAGCTTCACTGATGTGGTGAAGTTCTTAAGGGCTAAAGAAAATGTTCTCTTCAGACCTATTAGATCAAGCTATGTTGACTGGGAATTATGGGAGCTGTAGTCTCGGGGGAACCAAGCTGTCTATCTTTGAGTTATGCACTCAATTCTCTCCTTTCCAACTTCTTAAAAACTATTTAAGATTTGTTTCAGTTCTGCTTCTGAACTTATTCCCCCATGTTGGTTAGTATCATCCATGAAAATAATATTGAAGGGAAAAAGAGAAGAAGAAAAAAAAAACAGACGGGCACCGCCGTGTTACTGATATGCTTCATCCCATTTTGGAAAGAAAGCTTGGTTCTTCCTAATTCCAAATAGGTTTCTTTTTGACTTTTCTTTTTTGTTCCCACCAAGACTGGGATGGGCAAAATAATAGAAAGAAAGAAAGAAAGAAAGAAAGAAAGAAAGAAAGAAAGAAAGAAAGAAAGAAAGAAAGAAAGAAAGAAAGAAAGAAAGAAAGAGAATAGGCAGACCACTGGCTTCCTCAAACCCCTGTCCATTGCAAATAGATTGCACAAAAAAAGAAAAGCATCTGTCTCCTTATTATGCTGCAGCTGCCTTATTCTCATCTCTCACTTGCTTTTTTTTTTTTTTTAAAGTCCTCCCTTCAGGGAGCAGCTTTTGACCTTTTTAACTTTGCTGTGATTAGCCTTCTTTTCCCAGTCTTCGCTGGACTCCTTGAGGGCTATTAGTTTTTAGAAGGCTGCTCCTTGGAGGTATCAAAGCTCCAGACAACAAAAGTCAGCCATGCCATTCTTTCCTCCTCTTCCCCAGCTCACCGGCGCACGGGGAGAAGAAGAAATAAGGAAAGAGGAGGAAGGAAAAGAAAAGATGGGGCTAGATCAACAGAGCTCTTGAGTGCCAAGGGGATCTGAAGTGGAGCGATGCTAACAAAGCCCTTGGCATTGTTAGGATTCTGGGCAGGTTGAGCTTTTCATTCAGCCCATGGGGTAAGAAAGCAGCAATCTGCACTCAGATAACAAAGGAATTTTTTTCCTCCAGAAAGCCAAATGATTTAAGTATCAGTTTTTGTTTAATGGCATAGTTATTGAAATGAATGAGTGAGTGAGTGAGTGAGTGAGTCTGTCTGTCTATCTATATCTATCATCTATTATCTATCAATCATCCATCCATCCATCTATCTATCTATCTATCTATCTATCTATCTATCTATCTATCTATCTATCTATCTATCTATCTATCTATCTATCTATCTATCTATCTATCTATCTATCTATCTATCTATCTATCTATCTATCTATCTATCTATCTATCTATCTATCTATCTATCTATCTATCATCTATTACCTATCTATCTATCTATCTATCTATCTATTATCTATCAATCATCTATCTATCTTTATCTACTATCTATTATCTATCAATCATCTCTCTCTCTCTCTCTCTCTCTCTCTCTCTCTCTCTCTCTCCCTCCCTCTCCCTCTCTCTCTTGCTATCTAGCTATCTAGCTAGCTATCATCTAGCGATCTAATTTCTATTGCTGTCAAACAGAGGAGGAAGAGGAGAAGGAATAATTTTCATCATCATTTCTACTTCTGGAACAAAATCATCCTCCCCACAGTCAATTAACTTATCCTATCCTATCTATGGGGTGGGGAAACACAGCTTGTTCATTTAGTAGATAATGAAGAATTTTCAGTAAGAATCAGGTTGCAAACAATGTCTTGCTTTTCTTAAAACTTCTTAAATGTTAAGATATGAAGAACTGTGCCAGGTGCTATTCAGTCTCTTTTTTCCCCAATAGTTTTTTTTATTAAAGATTGTATTATACAAGTAAAATTTTTACAACTATAGTATAACGAGATATGTTTTAAAAAAATAAAGAGGGCAGAAAAAGAGGAAAAAAATAGAAAAGAAACCTCTACCTCTTCAACAAGCAGGTATAATCAACATTAAGAACTTATCACTATCCTTTAAAGTAAAACCAAACATCTCTTCATTCAAATTTCTCATTCCATTTTTTATAAACTCATCTGTAGAACCTCATCTTTCCCTATTAATTAGCCAAAGTCCAGTAAGTATTACACATTGTGTTTATTACACCCAGTTTGACTCCTTGCTCCTTTGAACAAAACATCCCATTTCTTCTATCAAAATTTGGTCAATTAGGAAAAAACCATATATAATGATTGTCATCCAGTCCTAGTTAAGGAGCCATTAAATATCCCACCAAATAAAAACCCATTATTTTAATTCTGGTCAAATAAATCAATGTTAAATTCTTTGTTCTTTCTACAAACTGTCTTTAAAATCCCTCAAAGTTAGTTCTGGTATCTGCCTTCTCATACTCTCCTCTTCTCTTGAAAGTCTTTTCTTCATCTTTATGAAGCCCTCTTTGTACTTCCAAGATAGCAACTCCAGCCAGCTCCTCTTGTAAATTCAGTAAAAGGAAATAAATCCAAGCCTCTGGCTTATATTTTTATTTCTTTTTCAATTTTCAAGTCATAATCTTTCATTTGTAAATTCATTATTTCCATCTTCTTCTTGTAAACTGTAATTTTTAATTCTACCTGTAGATCAATTTCAGTGTTAGTTAATGGGGTCTGATTCTCTTTAGTTACACCAGCAGATGCTAGTAAACAGTTCAATAGTTTAAAAACCTCTTGTTACTATAAGCCATAGGTTTCTCTGAAAATTAAACTTTAGAGGGCATTAAATGGCTACCTTAAAAGTCTTTTTGTCAATTCAGAATATAAACATAAGGGTTTTTTTTTTTCTTATGGGAGAAGATCCTTTCAATCAACATCAGAATCTCAGATCAAGTCCATCTGAGCCTTTGATCCCTGTGAAACTTTCCAAAGCCAACAATAATGGATGAAAACTAATCAAGAAGAGAAGCAACCTAGGACTAAGGGGAAATTTCCTGACAGTTAGAACAATTAATCAGTGGAACAACCTGCCTCCAGAAGTTTTTAAGAAGAGACTGGACAACTATTTGTCTGAAATAGTATAGGGTTAGGCCTGAAAGCAGAAGACCTCCAAGGTCCCTTTGAACATTATTATTATTATTATTGTTATTGTTAGTATTACTATTATTATTACTATTATTATTACTATTATTATTATTATTATTATTATTATTATTATTATTATTATTATTATTATTATTATTATTATTATTATTATTATTATTATTATTATTATTATTATTATTATTATTATTATTATTATTATTACTATTATTCATTAAACATGAACCTCAGTCAACTGAACATTCAAATTGGCTGGTGCTGATGGTTGACACGGGTTGCTACCAGCATCCTAGGTGTCAACCAGGTACCTTCTTAAAATATAAGATGTTCCGAGTAGCGCAGTGTTTTGTAACATTGCTGGAGTTATTGCAGGAAGCTGCAGTTTCTTGATGTGTTTTACGAAGTTTTTGGACATAGTTCCCAGTGCCCCGATGACAATGGGTACCACTGTTACACGTTTCATCCATAATTGCGCAGTTTCGATGGCCAGGTCGCGATATTTCGTAGTTTTTTCCAGTTCTTTTTCTTCGACTCTGGCATCTCCTTGTACAGCAATATCAATCAGCTGTACGCTTCGGTTCTCTACAACTGCGATATCCGGCGTATTGTGTTCCAAATGGCGATCTGTCTGTATTCGAAAGTCGGATTATTATTATTATTGTTGTTGTTGTTGTTGTTGTTGTTCTTCTTCTTCTTCTTCTTCTTCTTCTTCTTCTTCTTCTTCTTCTTCTTCTTCTTCTTCTTCTTCTTCTTCTTCTTCTTCTTCTTCTTCTTCTTCTTCTTTTCTTCTTCTTCTTCTTCTTCTTTTCTTCTTCTTCTTCTTCTTCTTCTTTTCTTCTTCTTCTTCTTCTTCTTCTTCTTTTCTTCTTCTTCTTCTTCTTCTTCTTCTTCTTCTTCTTCTTCTTCTTCTTCTTCTTCTTCTTCTTCTTCTTCTTCTTCTTCTTCTTCTTCTTCTTCTTTTTCTTTTTCTTTTTCTTCTTCTTCTTCTGAATATCCCCAAAATACAACTCTTTAGGTCTATAGTTTAACTGTTTTGTTTTTTCAAAGATTAAAGGATGCTCATCCAGTGATCTCCATAAAATCTACCAGTCTGAAGGGTCTTAATCTTTAAAATAAGCCAAGGAATAAAAAGAACAATTCAGAGTGATTAAGAAATGAACCACTTTTCCATTCAGGCAACATTAGTTAAATGGAATTCCATGGTTGACTGGATATCTGTCCTTCATTATTCTATCATCACCTTTACAAAGGTCTTTTCAGTGAAGTGTCCTTGGTGTTGTCTGAGCTTGGTTGTTTGCAGATGTTTCATTACCCAAACTAGGTAACATCATCAGTGTTGGAAGCAAAGTCCACTCTCTTCTAGCACTGATATTACCTAAATGATATAGGATCTCCTGCTTGAGCAGGGGGTTGGACTAGAAGACCTCCAAGGTTCCTTCCAACTCTCTTATTCTGTTCTGTTAAACACAGTTCTTGCTGTCCAGTTGGGAAAAAAGACTATTGTACAGGGCACATGTGGGTAATCTCATGCTTTCTCTTTAACTCCAAAGAGATTTCAGCCACCTGATTCCTGCCACCCGGTGCCATTTCAGCCCTGATATGTGTTATACTATTTAAGAGGAATGTCAGTGTGCCATTATGGCTTATTGGAAGTCACCATTCAGTCTCCTTATCAGAGCATAAGATGATAAGCAAAGTCTTATAGTCTACCTGGTCTATCATCTTGGTATCATTGCCAACAAGATATTCAAAGGAAGTGCTCAGAGCACATGGACGTCTGCTTATTGACCTAGGTAGCTGGCGATGATGGGCAAATTAACTTAGATATCATAGATGACATAAGGGTATGCAATGGCCATTGTTAGCCTTAACTTCCATGCATTTTTGTAATCCTGATCTTTTGTCAGTTGGTGTTCAATGGTGATAGTGTGATAGAGTATTTCTTTTTCCATTTCAAAAACTTTTTACCATTGTGTTTCGCTTGTAAGTTTGAGAATGAGTGAAGAAGAAAAATTGCCTATCCATTTTCTTTTTGTGTATAATATTATTCATGTCCTAGTTTACTCATTATTTTCCTAAACTGAAATGTTTATATTATGATAATTTTTCCTTAAAAAGGAATTTCTTATACCCCTTTCTGGCAATTAGACTACTACCCAGCACACTTTCTGAGATGCAATGACTAAAACTTGCATTCATTTTTAATAATGGATTTCCATTATAATTCCATTATGCAACCCATTTATAAATTTGTATGAGGGAATTAGGATATTGCCATTTTCACTTTTAATCCCCTTTCTTCTGACTTCCCCAAAAATGAATTTGCCTTTTTTTATCAGTTGCACAGAATAACATTGTAGATATAGATAAGTCCAGACAGAATAGTCCTATGTTGCTTTTTCTGGACTGTGCTCTCAGCCATGTTTTTGAGTGTGAGAGAATTTACAGTGGTACATTTTGCTTTTGTCTTCTTCAAAGCAGGCAAAGGAAAGATAATTTTGACTCATCATGGCAAGTTTTGCCTTGCCACCCAATAAAACCAAGATTCTTCTTACAGTGTTAGTCCAAATCTCTGCTCTTTTAAGGTGTTCTCTGTGAACTTGTTCTGCTCCTCCATACTTTATCTCACAAGGGTCATGTATGAATAAATGTGGATAATCCTGTTTCAAGGAATCATTGAGATGGAACCCTAAAAACCTTATCTTATCTTTTCTCGGTATATGGAGCTGATGTTCGCTTGATGTAACTTCCCTGAAGACTTATCATCTTCAGGAGAGGGCTGTTTGAAGGCCCCCGGTTTATGAAGATTTCTGAAAGTCTCTGTCTTCTTGCCAACCAACTAATTTTCAGCTTAGGAAGTAGTGTGCTTGAGTTCAAAAACTATTTGTTTTTTTAGGAGTGAACTGAACTTACCATAGAAATAATTGGGTACCAATTTCACCTGATATAATTTTGATATAGGATAAAGATGATTTAGAACATAGAATAACATGGTCGGAAGGGACCTTGAAAGTCTCCTAGTCCAAACCTCTGCTCAAGCAGGAGATCTTATACCATTTAGGACAAATGCTTGTCCAATCTCTTCTTGAAAACCTGCAGTGGTGGAACACTCACAACTTCTGGTGGCAAGTCATTTCACTGATTAATGGTTCTCACTGTCATTTAGAATAGAATAGCATAACAGAGTTGGAAGGGAGCTTGGAGGTCTTCTAGTCCAACCCCCTGCTCAGGCAGGAAACCCTATACCATTTCAGACAAATGGTTGTCCAGTCTCTTCTTAAAAACTTCCAGTATTGGAGCATTCACAACTTCTGGAGGCAGGTTGTTCCATTGATTAATTGTTCTAACTGTCAAGAAATTTCTCCTTAGTTCTAGGTTGCTTCTCTCTTTGATTAGTTTCCATCCATTGCTTCTTGTCCTGCCTTCAGGTGCTTTGGAGAATAGCTTGACTCCCTCTTCTTTGTGGCAACCCCTGAGATATTGGAACACTGCTATCATGTCACCCCTAGTCCTTCTTTTCATTAAACTAATACAAATTCCCCAAACCATTCTTTATATGTTTTAGATTCCAGTCCGCTAATCATCTTTGTTGCTCTTCTCTGTACTCTTTCTAGAGTCTCAACATCTTTTTTACATTGTGATGACCAAAATTGGATGCAATATTCCAAGTGTGGCCTTACTAAGGTAATATAAAGTGGTATTAACACTTCATGTGATCTTGATTCCATCCCTCTGTTAATGCAGCCTAGAACTATGTTGGCTTTTTTGGCAGCTGCAGCACACTGCTGGCTTACTTTAGCTTTTATAAGAATTCTGGTGAGTGATTTTTTTTCCCCATACTGGCTTTAAGGTAGCTCCATGGAGAGAGAATTGGAAAAGGGTAGTCTGAATGCAGCAAGCATAGTGATGTCTTTAGCCTGAGAATGATTTTTCATCTAACACTCTAACTTCAAAAAAAAAAAAAAAAGATTGATTTAAGAGAAGTGTTTAGCAGTTACATTTGGAAGTATACCTTCTAACTGTGAGTAAATAGACAAACACAGTAAGAACTACAAACATATAAAGTCTATCATAGGTTCAAAGGGTAAAGCAGAACATTAAAACAATGAAATGTTGCCGTGCAAAGGAAAATCCCCTTTACATTATTTGATGCTGGATTTAAACATAGTTGGGGGGGGGATTAAAAGGGAACCCAATTAAATAAATGATTACAAATAAAATATCAGGGGCTCAGAAACACTGATCACTAGCACTGACGATGTTGCCTAGTTAGGGTAATGAAACATCTGCAAGAAAACAAGCATGCTCAGAGAGCACCAAGGACCCCTCACAATGGGTGAGGTACATGATAAAAAGGACACGGTTTAAACAGTATTTGCATTCTTTTCAGAAGAACTCATACTTGTATATTTTGGAGTTTAAGAAAAAAAAAGATGAAGATGGTGATTTGACCCTAGATAGTAAATGTCTGCTTTAGATAAATGAGCATCCATCATGATTATATAATGATATCAAGTGATGTTCGGTAAGCTTCAGAAATGAACACACAGATACACACAATCCATGTCTGTCAGCGAAAGATAATGCATGATAATTGACAGAACTAAAATTTCATTCAAAGAGGAACTGTAATTCATGAGCAGACCTTTCATGAGAGGAATAAAAAGTAGAAAAGCAGAGATTATAGAATGGAGGCTTAAACATGGAACGGGATGTATCTCTTTTAATTTTATTCGTTCTGGGACCTATTTTTCTAAAAAATCTGTATATTTATCTTGAGCAGTTCTGCTTAATATTCAATTTAATCAGCTCCACATTATTTTGTATTTCCCCTAGTAACAAATATCCTAGCCTTTTCCTAATATATTTCCCAATAGTTTCTCTCTTGTACATTCCTTTGCATAACTTTGCCTAATATACTTGCTAATACACATTTACTTGCTTGGAGAGCTGCAGTGCCATATTTGAGAAAGGAGAGTTGAGTTGAGAAATTTCCCTCTTTGAGAATAGAGTAGACTAGAGTAGAGTAGAGTAGAAAAGAGTAGAGTAGAGTAGAGTAAACAGAGTTGGAAGGGACCTTGGAGGTCTTCTAGTCCAGCCCCCTGCTCAAGCAGGAGATCCTATACCATTTCAGACAAGTGACTGTCCCGTCTCTTCTTAAAAACCTCCAGTGTTGAAGCCCCTACAACAGACATGTCAAACTCGCAACGTCACGTGACGTCGCGCAACGTATCACAACTGTTTTGCCATTGCCGGCAATGGGATGGGCGCAGCTTCCACGTGACGCGTCCGGCCCGCGGGCCAGCAGTTTGACACCCCTGCCCTACAACTTGTGAAGGCAAGCTGTTCCACTGGTTAATTGTTCTCACTGTTAAGAAATTTCCCCTTATTTCTAGGTGGGTTCTTTCTTTGATTAATTTCTATCCATTGTTTTTTGTCCTGCCTTCTGGTACTTTGGGAAATAAATTGACCACCTTTTCTTTGTGGCAGACCTTCAAATACTGGAATACTGCTGTCCTCTCATCCCTAGTCCTGACTTTTGTTGCAAGTCTTTGTTCATTCTGAGCCATTGCTTTCCTGACTTCATCTTTGCAGATTCGGGCTATCTGCTGATAGTCTATCTAAGTTATGTGTCCTCTTTCCATTTTTTGTACTTGTACTTTTTATCTTTCTGTTTATCAGAGAGATCTTTGGATTTCTTGTTTTTCTTTTTCAGTGTTATTGTGCTGGACTGGGCTTTTATGATCATATTTTTTAGAGTTTCCCATGCTTCTTGAGTTGTTTTCCCCTTTAGGATTTTCATCCATGGAATCTTTCCTTGGCTTTCTCTGAGTTTATTAAAATCAACTCTTTTAAAGTTTAGGACACTGGTTGGATTATGTTCTATTGCTTATGTTTGCATTATATTGAATTCCAATTTGACATGGTCGCTCTCACCCAAAGTTCTGGCAATTTCCCTCTAGCACTTCTTCTCTATTAGTAAGAATTAGGTCCAGTATAGCTTTTTCCTTTAGTTTCCTCCTCTACCTTTTGGATGACAAAGTTGTCAGCTAGGCTGGTTAGGAATCTGTTTGATTTCCCGCTTGCTGCAGAGTTTGTCTCCCAGTTTACAGTATATCAGGGTAGTTAAAGTCTCCCATTACTATTGCGGTATGCTTTTTACATACATTTGTTAACTGGTTGACAAAAAGTTTATTTATTTCTTCATAAACAGCAGAAGTGATTGAATATGACATCCACTTTATGTTTTCTTTTTTAATTTATTTTATTAATTGTATTAAGCTATCAAAAGCCAAGGTGTCAAAATAACTTTGGAAGAACTTAATAATGTTTGTTGAATTTCTACAGCTCCATCTCTTGTGAATGCAAGCTATCAGTTGTATTGCGCTTCTAGATACATAGCTTTATTACTTTTTTGCTACTAAAGACGATGTCAACATTGCTAAGTTAAAATTCATCATCAGGGACAATAACCAAATTTTGATAAGTAGATTCTGATTCAGCTAGTGAGCTGGTTGACATGTAACATTAATTCTAATGCCTATTGTGTGTAATGAAGGTCATCTTCTCTGCTTCTTCCCCCCTATTAGGTTTATAATCAATGGGGTAGGAGAAAGGAATTAATTCTGTACTTTACAGATAAGGGTTTTTTCTTCAGTTCCCATACTCAAATTAATGTCACCTGTGATATAGTGATGGCATCTGCTCCCATAATGACCTGCAAATCCCCCAAAGTAAATAATCAGCTGATTATCTATGACCTTCCCACTTGTAGAATTGGATTATACTATATTGGGTTTATTTCATTTATTAAATGTGTACATTGCTCAATTCCCAGCTTTGCTAAAATTAAGTACACAATACCTAGACTACAACAATCTAGTTAGCATATCCATATTTTCCTGCTGCTATCAATTGTCCCTCAGCAAATGCCAGAGGTTAGCTTTGATTGATATTTCTGTTTCTATGATGCAATAATGATCTAAATACCTCCATATGTTAATAATAATAATAATAACAACAATAATATAACAACAACAACAATAACAATAACAATAACAATAACAATAACAATAATAATAACAACAACAACAATAATAATAATAATAAAGTTGGAAGGGACTTTGGAGGTCATCTAGTCCAACCCCCTGCTCAGGCAGGAAACCCTATACCATTTCAGACAAATGGCTGTCCAGTCTCTTCTTAAAAACTTCCAGTGTTGGAGCATTCACCGCTTCTGGAGGCAGGTTGTTCCACTGGTTAATTGTTTTAACTGTCATGAATGTTCTCCTTAGTTCTAGGTTGCTTCTCTCCTTGATTAGTTTCCATCCGTTGCTTCTTGTCCTGCCTTCAGGCGCTTTGGAGAATAGCTTGACTCCCTCTTCTTTGTGGCAGCCCCTGAGATATTGGAACACTGCTATCATGTCCCCCCTCGTCCTTCTCTTCATTAAACTAGACATACCCAATTCCAGCAACCGTTCCTTATATGTTGTAGCCTCCAGTCCCCTAATCATCTTTGTTGCTCTTCTCTGTACTCTTTCTAGAGTCTCAACATCTTTTTTACATCGTGGTGACCAAAACTGGATGCAGTATTCCAAGTGTGGCCTTACCAAGGCATTGTAAAGTGGTATTAACACTTTACGTGATCTTGATTCTATCCCTCTGTTAATGCAGCCTAACACTGTGCATGTTGATTCCAGTTAAAAAGTATTCAGCCATAGTAGGCATTTGATGCATTATTAAAAATGTAATCTTTTATTTGCCATTTGAGCTGACTGAATATATAATAATAGATAATAAAACAGATTGACTTGGTTTTGAAAAAAGTGAGAAAAATGAAAGTACCTTGTAGCAAATGTATAACAAAATTAGCATATCATTGATATGCAGAAGTCTCTGTTAAATGTGTCCCAAAGATGCTTTTTCATGAGGCAATTGGACTTCCTTCTTTTTCGTTGAAGACATTTCGCTTCTCATCCAAGAAGCTTCTTCAGCTCTCTTCAGCTTCTTGGATGAGAAGTGAAACATCTTCAAAGAAAAACAAGAAAGTCCAGTTGCCTCGTGAAAAAGCATCTTTGGGACAACTATGACCTGGATGACTGAGAATCTCCATAGAGCTGCAAAATTTTCTTTTGACACGGATAGTATGTGGGGTTTTTTCCCCCCAACTTTCTTACTTCTACAGATCCACTTCTAAGGAGACTTGAAGTTTTCTGATGATGACAGATCAGGACCCTTAATGAAAAGTTTGCAACATTTTTGTGGGAGATTATTTATTAAAGAGCCCTCTCCAGATTTTGCATTGTCAGACTTGGGGAGCTTAAGGAGATCAAGAATGTGCTAGAAATTGGCCCTGTCAAAAGATGATTACTAGAGAGATACAGATATGCACATATAAAAATATATGCAGGCTAATGTTCACTCCAACTAAAATGGGAAGCCTGTAATAATTTAGCACCATCTTCTGGATGCAGAAATATGTTTCAGAAAAAGAAATCTGAAAATAAGGTTTGTCTGAAAGGTCAAAAGAAAGAGAAGGTGACTCAAGCTCAACTCCTTTGAGTGGAACTCCATTCTGGAGACCTCATGGACAGATCAGATGTTTTACAAGATGCTTTTAGATATCACGGTCCACTTGGGAGTCCCCCCCCCCAAAAAAAAAAAAAAACCAGGCCTGACTCTGCTTAGCTTCAAAGACAGACAGAGAACTAGGCATGGCAATTGTTAAAACACCAAGGCTACTATCAGTTTCCTTACATAGCTATTTTGTGTCAAACAGAAAATATAACTACTGTTACCAAAGTGTTGCCCTATTATTTTGGACAATTTTTGATATGTGATTGACTATTAATATAATTTTTGACATTTTTAAGTTACTTGCTAATTAATTTGTGCAAATTGCAATTAATTGCCGTTCAGTTAAAGTACAAAAATTTGCTCAAATGCGATCAGTCACGCAAAGTAAAACAAAAAAAAAAAAAACATACCACCTCTCTAGAAATATATTAAAAAAGAGGGCAATGCCATGTGAGGGGGAAAAAATGCTATTGTGAGATTTTATAAATGGTAGCAAGGCTTTGCAATGAAAACACTATATATTTTCTGCTTTTTATTTATGGGCTAGTATGCTGCTTGAAGTTTTGTTGTGCTGCAACATAACAGTGAATATTTCATCCTTGTTTCTGCAATTGATTTTGGGAGTAATTCTCAAATATTAATAAAGAGTTATAGCATATCCAGTACATGCAGACATGGCAACCTAATAGGAGAAAAATCTAATCCCAACATTTTGAAAATAATGGACTCTTTTTACTGCTGTTGGTTAGATCTGGCTAGATATTAATTCTTCAACATTTTCTACCTCTTGTCATTTTTCAGAAAACATATTAAAGGCTGAAGTGGTGGAGTATATAATTAACATTGCACAGAGAAACATAAGGAGTGAGAATGAGTGAAAATGGAAAATATAAAGCAGGTCGAGATTCAGAAAAAACATTTCTAGAATTATGATCTCACTAGATGTATTTTTCTCCTTTGTCACGTGTTGTGCAATTGTGTTGCTGGACTGGCCATGTGTCTTAGAAGAGTCCCTTGGTGTCCTTGGTTTGAAGGTCTTTCTGGTTCAAGTCATATTTAATTTCAAGAACCATATTGTGTAACAGTCATCCATCAAAGGCTAGCATTTTAACACAAAATGTAACAAGCATATATACTGCATTTCTATTTACATTGTAGTAATGATTTCTAAATTTGTATATATATCTATATATTAATGTCAGGCAGTTTTATCAAGGTGGCATTCTCTCTCTCTCGTCCTCTTTTCTGTGAAATATTTTTTTGAAGTGCACCACATTACATGCTTAGAAAGTATTAACAAAATTCTCACTGTTAGAAAATTTCTCCTTACTTCTAGGTTGTATCTCTCTTTGATAAGCTTCCACCCATTACTTGTTGTCCTGCCTTCAGGTGCTTTGGAGACTAAGTCAGTTCCATCTTCTTTCTGACTGTCCCTCAAGTACTGGACTAATTAATAATAATAATAATAATAATAATAATAATAATAATAATAATAATAATAATAATAATAATAATAATAATAATAATAATAATAATAATAATAATAATAACAATAATAATAACAATAACAACAACAACAACAACAACAACAACAACAACAACAGAGTTGGAAGGGAGCTTGGAGGTCTTCTAGTCCAACCCCCTGCTCAGCCAGGAAACCCTATACCATTTCAGACAAATGGCTGTCCAGTCTCTTCTTAAAAACTTCCAGTGTTGGAGCATTCACAGCTTCTGGAGGCAGCTTGTTCCACTGATTAATTGTTCCAACTGTCAGGAAATTTCTTCTTAGTTCTAGGTTGCTTCTCTCTTTGATTAGTTTCCATCTGTTGCTTCTTGTCCTGCCTTCAGGTGCTTTGGAGAATAGCTTGATTCCCTCTTGATTCCCTCTTCTATGTGGCAACCCCTGAGATATTGGAACACTGCTATCATGTCACCACTATTCCTTCTGTTTGATAGACTAGACATATCTAGCTCCCTCAATTGTTCATAATATGTTTTAACCTTAAGAACCGTTATCATTTTGTTGCTCTTCTCTGCACACTTTCCAGGGTCTCAACATCTTTTTCATATCGTGGTGACCAGAACTGGATGCAGTATTCCAAGTGTGGTCTCACCAGCGCAATGTAAAGTGGTACTATCACTTCCTCATATTCCTTTTAAGTTAAGGCATTGACAAGCACTTCAGTAAGTTTTGTAGATGGGCAGAAAACTATTGTTGCTTTCTTACCATCTTCTCTGTTTTCTCTGCAGTTCCACAGGTTTCTCAGGTGGTATGAATATAATAGGCATACCATGTTATTGTTCCTACATAACATGAGTGTTAGTACAGTGTCATGATTAAAGTGAATTATTAGGACTGGAAACAAACTAGGTGACTTTGGACCAGTCATGTTTCTGTAGGAAAGGCAAGGTGATCATTATATATACAATAATATCTATTTTCCTGAACTAGCTATCCCCAGGCTAGGCACTCTCTAATGTGTAGTTTCCTGCCTGAGCAGAGGATTGGACTAGAAGACCTCCAAGGTCTCTTCCAACTCTGTTGTTCTGTTCTGTTCTGTTCTGTTCTGTTCTGTACAATTCAGCTCCTTGAATGTCTTAGCCCCATGGATGCTGTTGAGATTCCTGTAAGAAGTCCACATAACTTGAGGTGCTCAGGTTGAGAAAAAGCTGACCCATATCCTTTGCAAATGGCTGCTCTCTCCTGTCCTCTAACTGTGCTAATATAACAGTATTCTCAAGCCAAATGGAGCAAGTAAGGAGTGTTTTCTAGAAAGATACTGTACAGTAAAATTTAAGAAAAAAAGAGAAATTGTCTCAATGCTTTGCTCGATAAAATAGAAATGAGACTTCCGTCACTTAGCAAACTGAAGCTTTATTTATTATTTATAAAATTTATTGGCTGCCTCTCTTACCATAGGGTAACTCTGCTTGGCTTACAATTATAAAAATGTATCTATACATATACATTAAAATATAAATAAATTAAAACCAAATACTAAAACCTAGTATTTGGGGAAGGTGAGGGTGGAGTGTAGGATCTGTTGTTACCTAATCAACCACCTCCACTGTGCTGTTCCGCCATTGGGAACCCAGGCCAACTGGAAGAACCAGGTCTTTAAGCACTTATGAAAGGATAGGAGGGTTGGGGCCAACCTCACATCATGGGGGGCGGGCGGGCAAGATGTTCCAGAGGGCAGAAGCAACAGCAGACAAGGCCCTCTTCCTGGACCCTGCCAGCTGTAATAACTGGGCTGACAGGACCCATAGCATGCCTCCTCTGCTGGCACAAGAGGAGCAGGCCAATCCCAGTGGGGTGAGATGGTCCCTCAAGTAAATTGAGGGTTATAAGCTTGAAACTGAATCATGATGTTATTAAATGAAAGCAGGTAATAATAAGTAAGGAAGTGGAGGAATTATGTATACTCTCAAAGGTAGATACCGGTAGATAAACAAGCTGGAATGGATCTTTAGGATAATAGTAGCCAGAAAGCCTACATATCCTATTGTTGTAATAAAATAAATAAAATCAGTGCTTATACCAGTAAGGCACTTGTAGAAGTTCAGAGGCATGCTATATGTTACCTCAAAGTAAAGCCACTTGAAACATGATTCAAAATGTATTCCCATGCATGTAAAGTCCTTGAATTGTTCAAGAGAGTCCTTCAAATCTCTGGAGAAGATTTGGGTAAGGCAAGAGAATAGAAGGCCAAGAATCTAATGGAATGTTGGAGTGTAATAATTAAGGAAATACCTTTTCCTTAGTGTAGGAAGGAAATGATAATTGTTAAAAACTCAACCATGAAGAATTTTAAAAAAATAAAATAAAGATTAAGGGCTTTAGAAGTGGCAGCTGACCTACTAATTTTGTGCTACTCCAATTCCATTCAATATTGCTCTATAACAATCTGGAAGAAGACGGGGCAAGCAAAGAATTTGCTGACTTGATACCATCAAAACTGATACAAAGACGAACACTGGATCCAAAAGATGCTGTACTTGACAAGGTAGTATGGAGAGCCTTTGCATATAAAGCGCCAAGACGATTGAACTGTTAAAACTACTACTATAACAATCTGGAGTTGGTAGAGCTTATCTTTTCTCAGTCAAGTCTATATCTATGGAAAATTACAAATTGGGTGGATAGCTCCCCCCCCAGTACTTTATGCTGCAACCTTCAGTTGGAACAATGATTGTTTACAATTGGTTTGTAAGTGATTTCTCCTGGTGGCGTGCTGACCCATGCCACTAAACATTTGGCCTCTTGTAGAGTGAGAGATTGTTACCTGTCAAGCTGAGATGGATAAGCAGTTAATCTTTCAGCCAGCAGAGCTGTGCTCCGAAAGTTTGTGTATACTGGAATTACTTGAAATTTCAATTATAAAATCTTGCTTTTCCTAAATGTCCTTCTCCTAACTTCAGTCAGCTTTGAATCAAGAGGTACAAATACAAGTAACCCTCAACTTATGACTATGGTTGAGCCCAACATTTCTGTTGTTGCTAAATGAGAGAATTCTTAAGTGAGTTTTGCTTTATTTTATAACCTCTCGTGTCATGGCACACTGCAACCGTCGTAAATATGAACCCGTTGCCAAGCATCCACATTTTGATCATGTGACCATGGGGAATGCTACAACGATTGTAAGTGTGAAAAACAATCGTCACTTTTTTCAGTGCTGTGGTAACTTTGTCACTAAACGAATGGTTGTAAGTGAAGGAGTACCTGTATTACAACCTGTTTAGGATAGCCTAAATTGCAACGAAGAGGGAATGGGTAAGAAGCATTTGAAGGGAAATGAAATAGGATATGATCATCAATTCCAATTGGGAAGGCTAAAATACTGAGATTGCTGAAATTTTGGGTAAAGTGAAGAGATGATACTATGCTGTTAGTGCAGAGGTACCCACCCTTTTGGGCACCAGGGACCGGTTCCGTGGAGAGAGGTTTTTCCGCGGACCGGAGGGTGCATGGTTTTGTGTGCTGCCTGTATCCCGCGGATGGGGCTTTGCTTGTTTGTGCGGACCGGTTGCTGGCATGCTGGCCCAGTACTCATCCACGACCCAGGCAGGACTTGGGGACCCCTGTGTTAGTGTATTAGCCTAACATCAAGCTACTGGCACTGTACCACAACACTGGTTGAAGACATGTTGGAGAAGACTAATAGATTATATCCCTGGTGAAAACAGATAACAAGGAGAATCTGGTTTCTGAAGCTTTAAGAATGACAGTTTGACCGCAGAACCTTTTGTCTTTTATTCAAAGCATTGCACTGGGGCTTACAAACCACTATCTGTTAAAACAGCAGAGTTAATTGCTTGCTTTTTGCTATTATTTATTAAAGGAAATGCACAAAGGCAAAAGAGATGAATGTCAGGTCCTATTTGGCTGTAACAAGGAATACGATACGAATGTCTGCGTTCTTCCAAGAAACTCTCTCATCTGATTGAAACTCTTTGCAATTCCTTGAAATGGACAAATATTCAAGGCAACAACTGAGGAATGCCAAAGCCATAAGTGTGTGATGGGCTTTGCACACATAATATGATTTATTTGCTTGAGTTTGTACAAACTCAACCACTGTAATTTGCAAAGTATGGTTTATGTTTTAGTCTGTAATATAAATTCAGCCTGTAACATGCTTCTCATAGGGCTCCCCTTCCAAGAGCACTTGGAAGTTGCAGATTAGAATAGAATAGAATAGAATAGAATAGAATAGAATAGAATAGAATAGAATAGAATAGAATAGAATAGAATAGAATAGAATAGAATAGAATAGAATAGAATAGAATAGAATAGAATAGAATAGAACAGAACAACAGAACAGAACAGAATAGCTTTATTGGCCAAGTGTGATTAGACACACAAGGAATTTGTCTCTACTGCAAATGTTGGTGTTTCTTCTTGTGATGCTACTGTGATGCTTCTGCACTGGCTTTCAGTAGGCTTCTGAGTGCAATGGAAGGTGCTGGTCATCATCTACAGTAGAAAGCCCTACATTGCATAGGACCAGGCTACTTGTGGGACTGCCTTTCTTCCATTGTTTCTGCTCATCTCACCAGATCTAGTAAAGCGGGTATGCACTGGATCCCCTCTGTCAAACATTATCATCTTGTTGGATCCCATAGTTGTGCCTTCTCGGTGGCAGCACCTTTCCTGTGGGGCAGCATGTCCCCAAAGATCCAGATGGCCCTGCCCCACTTAACTTTCTGTTGTCTGCAAGGCATTGAAAATCTGGTTGTTCCCCCAGGCTTTGGGGTCAAGGTGAAGATGAGGTCTGCTGTTATTCAGGTGCTTTTTCTGTGAATGGGTTATTGTTTATGTTTGGGAGCTTAAAGTTAGATGTTGTGGGATTTTCTGTGTTTTAATCTTGTAAGCCACCCAGACTTACTTGTGTGGCATGGGCAGCTGTATAAATCATATAAATGATAAATACATAAATATTCCAATATAAGAGAATATAGATAGCTCAGGGCTAAACTGTGGAGCCTTTGGCTCTCCCTGAGCTTGGTTATGTGCGTGTAGACATTTCACTACCATACTAAGTAACAGCATCAATGTGAGTGTGGTTTTTCTCCCTTGCTATGAAAAAGAAACTACCAAAAACTACCAAGGAGAAAAACCACACAACCAACTAAAACAGGCAAGGGTAACTACATTTACATACCCATGCAGCAAACTCCTCCCTCCCTCACATTGGTATTGTTACCTAGTTCAGTAGTGAAATATCTATAAGGGGGGAAAAAGAAACCTTTCGGGGGGGAAAGTTTTACATTTGTATATGTATTGATTCTTGAAAATAAACTGCACTGGGGTTTGAGCAAAATCTGGGTTAATTCTTGTTTCTTGGGTGACGTTTAACAGAGACCTTGTGAGAAGAGACAAACATGTAAATGAAGTCAACATTTCAGACCTTTGGGATCCCTCACAGTATGAGATAGTCTTAACAGATAATTATTGGGGGCTGTTAATCAAGTTTAACAGGTGTTGAGTAATGAACCGAGACAGGGCATCTGCTGTGACCATCCTCTCTTTCTTCCTCTAATCTGGTTAGGGAAACCGAACACCAATTGGAGTTCAAATTGCTCTGAAATCTGTGCCAACTTTCTGTTTTCCTGTTGGATGCATCAGTCTTGTGATCACTGAAGAGTGGTGACTTTCACAACAAGAATACATAAGGAACTTGCCCAAAGTCCTAATAGTTACATATTCTGCGTCTATCACCCTTGTATACAGAACATTGGTGTGTTTTTTTTAAAAAGAAAGAAGTACAATATCAAAGGCATAAAACACACTCTTTTAAACTTCTGTTATGGATATTGGCTTAGGTGGCCTTGTAGGCACTGACAATTCTGATGCTGGGGAAAATAAATTGAAAAACCAAACCAGAAAAGACTATTTCCCATTTAGATGGCTTTGCTAAAAGGTACTGAGTATAGGAAAGAAATCTAGCTCCTTTTTCTGCCTTACTTTGGAAATGTAACTATAAAGATTGTCATTGTATTTATTATGAGAAAACTGTAGTGGTTGTCCAAGGCTCTCCAATCTGTGACTGGAGTGATGTTGAAAACATCTGAGGAGAACAGAAAGAGGTTTCTTACCAGCGAGATGATGGCTTCAAAAATGATTAGGAAGAAGTGCCCCAAACCTTTCTCTTCATTAAAGGACTACTTTAAACTTTTGTCAGAATAGTGACTTCATGCTCTTCAATTAACAGCCTGTCTCTGAGCTTTTGCACAAAATGAAAAGGGGGGGAAAAGATCTCTGCCTTAAGAAGGACATTAACATGAGCCTGTCTGTTGTTTGCATTGGGAAAACAATATTTTCGTTGAATTAAAAGGAATCTGAAAAAATAAAACTAAACAAAAGGATTTGAGGATTTTAGGCAGGCCTCCACAGTAAGTTCAGCCATTTCCTGAAAGTGTGGGCACTGACATGGTACCCACTGGTGTTCTTGTCTCTCACTTTATGGCAGATAGAAATATTTGATTAATTTTGTAGTTTGGTTCTTAGCTCCTCCTCTTCCTCCTCAAGTGTATCAAAGTTATTATATTTTATTCCCTGCATTTCATTTTGATTTTTTTTCTATTTTAGCTTGTGTTCAAATATAGCTGTTCTAATACTGCAAAAAAGAAGAAGAAGAAAAGGCAATATGACCTATCTAGTTTTATTAATATGGCAGATAATTACTGTATTTCAGCTGAAGGCTAAATGTTCCTTATATTTTCCAACTATGGTTTCATGGGGAAAAGAAAATAATTTCTCATCATTCTTAAAAAGTCCAGCAAGGTTTTATAAATACAATAACCCAGTTTTAAAAGAAAATATTTACATGATATGAAATGTTTGATATGAATGTTTTAGATTTTTTTTTTTAACTGAATAGTCTAAATGCCCTTGAAAGGATAGTCTATCCTGAAAGATGGTTAAGAAATCAATTACAACATAACAATATACAGCCTCTGTGCTCCCTCCAAAATAGAACACAATTGATTCTTCTGAGAAATTAATAGGATTTCTTTGATGGACCTTGGATTCTGAATTCTTTAGCAAGGCCATCAATGCTGACTTACAGGTATTATATTTCAGGAACCCAGATGTCAGAAAGATGAAATTTGGTGCAAGTAAACAAATGGTCTGAGAGTGAGGCTAGATACGTGTACTTTTCAAAGTTACTGGCTGGGTAAACGCAAAGGTTAGAGATTGTTGAGAATATTCGTAGCTCGAGTTGTAGGTTTTGGCAGTGGTTGGTGAGTTTATCAAAGCCTGGCATTCTACCAATGGATCCATCAACAAACACATTAATGTAGAACCAGCATATGAACCGATAAGGAAACGGATCATCCAAATCACCAACTGATGACAGATCTGACCACCCCCTTGCCAGTTGAATTCCGCGCCTCACAGCAACCAATCAAGAGTCACAAAGTCACAAGAGCAGAATCAGCCTTGTGATTCAACCAGCCTTGTGATTCAACCAGTCTTATGATTCAACCATATAGGTCCTGGGTGGTTGGTTGGTCTTGTGATTCAATAGTAGTACCACCCAGGACCTATATAAACAAACAAGCCACTTCACCAAAAAACCTACTGAACATGTTACCTAGTTTAGTAATGAAACGTCCGGGTGCTAAACAGCAAGCTCAGAGAATGGACCCCTGCCTACACACAAAGGGTTGAGATATTGGAGAATATATGTAGGTCAGGACTGAATTGTTGCATTCTTGGCACACTTTGGGCAATGATGTTGTTATCTAGACTGGTAACAAAACATCTGCAGGAAAACAACCAAGCTCAGAGAACATCAAGGATGCAACGAATGGGTTGATTTGGGCTAACACTGAATTGGCATCTTCTCAAATACTAGTGTGAATTTAATACCAATGTAAAGGAGGCTTCTAAAATTTCCTCAGAAATTTTATGGCACAGAGTAGTTCTGTTATAGCACTACATAAAAATGTTTTGTGCTACTATACTGTACCAAAGTAGGCCTTCCAAGAAATGCTCGGTTCATAAGAGCTGCTACGGGAAAAGAGATTAGATAAGTTTGATAAGAAGTGAAGATTATGTACACTGTAGACTGAATTGTTGCCATTGGACAGAAACCTTTCTTTCTTGAAACCCAGAATATAATTTCCCCTGTGGTATCTGTGAAAATACTGTATCTCTCTGCTCAAAGAGTTTAAGGGAAAGAGGACTGTATAGACTATTTTGATAGATGCTATATATTATTTCCTGCAACACCATGGGTAGTTCCTCAAGCTAATGTACTATATTGCATATAATTGTCTAAAGAGCAAGGGCCCATGTATTCAATTCCCAGTAGATGTTTGAATTCCATAGATAAGATCTGGCTAGGTTTATCCAATATAGTTGGATAAATCCAATATATATCAAAACTAGTTATGTACTCCTTGCCTCCTGGTGTCCAGTAGAAGCAAAAAAAAAAAAAAATACAACCCAGAATAGCTACTGTTTAAAAATTGAGAAATTCAGCCAAATCCCAGGGTGAAATAAATCTTGGTACACAAGGACATGATATAATATAACATGTGTTCCTCTCTGCTCAGGGAACTTAAGGAAAGGTGAGCTGTATTTATCATTCTGATAGATACTGTGATAACTGCGTAAATCTTTTGCAAGAAAATCAACAATGAAGAGTCTTGTGGCACTTTAAAAAATGGGGCAATCATCTTCCTTTCATACCAGTCCTATCCCTCAGACCTTCAGATGGTCTGGATGCTGTGAATCAGGAAAAAGAACCATTCTCCATACAGCCATTCATTTAGCAACCGTTCAAAATTACAACAACACTGAAAAAGCTGACTTAAAACTGGTTCTTCGACTTTCGACTCCCCAGAGTTCTAGCATCCCCACAGCCACCTGATCAAAATTTGGGTGCTCCGCAACTGACAGGTATTTACAATAATTACAGCTGAATTATGTAATCGCCATTCACAACCTTCCCAGCTGGCTTCCAACAAGCAAAGTCCATATAACTGCAGTTGTTCACTTAATAATCCCGGCGAAAAAAAAATTGTAAAATTGGCGCAACTCACTTAACAACCACCTTGCTTAGCAACAGAAATTCTGTTCTCAGTGGTCGTTAAGTCAAAGACTGTCTGTAAAACGTTTGTTGTTAAGGGCTCAAAAACCCATAGTACTGTTAATATCTGTTAATAGACACTGGCGAAATTTCAGACAGCTTAGCCATGTCTGATCAAGAGACCCAATTGGCTTTGTCCCTTCTTTTCAAATATTAAAAAGTCCAGAGATCAAGGGTTACCCCAAAGTATCAACATTTACATTGTTGGTGAAGTGTGTGGGAAAATTTATACTAACCAGCCTTGGGGAGATTTCACTTCAGTAGTTGTTCCTCCTACCTATTTGGTATATAGTGCTGGCTAGGCAATGCTTGGCCTTTACTTCAATGATGTTTTGGGATCATTTTTTCCTAAGCTGTGGACAGCAACCAGAGATCCTTGCAAAATCTGAAATGGATTTTAAATGTTGTAGACACCCTTACTCTAGGAAACATTTTTTGGGAATCCAACCTAAATGCCCCAGGATATATGTTTAGGGTACTCTAAGTAACCCTGTGCTGGAACTTTCACTGTATTTAGTAAGTTGAAAATAAGTGATATTATATAAGTTTAAAATAAAATATATATTATAATCCAGCTGAATCCTAATTTTATAATTTTGTCTAAATCCAATCCTTAATATTTGTAAGTTTACTTTTCTGCGTCATTTAAAATTTTAAGTGTCATTTTAGGTGACGTCTTTAGGAAAACTACTTGACAGCAACGAAATACTGTAAATTTGAAATAAAATTACTGATACTGTTAACTAAGCAATCACCCTTGGGTAACATATTTCCCTGCCTTTCTTTATGTTGCCTTTGAGATACAGTAGCTGAGTTTGCATTTATTGTCTTAATTTGCAAAATGGTTGGATATTTGTTAGCAATTTCCTTGGTTTATCCCTATGTTTTTATAAGGACATATTAGTTCGCCTAGAGGGAGCTATTCCCATCAATTTAAGCTCATTAAAACATCTAGTAAAGCTCCTTAGGAAATCTTTTACTATGCATACTAATTTATAATTCAAATATTAATATCTGGGTGATTTACTATGATTCTTTTTTCCTGTACCTGAAATATAGAAGGTGATGAGAGATTACTATAAATTTATCCTCCTTTCCAATCCAGCCCAGCCCAACCCAATTAATTGAAGACTTGTTGGGGAATTGCACATAAATCTAATAGATCCATGATCCCCAACCTTTTGGGTACCAGGGACCGGTTCCGTGGAGAAAAGTTTTTCTACGGACCAGAGAGTACATGGTTTTGTGTGCCATCTGCATCCCACAGATGGGCTTTGTTTGTTTGTGCGGACCGGTTGCTGGCATGCTGCAGCCCGGGACTGGTTCATGGTCCGGGGATTGGGGACCCCTGTCATAGATTGAAATTAGCCTGTGACTTCTATAAGTAATCAAGCCTGGTGCTTGCTAGTCAATAGATAGAGCAGTTTTTCTCAACCTTGGCAACTTTAAGATGTGTGGACTTCAACTCCCAGAATTCCATAGCCAGCCATGCTGGCTGTGGAATTCTGGGAGTTGAAGCCCATATTTTTTAAAGTTGTCAAGGTTGAGAAACACTGAGATAAAGTAATATAGACAGATGGATAGACATCTACTTTTGTCTCTTTTCCTGTACACTGTCCTAGTTTACTTAACATGATAAAATTGAGAATGCACCAATTACCTGCCATTCTGCAGTGACTATTCATTAACTCTTATTATCTTGATCTGTTGAAACACCAGTGGAAATTGGCATTTTGTCTAGCCGTAGTGATTTGCCTGCCTTATCTTCTCTCTTCTCTTTTTTCTTTTCTTAAGATTTCTTTCCTCTTCATCCCCCTTTTCCCTCGACTCAGCAGTGTCTGATATGGTGGGTAAAAGGAGTGACAGAAGACATTCTCCTTTTCTATATATGTTATCATAACATACACACATCCAAATGTATGGAAAAAATGAAAAAAAAAATTAGATGGATTAGAGAGGTAGAATACTTATTATGTATTTATTATTCAAATGTATATAACTGGCCCTAACATATACAGGTAGTTCTCAACTTTTAACCACAATTGGGACTGTAACTTCAACCATTAAGCAATGCAGTCATGAAATGAGTTGTGCCTGATTTTACAACCACTTTTGTCACAGTCATTAAGTGAATCATGGAGATTGTTAAATGAGTGACATAATCAGGAAGGGAATCTGGCTTCCCCAATTGACTTTGCTTATTGGAGGCCCCTTAGATGCTGTAATTTTGATCACATGACCATGAGGACACTAAGATGGTCATAAATGCAAGGACCGGCCATTAGTCACTTTTTTCAGACCGAACATAACTCCAAATGGTCATTAAATGAATGGTGATAAGTCAAGCACTACCTATATATGACTCTGGGCAGCTCACTAACAATTAAATACAATAAGAAAATGAGCAATATGACAATTTTAAAAAATGAGAAAAAACCTAATATGTTATTTCTATGTTATTTATTGCATTCCCTATTTATGATTTACACTAGGGATTGTTCCTGAAGATTGTCCTGGTGTGTCAGAGCATGCACAGTCTTATTGCACGAGATAACCCAGGAGTAAACACAGTAAACAGTGGTCTATATTAAATGGTGGTTTATCTTACACTATCTACAATATCATACACCAGGAACAATATACATACATGTGCTAATACAGCAAGATCCAACACACCATTGTTACAGCAGGAAACAGAAGAGAGAGCATACATCCCTTTTATACAAGGCTCTTAAAGAGATACAGACCCTGCTGAGTCATTCACATCATTGCATCTTACATTACATAAGCTGGTTAGCTTTTAAATCATTACCTTGACATGGTGCTCCACAGGGGTTTTTTGGACTTTGATGGGGGGAGCCCAGCTAGAACAAAGACTAGATCAGTTATAACATTTGGAAGATAATGTAAGTGATGTAAATGTTAGAACTATCCACGTGGAAGTTGTTACAATTAAATTCCAAGTTCACTCCTGAGAATTATGTGTGTCCGTTAGTGATTTGATGGGGCTGTTGGAGAGAGACAAAGTTATTGGTAGCACAATTCACTCTTTGACATCTAGTCAAAGAAAGTACATGTAGTCCTCGAATTACGACCACAATTGAGCCCAAAATTTCTATTGCTAAGCAAGACATTTGTTAAATGAGCTTTGCCCCATTTTATGACCTTTCTTGCCACAGTTGTTAAGTGAATCACTACAGTTGTTAAGTTAGTAACATGGTTGTTCAGTGAATCCGGCTTCCTCATTGATTTTGCTTGTCAGAAGGTCACAAAAGGTGAACACAATGACCCCAGGACACTGCAACTGTCATATATATGAGTCAGTTGCCAAGCATCCGAATTTCGATTACGTGTTCATGGGGATGCTGCAACAGTCATAAGTGTGAAAAAAGTGTAAGTCACTTTTTTCAGCTCAGTTGTAACTTCCAATGGTCATGGTTGTAAGTCAAGGACAACCTGTACTAAACTGGCTTCTCTCACTTGGAATTGGCTTCATTGTATGTCATGTAGTCAAATCAAAATAGCCATATGTCACTGTAATGTCTCCCTGTTTGCAATATGCTCTGTGGGCTGAAATTGTTTAGGAACGACTTTCTGTTAAGCCCAAAACAGAAAGAAGAAGTAGCCACCGTAAGCAATAAATTCACAGCAGCATAACATTGTACAGAGAAAGCCTGGAGGAAAATATTCAGTTTCTTTTTTCTTTAAAAAGTTTTAATCTTTTAGTGTTTAGCGTCTTCACACTGTGATGTGTTGTTGTTTTTTTCACCAACCCAAGCAATTTGCCTGAAATGACAGACCTATTTTTACTTGGTAAAACAAATTATTTTATCCAATTCATAGGGGGGGGGGGAGGTTAGGTGAAACTGTTGTTTGTAAATGTTTTTGTACTTGATTTTTAAACTATGTTATGGATGTTGCACAAGTCCATTGATCAGTGTAGATCTAAGCCGAGTTTGAAGTAGTTAAGAAAGCACTATAATTACCAAACAAATCACCTTTGGTTTGCCTCCAGCACTCCCACTGCTTCTGAAAATATAGACAAATGAAAAGAGCTAATAGGCGGAATTGATTTATTTGAAGTGCTGTCTGTCTTTTTCACTTTCTTTCTGATAACAGAGAGGTTGTGGCAGACCTGTCTCCAGATGTCTGAGTGGAGGTATAAGAGGTTTCAAACCATGCCCTGTTTGATTGCATTTGTCTGTGGGGGAAATAGAATAAGATTAATCTCGCTACAATGATATTTAGCTCCTGAGAGTATTTTCATGGACAGAAGAGAGTATTTCAGAACAAGATGAACAGATCTTTACCATTTTCATTCTGCTCAGGATATAAGGATGGGAAATGAAGATTGGTTGGCCTCTATGTGCAGTTAATTGGCTTTCTGTTAGCATCTTGTTTTAATTTAAAATTCTGGGATTAATAGCAGGAAATAGAGATGACTTGAAACAAATAACATAGGAAAGGGTTTTCTTCCACTGCATGCAAAAAAGGGTTGGTGCCACAACCATCATCTTGACTTTTTTTGATCCCTCTGTGGATGCCCCTGGCTGTTTTTGTCTGCCAGTGTGCTCTGCAAAGCACATTTCTAATGACTACTACATCTGGGGTTTTATTTTTCTGTTTTGAAATGGCTTAGGGCTCTGTCCTATTTTTTTATTATTATTATTATTATTTTAATTTTTGAAGTTTGCTTGCATTCTTTGGCACCCCGCATTTTCCTCTCTAGTTCTGTCTTGTTAGCAATTTTGCTGACTTTGATTTATTTAGCCATTCATTCATTTATTCCTCTTGTATTCTGTCGTAATTCTTTGGAGACTCCTTCCAGTTAACAAGTAATTATAACAGTAAATATCCGTGATAAGTTGGGTAAAAAATAATAATTGTAATAACACCAATTTATGGCACACAACCTACTTGTACGACAGAATCAACACTTCAAATGAACTCAACACATTTAGTCTAAATGGTATTGCCTCAGTATATAAATGCACAATTTTGAGCATCTTTCAAAAAAGCAACGGGGAAGAAAGCAAGTATGATCTCAACAGGGAAATGTGCTTGAATTATATATAACAGTGTAAGAAAAATTGTTAAAATTAGTGTATGTAAGTGCAAACTAATAAGAACAAGGGATAGGAATGAACAGCATCTTGGCCACAATATCCTTATTTTTTGTTTCCTCCTGTATTTCCTATGTTCTAGATAATTCTGTTTAACAAGGATGGTATTTTTGCAGTTGTTAGACTGACACCCACAAAAATCCATTCCTGCTTGTCTGTAGCTTTCATATGGGGACAATTCCATTGAACTGCATGCATTTGTATTGTTCCAATGATCTTAGTGGAAGTGATGGCAGTAAGGTTTTCTGAGTTTCATGATGTCTGTCCTGTGAAACATGGCTTTGCAATCCTCAGAGGACTGCAGTACAGAGAATCCTTAACTTACAACCAATTGTTTCGTGACTGCTCCAAGTTACAACAGAGCTGAAAAAAGTGCCTTATGACTGGTCCCTGCACTTATGGCGCAGTGGTGAAAGATCAGTATTGCAGGCAAACTCTGCCCAAAGCCTGGAGTTCTATCCTGACGGGGCTCAACATTGACTCAGCCTTCCATCCTTCTGAAGTTGGTAAAATGAGAACCCAGATTGTTTTAGACAATATGCTGACATTGTAAATTGCCCAGAGAGTGCTGTAAAGCAGTGTGAGGTGGATCTAAGTGCTATTGCTATTGCTATTATGATCATTGCAACATCCCCACAGTTGTGTGTTAAAAATTCAGGTGCTTGGCAATTAATATGTGCTTGTGATGATTGTACAATTGTGCAGTCATTTGCAACCTTCTCAACCAGCTTCCAACAAATAAGGTCAGTGGAGGAAGCTGAACTTGCTTAGCAATTGCATGATTCACTTAACAACTGCAGTTGTTATTCCTGCCAGCTTGGTGTTGTCTGCAAATTTGATGAGTTCCCCATCTATCCCCTCATCCAAATCATTGATGAAGATGTTGAAGAGCACTGGGCCCAGAACAGAGCCCTGGGGCACCCCATTACACACTTCCCTCCATGTAGATGCAATTCCACTGAGGACCACACGCTGAGTACGGCCAGTCAGCCAGTTACAAATCCATCTGGTGGTGATGCTGTCTAACCCACATTTTTCTATCTTATCAAGTAGTAGGCTGTGGTCTACTTTATCAAATGCCTTACTGAAGTCCAAGTAAATTATACCCACAGCATTCCACTGGTCCACTAATTTTGTCACTTGGTCAAAAAATGCAATAAGATTTGTCTGGCATGATTTCTATTGAATGGTGACATCACTGTTGCCTGGGGGATGCCCAGTTGGGGGCTCCTTTCATGTCCCTGTTATGTTGTCCATTGTAATGGTACCCATTTATCTATTCACAGTCACCCGCTTTCGAACTGCTGGGTCAGCAAGAGCTGGAGTATGTGACAGGAGCTCACCCCATCCGGTGGAAGCAACCAGCTCTCAAACATGAGCTGCTGATTGTCAGCCCTGTATCCTAACCTCCTGATCTACTGCACTCCTTTAGCAAGGTCAACCCTAAAAACTTTACAATCTGCTTATGCACCTTTGTGTTATGGAATAGTAACTGAATTCATGAGAGATATGTCAAATTTAGCAGAACAAACAAGTTTCTGGAATTGGGAATTTCTTTGTGTATGCTTCTTTCAGATTTGACTCTTGAGATGCTTGTATAAAGATTCTGCCTGATCCTTGACAATTTGAAGTTTAAACCATTTGATGTTTGCAATTTTATTGGGACTCAAGCTTGTTAAATGTGACTATTTGTGATATAGTCACACTTGGATATGACAGACATCCAAGAAGCAATTGGAAAATCTCACCAGATGTGAGTGATAAGTCAACAAATCCAGCATAATCATTTTAATTTGGCAATGGGTATTCCTGCTTCTTTCAAATTACCTGCAGGTGGCTAAGCAGCAAGAACATTAAGCAATAAATTAATACATTTTCAAAGTGACAAAACAAAACCAAAAAACCCAACAACTGAGTAATAACAGTAATGAACGAAACTACAAGACTTCTCCGCCAATTAAAAAAAGAGACTAAACTATAAAGCAAAGCAATCAAATGCCATTAAAAGTATGGAAGTATAAAATTATACGCTGTTGAATGCTTAAAAGATTGTGAAATTGGTGCCAAGTGAAGATAATGTACTTAGCAAAAACGTTTTGCCTTCAAAAGGCCTACCCGTTTGGTAGATATTTGCCAAACCTAAAATGGTTTTCTTTGTTCATGGTCTCTGACTTGTTTGTGTGTTTGCTATATGAATGTAGTATTCATGCTCAAACACTCCGAGCAGATAATAATAATAATAAAAAAAACAATCAGAAAAAAGAATTCCTCAAATAAAAAATGAATAAAACCATCCAAAGGAATGATTAAAAAAAATCCGATATAAGAGAACCCAGAGAAAGCTACAAAATCGTATGTCCACAATGCTTCCAAGTTTTATTTGGTCTCCTGAACCCCAGGAAGGAATGGGTAGACCAAATCTCCCTAAGAAATGATAAATTCTGAAGAGGTTCTTCACAATGAAAGGAAATGTTTCAGAATAAATTCCTAAATAGAATAAATTCATAAATAAATAGAAACGGAATTTCTGGGCCCAGTTCTGGGGGGGTAGGTCAAGGACTATCTTGTACTGGAAGTCACTCAATTTTGGTTGCATTTTTTTTTTTTTTTGCTATTCTAGAGCAGAATTTCTCAACCATAGCACTTTTGAGATATGTGGACCTGATTTGCTAGGATAGAGAATTATGGGAGTTGGAATCCATACATATGCACCAGAGGCAAATTCCTTGTGTGTCCAACCACACTTGGCCAATAAAGAATTCTATTCTATTCTATTCTATTCTATTCTATTCTATTCTATTCTATTCTATTCTATTCTATTCTATTCTATCCTATCCTATCCTATCCTATCCTATCCTATCCTATCCTATCCTATCCTATCCTATCCCCATTCCACATTCCATTCTGAAAGCTGCCAAGGTTGACAAATGCTGCCTTAGAAGATATTCCAGAGGCCATTGGTCAATAAATAAAGATCAATATTCTGCCTGCTTGCTGGCATAAATACTTCAGCTGACCTTTCTGGGGTCCAGGCTCCAATGGCAATAGCCCAGTCGAAGATTGCACTCATGTCTGCATTTGCCTTTTGACACTCCCTTAAAATGTGAACAAATGCATCTCAGTCTTGCAACTGAGAAATTTCTTTTCTCTCACATTATTTAAACTTCTGGACTGGAAGCACAGATCCATCGTATCAGAGATTTAAATTTAGCAATGCTTCTGCACCACTGGCTCTCTTTCTTCCACCCTCTTGATTTTCTCCACTCAACTATGATAGGATAATTTGCATACAATTGTCAGGTGAACCCTTGCTTTCTAGAGCTGTACTCCACGCAGATCCAGCCAATGAAATTCATTGGTTTACAAAACTCTTCTCATTGTTTTTAATTGTACTTCAATCTGATGCTTTTTGTGGAGGTTTTTTTCACTTACATTTGGCAAAGCTCTAAATAACAATTCCAAATTGAATGAACTAGATTGAGTCTGTCACTGTACAAGTTAAGACTAAATACCTAAGAACCAACCAATCTTGGACTAAGAGGCTTGCAAGGTGCTACTGTCCCTTGTAGCACTGTTGAAAGGAAAATGCTATCTGTAAGAGTAAATTCATTGTTTTCTTTTCACTATAATGGCCCCTTCTCTGCTGTTGTGTAAAAGAGCTCTTCACCCAGGCCTTGACTCCCACCTAGGAGAACAGCCAGATCGTCTGAAACTTTCAGGATATCATCAGGATGAGAGCTGTAATGGATCGTCATTATTGTTGTAATATGCTGTTTTCATTATAATATATCAATTCCATTAAAAACGAGGAGAAGGAAACAAAGCAAAAGTCATTTGTAAAGCATCTATATATGAAAACTTGGGCGAAGAGATAAATTTCCAAGTGTTTAAAGATGCATCCATACTCAAGAAAAAAATATTAGGGAGAGAGCAGAGAAATCTAGCTTGAAAATTGAAGGATCCAATTTGGGTCGGTCACCGGGGCCAGAGGTTTATTTTTCAGATATAAATCTCTGGTCCAGATTGGATCCTGCAACATTATCCTGAGACACGTATATTTGCCTTCATTCTTGAAAACTGAAGACTACCTAAAACAGTGGTGGCGAACCTATGGCACGGGTGCCAGAAGTGGCACTCAGAGCCCTCTCTATGGGCACGCACGCCGTCGCCCCAGTGCTAGGCCTTCAGCTGGGTTTTATAAAACCTTTTCACTTTAGGCCTCCGCCGCCGTGTGAAAAAAAAAAAAAAAGTTCAATCAGTCAATTTCAACTTCTCGCTGGAAAAAAAAAGATCTTGCAAAGTTGGAATTGATTGATTGAACTTTTTAGTCCCACCCAGTCTGCCGTTACCACCGCAGCCACGTCCACCCAATGGACCACGCCCACCCAATGGGCCACACCCACCCAATGGGCCACACCCACCCGGCACTCGACGATGCATAAGTGGGTTTTGGGTTGCAGTTTGGGCACTCAGTCTCTAAAAGGTTCGCCATCACTGACCTAAAATGTTTCATACAGATATAAAACTCCACTGGAGGGAAAAAAAAATACTCTGACTTATATCTATCAAAGTGACCCAATCTTCTTCTGAACCCAACCTTGCAGTAGGAATGGAACTATTATAAAATAGTTTTCTTGCAAATGATGGTCCAGGAGAATATTATGACTGATAGCTTATTCATGTCAGAAGCATCATTATTAAAGTTTTATATGTAGGTATAGATACAAACATAAAAATTTTAAATGTTTAAAAGCCTAATTAAGGCGGTGGTTGCCCAGAAGCGTGCAGATTGTATTCTGTTTATTTTATGATTGATGATACTAAAGGTAATCAAGAGAAATCAATGTGATCAGTGGAGTTGTATTACTACTCTCTTTCTACTTCAGAATGTCATGTACAAGATGGACCATGGCTGATTAGGACCAGAGCTACATTCTGAATGAAAAAGGTCAAGGTGATTTGTGTCTTCAAAAAAATATTTCCAGCTACACCTCAAATACATTGCCACAAAAACAATATTTGTGACTGCGTAGTCACAGCAACCTGCAACCGTGGATTTCCAGAGAAGTTATCATTAAGATCTGCTTGATGGCCACTTGATAATGCATTGATAGCCACAAAAAAAAAACTTTTGAAGCCTTTGTGGTCACATAGAACTATATGCACTAAAATGTAGCCAGTTGCCTCATGGCAAGGCTTAATACCACTTGTAATATATTTGAGTTTTACTTTAATATTTCGTCTGCATAGAAGACCATTGAGAATAGCATGGACCTCTAGGGAAACTGCATATAGGTGCTGCAAAACCAGTTTAAATTATGCAGTGTCAAAGGCAGCCATTGACTGAAACTAAATGTTGAGTTGGCCTGTTACCCCGGCAGATGGTAAAAATGGCTGATGAGATACATTCCTGTGAAGAAAACATTCAAACAAAAGCCCTTTCCTCTAATGAATAATGTCACTGTGATAGGAGAGCTGTGATAGGTAAAAAAAAAAAAAAAAAAACCTTGAAAAACAGTGTTGGGAAAGAAAAAACATACACTTCAATGTGAAGCTTGTTATATGATTACTTTGCTGGTGTGAATATTGACAAAGTGATAGACCAGGAGCATCAACTGTTTGTCTTGAAAGCTGGGAAGGGAGACTCCCACTAGATTTGTCATTCTTTTCGAAACCCTGAAGGAGGAATCTTTACAATACTTGCAAAAAATTACATAAGCTAGCCAGAAGGCCATTTATAGTGGCATTTATCATACAAATATTGTGGACACAAGTAAGTACGTTAGCTAAATAAACCGATTGTTTCAATGTAAGTTTATATTTCTCTGTCATACTTTGCCCTGACATTTTTGTCTTGATATGACTTCCTGTGGCTTTTGTCACATTTTCCTTTATGTAATTGAGGGAAGCTCTGAAAAACCCTTTATCTACTCCACTGTAAAGACAATATTTTTTTCAAGCATTTCAACCCTCACCCCTGCATTCTAATCCCATTGCTCAATGCTTAACTAACCTTTCATTCATACATCATAGAAGAGAACATCATCAGAGTTGTAAGGGACCTTGGAGGTCCTCCAGTCCAACCCCCTGCTCAGATAGGAGACCCTATACCATTTCAGACAAATGACTGCCCAGTATCTTCTTAAAACTCTTCAGTGATGGAGTATACACAACGTTTGAAGGAAAGCTGTTTCATTGATTGTTTGTTCTCACTATCAGGAAATTTCTCCTTAGTTCTAGGTTGCTTCTGTCCTTGGTTACTTTCCATCCGTTGTTTCTTGTCTTGCCTTCTGGTGCTTTGGAAAATAAGTTGACCCCCTCTTCTTTGTGGCAGCCCCTCAAATATTGGAACACTGCATTGTTCCTCGTATGTCTCCAACCCCTTAATTATGTTTGTTGCTCTCCTCTGCACTCTTTCCAGAGCCTCAACATCTTTTTTATATTATGGTGACCAAAACTGGATGCAGTATTCCAAGTGTGGTCTTACCAAGACATTAGAAAGTGGTAGTAACACTTCCAGAGATCTTGATTCTTTCCCTCCGTTAATGCAGCTTAGGATTGCATTGGCTTTTTTTGGCTGCTGCTGCACACTGCTGGCTCATATTTAAGGGATTGTTCACTAGGTCTCCAAGAACCTTCTTACAGTTACTGCTATTGAGAAAGCTTCACCTAATCTGTACTTGTACATTTGATTTTTCTTACCTAAGTGTAAAACTTTGCTTTTCTCTACATTGACTTTCATTTTGTTAGTTAGGGCCCAGCTTTCAAGTCTGTTGAGAGCCATCTGGTTCTTGAGCCTATCTATTTTCTACTTTTTTCAGCTAATTGATTTCTTGGAGCTACATTTACAGAACTTAAGTAAGTCCATGCTATCTTTTTGGACAGGGGAATGTGGACACCTCCTATTTTTGATTATGTCACCAGGTTGACCCGTTTTGCCTTAGCTACTGTTACTACTGATTCTTAACATCATTTTATTTCCTCACATTTGCTTTGTCTGCCTTTTGATTGTTCAGCTGTGTCCCAGATCCAGATGGCTGGGTCAATTTGATCAAACAAGTGGACCACTCCAAGTTATTTCATTGGGGCAGTAAAAAAATTATATTATAAATCAATCCACTTGGGAAGAGCTGTCACTTGGTGGTAGAGGATATGCTGTGCATGTCCAGAGTTACACTTTCTGTGACTTTGGGTTTCTGAGAGCTTGGAGGTCCATCACCAGTCAAAATAAGATTCAACTAGTTGACTGTATTAGCATGTATATTTATTTTTGATTGAACATAAATCTAGCCATCTAGATTCTGAACATTCTAGTTATCTAGAATCCAGCAAAGCCTTATGGATTAGCAAGCCCCTGTGTTTTCTTTCCTGTATGGTTGTGGGGGGAGGTTATTGTTTTTATTGTTTGTATTTTGGGCTTTTATTTTTGTAAGCCACCCAGAATCACTCAGAGTTAATGGGTGGCCACCTAAATCTTCTTAAATAAATTTTAAAAACTTGATTTTTTGGTTCTTATTTTCACTGTCAATGAGCCCTGTCAAGTACCAACTACACACTTGTGGAATTGGACACATATCAATATTGTAAATAACTAGATGGAAAGAATTCTTCCAATTCCACAGTGCTTGAAAATTGTATCTGGCAGCTAATTATGGTAGGAATATTGCATGTCTCAATGCTCTATTGTCTCTGGTGTAGTATTTGGTACAATAGGGAGGCAATCAGTTGCACAGTCAGTCCTTAGTTCCCGGCCACATATCAGGCATTAGTCAAAGGCACTTATAAAATAATGATTTGGAAGAGCAAAATAGCTAAGTTAAAGCACTAACTGTTCTTGATGGTACTTTTAACACACTACATCCACATTCTCTGCTTTTTCTCTCTGACCCACAGCTTCCTGAAATACAGGTGAAAATGTCCTTGTGAAATGTTTTTGCCCTTCTCTTAAATGTTCATTCAAGACACTTTGTCTTGTTCAGTTTCTTCTCACTTAAACAAAAGGAACTGAGTATAGTCTTGGCATCAGAGTCAGGAAAGCAATAATAAAAAAAATCTTTCTAGTGCCCTTGGGTGGATGATCCCTAAGAGACAAAAATAGACAGGTGTTAATTTCAAAGCTTGACTTTCAAAGACATGTTCTTGTAAGTGTGCCAGCATAATAGAAGCTACGTTGTGTAATTTGTTTAAAAAAAAAAATAATGTATTACGTTAGTTGGGTTCACACAATGATCCATGGTTTGCCTAATACATGGTTTATTCTATAAGTCAGTTGGCTAGGTTTGCACATTATGGTAAGAAGAATGCAGTTTGTTAGTTTTGACTGTTGACATATTGAACTTATTTTCTGGTTTGTAAAATCTATTTCATTGTACCTTACCAAGTTGTCTTCAGGGAAGGAGCTGTCAAAACAGTGAAGGTGATGGCCATGGCAATAAGATCAAAGTCTTGTTTCTTTTTAAGATGTTGTGTGACACACATGAAAAGAATGGGTCTTCAGTTGCAAGCAACAGCTACCATCTGCACCTTTTCACTATTGATACCCCTATAGATTAACATTGCGTATGGTTACTTAGTTAGCTTAGTTAGCAATTCATGATCATGTAACCAGTAGTTTAGTGTGATATGCCAACCCAACCATTCTTTAAGTTATAACTTTCTTTGATTTGCAGTGTTGTATTTATGGTTGGCCTTATACAATCCTGGGTTGTATAAACAGAGGCATAGAATCAAGATCACAAAAGTATTAGTACCGCTTTATAAAACCCTAGTAAGGCCACACCTGGAGTACTGCAGCCAATTTTGGTCACCGTACTACAAAAAAGATGTTGAGACTTTGGAAAAAGTTCAGAGAAGAGCAGCTAAGATGATCAAAGGCCTGGAGATTAAAACATAGGAAGAACGGCTGCAGGACTTGGGTTTGGCTAGTCTAAAGAAAAGAAGAAATAGGGGTGATATGATAGCAGTATTCCAGTATTTGAGGGGCTGCCACAAAGAAAAGGGCATTAAACTATTCTCCAAAGCAACAGAGGGCAGGACAAGAAACAATGGTTGGAAACTGATCAAAGAGAGAAGCAACCTGGAATTAAGGAGAAACTTCCTAACAGTGAGGACAATTAACCAGTGGAACAGCTTACCTTCAGAAATCATGGGTGCTCCATCATTGGAGGTTTTTAAGAAGAGACTGGACAGTCACTTATGTGAAATGGTATAGGTTCTCCAAGGACTAGAAGACCTCCAGGGTCCCTTTCAGTTCCATTCTGTTCTATTTTAGCTATTAATGAATGCTAACCCCATGAGAAACTGCAAAGTAGAAGTTATCCCAGTGCTAGGTTTTGTAATGTTTTAAAGTAATGCCTTCTGATCTTTTTAAACATGAGCATAGGAATAAAGGGCTTACTAAAGATAATTCTAATAATAATGCATATGGACCTGTCAGTAGAAATTTGTTCTGAGGTCAGAAACATTCCGCTAAATTTAGTCCATGCTAAAGATATACGTTAAATATTACAGTTCAAGCAAAAAAAAGCCATTTTATATAACACTGAATTTAGAATTTCTCTGTATGTATAAATGCTAATTTAAAAATGACCGTGTATATCAAAAATTATATTCAAGTTGAATGCTTTTAAAGATGTATTTTAATCTTCTTAATGCCCGTGGTAAATTTTAAAAAGTTGTTATCGGGCAAAGGGTTTTTTTCATCATTGGTAAAGTCTTCAGTACTTTTCAACAATTAATCTAATAATAATAATAAGATAGGCAAAAATTGCTACTTGTTCTTAATGGCTTGGCTAAACACCAGTAAACCAATTGATAAGAGAAAGGTTAGGAGACAGTCATATCTCATGGTGTCCTTCAGACATAAGCAATTCAGGATGATGATGATGATTGTTGCAGAAGGAATATACAGAGACTTAGTAAGCTACATTTTCATTTGCGTCTAGATGCAAGAAGCAAATCAAACAGGGAGAAGCACGAATCCAGGAAGCAAGAGCTAATTTTTAAAACGCAGAGTGCTGTTTCTTTTGGCACATCTATACATACAAGTACAAATGGAAAGAACAGAAAGCCACCAAGCTCAGAGAGCATCAAAGACCCCTCAGTTCAACCCTGAGCTACAAACATTCTCTTCAGTGGTATATAAAGTACAAATGGAAATTGATGGATTATATAATGAATATTGTAGAACTGCCTGCATGTTGTAGGAGTTACAACAAGGGTTGCATTAGAACAGCGATGACGAGTTTTTTTGGGCACCACGTGTCAAAAATTCAGAAAATCCCTACTTTGATTCTGCTAGTGCCTCTCGCACACACACACACGCACATAGATAAAAAGTAATTCATAACAAAGAGTAATAAATTAAATTAAATTTATTACTTAATAAATAAATAAATATGTAATTGTAAATATTTTTGGAAATGCCTATCTGTGTCACACGAGGCCTGGAAACTTCAGAGAATGCTCTTGCATGGCCTTGCAGCATCCAAAAAGTGTGGGAAAGCATGCCCTGTGCTTGTGTGATTTTTGGGAGGCCCCAGAGGCCGTGCGAGAGCAGGACTCTCTTGTGTAACTTCCAGAGGCTCTGGACGCCTGGTGTGTTACCAAAAAAAATGATGCGATGTGCCACCTATGTCACGTGTGTGATGTGTTTCCCATCACCACATTATGACTGCTGAGATCGGGGATGTCCCCGGAGCCCAAAGAACTTCACTCAGCAACTCGGAATATAAAGTAATGATTTTAATAGCTCGGAAGATAAAGTAATGATTTTAAAATGTAAAAATACCCAATTAAGTAATTCAAATACGGATTCAAATACCTGTTCTCTGTGTGGATGCCGCTTCCAGAAGTCCATTCTGGGCCTGGGCAACAAAACGTTAGGTACCGGTTCTGCCAAACTGGTGCAAACTGGCTGAATCCCACCACTGGAAATAAGCATATTATTTGCTGAAGGCAAACATGTATCAAATGTGACTACATATGCATTCAGAATAGAACATAATCTACATATTGCAGGACAAAGGATGCATTGTTGAACATTTCATTGTGTGGTCAATGGAATTAACACATGCAGAGTTGGAGACCTTGCTTCATATGTTCTATACATACTCAGAAAACCAAGGAAGAAGGAGCTCTGCCCTAATTTTGGATTAGAAGGCTAGAAAAAAAAAAAATCCTAGCTCAAGTTTTTCATTTATAGGTCATGAACAAGATGCTACCAAAGTGAGTAATAATGTAAGATAAAATATCAAGCTTAGCAGAATATAGTTCCAAAAAGGATAATACGAAACATTGGTATACTGTGCACAAAGCAAACACAATCTCCTTCATTAAGGTAAAGAAAGCTTGTATGTGGAATACTTGTTTAATGCAAATAATAGTATCAAAATAATCATTGTAATGCTTGTCTTTCCAGTCTGTGGCTCATGTCTGATTTATTCTTAATTCATTTCTAATTAAATTAAGCCTCCTTCCTTCCTTCCTTCCTTCCTTCCTTCCTTCCTTCCTTCCTTCCTTCCTTCCTTCCTTCCTCCCCTTTTCAGCCTATTATTGTATAATGTGTCTTTAGAACATTGACCTTGATTTATAGCTAATAAAAGAATAATTCCAAATTTCTTTTTCTTTTCAGAGCAATAACTTTAGTTACCCTTGTGATGCTCTGCGATATAAAGCTAAGAGCCTTTCAGTGAGGAAGGGCTGCATTTCCTTTAGCTATTTTAGATTTTTTTTAAAAGTATGATTTCTCTTTATTGCTTCTTTTGTAACATATATTTAGGCAAGATTGACACATATATATTTCCAAGCTTTTTTAGCTTTACAAATGACAGGTGATTCACCAGTTTCTTGAGCACACTGCACCTTAGAAATGATGCTTCTAATGATATTTGCTTCTTATATAATTTAGAAATGAAAATAGTATACAGCACTTTCTGCTAAATATCGGTCACTGAATAAAGAACATTTTCTTAATTTCATTTTATGAGCCAATCACATGCAATGATAATAATTTTACATTTATATGTGGTTATGTTGTATATCATTTTTAATAAAAATAACATGTTTTACACTATTTTTATACTGAATAGATAGTTCCTTTGCTTGGACATAAACGTGAGCCTTTGTATAGCTGAGATTTTTTTACTTGAAATAATTTGGACCATAACAATTGCGTTAAATTTTATGCTCTTTTGTAAAATAGATATGCTGTAAAAAAAATCTGTATAGGAATATTGTATATTTATATTGGGATGTCAACAGCTTGGACTGCCTTTCCAATAACACCAGGAATGTACAAATAATAATAATAAAGTTGGAAGGGTCCTTGGAGGTCATCTAGTCCAACCCCCTGCTCAGGCAGGAAACTCTATACCATTTCAGACAAATGGTTGTCCAGTCTCTTCTTAAAAACTTCCAGTGTTGGAGCATTCACCACTTCTGGAGGCAGCTTGTTCCACTGATTAATTGTTCTAACTGTTAGGAAGTTTCTCCTTAGTTCTAGGTGGCTTCTCTCCTTGATTAGTTTCCATCCATTGCTTCTTGTCCTGCCTTCAGGCACTTTGGAGAATAGCTTGACTCCCTCTTCTTTCTGGCAGCCCCTGAGATATTGGAAGACTGCTATCATGTCACCCCTAGTCCTTCTCTTCATTAAAATAGACATATCCAATTCCAGCAACAACCTCTTGGATTGTACAAATTATATTAGGAGATAGAATTTCCCCTATATATTGTACAACTGGAGAAGAAGGTAAAAAATTGCCTAGGATATAAAAGCAGAGAAACATGTAGTAATCCTCAATAATTATTAAGTGTAGTACCACCATTTGAGGAGGAATTTGAGTGAACAAGCAACAATGTTGAGAATTTCTCATTGATCCTAGATAAATAGTCGCATTCCAAAATCTGGATATAAAAAGCCACCATTTTCATGTTGAGTGCCAACTTTACTTTCACCTTTCTTCTTCTCCATTGCCTTCAGCTTGGATCCATGGAAACAATTGGAAAAACAGTAAGACATGACTGCAGTTTTGGAAAATAAAATATAGTAACATTTGAGAACATGTTCCCTCCTAGAATGAAAGGTTATAAACATACTTTTTTGTGTGTGAAATCAGCAAGATTTTGTTCAGCTGATGTATACAAAAATCTGGTTTTGGCAGAGCTCAATAAATTCAAGATCAAGTGTTAAACTGTCATCAGAATTCAGCTTCTTTTGCAAGTGTTCTGCAGGGTGCAGTTACAAGTGAAAAAGACCATTGTATATAGTGATGACAATACATGGAAAGATGATCATGCATAAACAACTATTTTAACTGAAGAATTATGCTGCTTAATAATGTGATTTGTCTAATACAATATTTCAATATTATATCAAAATGACAGAACATTTTGCCATGCCATTTGAACATGAGCCAAGTATTCAGCTTATACTGCATGCATATATGAAAGTTTCTCACAGATATGAAGGATAGGCTTCAGGAAGATTAATGCACCTTAATAGATTTTTTTTTTTAAAAAAAGTCTTCAGGTTGTTATAGACGTATGTCAGAAATTAGGGAGGGCTGTGCTTTAATTGGAAAGCATATTTATTACTCACTGTGCTTGGTAAACTCAAATTATTCTCAATTTGCTCTTCTGTATCATATAATTGAACAAAAATTTAAGGTTGATAACTTGCAATTACATTGATTTCCATTTTGCTCCTTGGGTATTTTTCAGTATGACAGGGCTGGTAGCAAATGTCATTTTCTCAACAATTTGCTTTTCCAGTGCTGTAATTGTGAGTGACAGCTAAACAGTCTTAATATTGTATGGAAGTATTCTCTGCAGAAAAGATGAAAAGTGACTAAAATCTGTAAGATGGGTAGCCATATTCCTGTTCTTATCATAGTTTCTCTGAGTTCTTTCACCTCAATCTGTTTACATCAGGGGTGTTAAACTCGCAACGTCATGTGACGTGTCGCGACGTATCGCAACTTTTTTGTCATTGCCGGCAATGGGGTGGGCGCGGTTTCGCTATGATGCATCCGGACCATGGGCCAGCAGTTTGACACCCCTGGGTTACAGCAACCAACATTTAAAAAATTCTGGTTCTTATTCTGTTATATAAGGTGGGATACTAGAAAAATAATCTGTGTTTCAGGGAGAGTTCTGTAATGTCATTCTATTTTTAAGTCCTAAAATTAAGATTATACCATCTTTGAATTCTGAAAAGATACTCTGAGGGCATAGAGGTATGAATGCAGCAATTGTCAGGGGCTCATAAAAGCAACAGTACCTTCTATGGATGCTTAAACCTGGAAGAAGGCATGGCTGCTTTAATGGGCCATTAATAATGCTGCATTTGCATTTCCATGTGCTCCAAAACAACTTTTCAGAAACTAACCCAAAGAATTCCACAGCCTTACCTGTCTCTCTTTCTTCCTACTCACAATAAATATTATCCATAAAGTTCTCATTGCCAATACAATGAAAACATAATGCACACAATTGTATGTTACCATTTTCATGTCTTGCACCCTTCATACTGTCTCTTTATCTTGTACTTGGGGTTTTAGAATTGCACGATAGGAGAGTCAAGAACAAATTCAGTGTTATTCATAATAAATATTCAGAATTCACTGCAACAAAGTCTGAAGTTGCCACTAGCGTACATATGATGGACAAATTTATCAGTGAGTGTTAACCTAACAGAAAAGTGGAAAATTAGTTGGTAAATGGCTATTTCCAGATTTACGGGGAATAGATTTTTAAATATCATTTTGCCAGAAAATGACTTTAGGAAAGAATGTTGAAATAGCCTACTTGTGAACTTTTTTTAAAAAAATAAGGGAACCTTATACAGAGTAGATTGGTCTAGTCCAGCGGTTCCCAACCTTTTCTATACCCCGCACCTCTAGAACACTTCTGATATATTCTCGCACCCCTTACAAAAGTTTGAAATAACGACAACGAATTATGCATATACACTATAATTTTGAAATTTCCAAACCCAAGTTTTCGCACCCCCTGGAATATCCTCTCGCACCCCCAGGGAGATGCGAGCACTCCCGGTTGGGAACTCCTGGTCTAATCTAACAAATCTTTGCTCATAATGTGTAGCAGTTTAGTTTGAAGTAGTGTCAGAGTTCACACATTTTGATCACAAACACACCATCTTAGCAGGAAAGGCAAGAATCCAGCCAAGAATTGAATAGATATTAACCATGAAGTTTGGTGACTGATTGGAGATTTGAGCTCACGTCTCCTGATCTATTGCATCACATTGGCTTTTGGTCCTCTGCTGTTTCAGATTCATTCTGGATCAGTCTCCCTAGCTGTTTTTTATGGTGCTCAATAAAAAAAAATGGTGCATCTCAGTTAAACGCAAAACATGTTTCCTGATAAGTATTGCTGTCTGGAGGAGGTGTAATGGGAAAAAACTAGCTCTAATTAAAATGTGCTTACTTAAGATGACAGTTACTTGAAATATGGCTGCATTGTAAAGACTTCATTATGAACCATGTACTGTATATTAAATGATAATTGTGTCAAGGGCTAATTAACTTTCTCTCATAGGTGAGTTTGATAGGTCACTTGTGGCTCAATCTGCCTTGTTTATGTCTGTCAATTTCAGATCCAGCTCAGATGTACAAAGAATGTGGAATGCTTTTAGCTTTACATATATTAGGATATTTATTTTTATCTTTATTAGCTAGCTTTGAAAAGCGTTATCCATTGTCATTCCAGACATGATCGGGAGATTGACAGAGCTTGGTTTTGTAAACACAATGTGACTCTCAATGAATGAGTCCCTTACTTTCAAGATAATAATTTGCAAACTACATCTCTGGTCTTATGTTTCCTATTTTGTATTTTGTGGCAAAACAGAAAGTTAATAAATTCAATTTAACAAGCAATCTTGTGTTCAGAGGGAGCCTGCACAAAGAAGTGATTCAAGTCCATTGCAGAAACAAGAAACATGCAGTCAGGTTGAATAACTGGACAGAAGGCTGAAATACTCAAGGTTATAGGAGTTTGAGACAGATGGTGCTGCAATATCTCCCTCAATATACCATTTTCTAATCTCCATTAGGAATGACTTGATAATTTGCCAATTTAGATGGTAGTATGGAACATGGACAAGTATTTTGTTTTCCCCTTAGGTTTGGCTCTATCTGCTTTATTTTTCATTAGGGGGGATAAAAGTGATTTGATGGCCGAATGTGCAGAATATTCTGAAGGAGAGAGAGAGAAAAAACACAAAGAGGTTATTCCTTTGGATGTGTTATTAGATGTGGTGACTTAATGTAGTATGCCCTCCCAGTCATCCCATTCAGCTAAACAATTTTTTAAAATTATTATTATATCAGCTTTGCCCAACTGTGAGCTTTTCAGATGCGATAACTTACAATTCCTGTCAATTTCACTTGTACTTACGCTGTTCTTAGATGATGGGATTTGTTGGCTAAAAGTTGAGAAATAACAGGTTACAAAAGCGTAATTTAGACATCCTATGAAAGCTCTTCAGGACTCTGCGCACGTGTGTGTGTGTGTGTGTGTGTGTGTTTATGTGCTTTTCTTAATTTATCCTACAACAATAGGTGGGGTCCCAAACGTTGGGAAAAACTCAAGTGAAAACCTAAACCTAGGTCTCTTCTTTCCAAATCCAACATGGTAACCACTATACAGGTCATCCTCAACATACTACCACAATTGAGCCCAAAATTTCTGTTGCTAAGCGAGACAATTGTTAAATGATTTTTAACATTTTACAACCTTTCTTGCTGCAGTTGTTAAGTGAATCACTGCAGTTGTTAAGTTAGGAAGCCAGTTGTTAAATGAACCTGACTTCCCCATTGATTTTGTTTGTCAGAAGGCCGCAAAAGGTGATCACATGACCCCGCGATGTCATAAATATGAATCAGTTACCAACTGTCTGAATTTTGATCATGTGACCATGGGGATGCTCCAATGGTCGTAAGTCTGAAAAGTGGTCATAAGTCACTTTTTCAGTGCTGTTGTAACTTTGAACGGTCACTAAATAAACTGTTGTAAGTCGAAGACTACCTGTACTAATGTGTAATCCATTGAGGTTTTCTGTGAGTTGGCTCTGTGGCTAAATCTGGCTTGATGAAACATTACTAGATGTAAGTAGAATGATTTCAGGAAGAAAAAGTACAAATCCTGTATGAAAAAGTATTAGAAAATGGATTAATCTCCCAACAAAATCAATGTAGACATAAGGAAAGATTATATGGAATCTGGAACAGAAACAACATGCTATAGAGGACCACAGGAATGTAGAGAATTATGCTATTGGGAAATATTTTTCAAAAATGGTATTGTTAAGTGAATGCACTTAAGAGAATGATACTTATATGACAAACAGTGAAATAAAAATGCAATTAGGATCCAAGAAAAGATTTAAGGAAGACATAAATGCTGTAAGATCATCGAAATATAGTTAGGCTGCAGGTATAGGTACTGTAAATGGAAAAAATGTTAAAATATGGGCCTGATTTGCTTATAGAGTGACTTTGCAATTTGTTTAATGTCAATGTGCAGTCAGCATCTGTGTCTAATAATTGGAAGAATGCTGTTATAGGGGAAAGACGTAATAAGAATGAAGGGGAAATCTACAGTGAAATTAGATGGAAAATCTACAGTGAGATTAGATGGTTAAGCATCTGAGAGGAAATTTTTGGAAGAATTCTGATTGAGAAGGTTCTAGTGAGGCCACTGAATAATATCTGGGAAGTGCATTGTGACTCATGCCAGAGTAAAGATGTGAAAATCACATTTAATTGGAGAAACGTTTTGATAAAAGAAATACTGTAGGCACGAATTATGAAAACTTTTGCACAAATGTGGAACTGAACTTTGGTTACAGGATGCAGTAAGAGTACCATATGATAAAGTAAAGCAGGAAAAAAAACAATGTAGTGAATGTTTCAGTATTGAGCAGGGAATGAGATAAGGACATGGGGATATTCGCTTGTGTTTATGCATTTATCAATAAATTTTTCATTAATGCTTATGGCGACATTAATGCACATATGTATTTTGGTGCAAATGATGCGCCGTTGGCTGTCAGCCCAAATTATTTGCACTGAATATTAGATAGGATGAACAGTATGATGAGGAAAATGGATCTTGCAAATTAATATGTCGAAGACAAAGGTAGTATCTCGCAGAGAAAGTGGAGTGAATTATTTCAAGTTATGCACAAATTGCATAAAACTACAGAAAGCTGGAGAGCCAGTCTGATTTAGTGGTTAAGGCATCAGGCTAGAAATTGGGAGATTGTGAGTTCTACTCCCACCTTGAGCACAAAGAAAGCTGAGTAACCTTGGCCCAGTCACTTCTCTCAGCCCTGGGAAGAAGGCAATGGCAAACCATTTCTGAACAACCTTACCAAGGAAACTGTAAGGATTTGTCCAAGGAGCTTCTGAGAAAACTGATCAGATTGTGTATCTTTGTTGAATGTTTGGTAAAGATTTACAAGGTGTGCAAATGTTGTTAAAAATATGTGTGTTCCGTTACAAGGAATAAATGTTTGTCAAAAGGAATAAAAATGATTGTTTAGGAATAGATTGATACATATCTGAAGCAGTCATGTCAATATGTCAGTCATATTTTATATGAGTAAACACATATGTGCCCAAGGAGGGGGAATTCAGTTTTTGGCTTAATGTCATGGTTCCGACAGATGAAACTCTTCAAAGAACTTTGAGGCATTGTTCACCTTAAAGAATCTTTATTCGAGAAGCATAACATCGACACTAACATAATCGAAGCCAAAAACTGTATCAAAGCACAATTCCCTCCTCCAATTAACCGTCATAAATCACACCCCCCAATTAGTTTAAAGCCCGGGCTTTCCCTCTAGCTCTCCAGCCCACCAATTCTTATCATCTCTTATTTCAACAACCTTGATTCTCACGCTACGTTTAGTATTATTATGTCTAGCTGAACTCTCATGCACATCCCCCCCTCCCCAGCATCATCTAATTCTAAAAGCGAAAAGAAGAAAAAGGCTACATCTCCATCTGTTGTCAAAGCAAAAACATCCGATGTTAGCAACGTTGACATACATTTTTTTACTCACTGGTTTTACTTCCAGTGTCACTGGCTACAGAATAGTAAAAAAAGAGGAGCCCTTGCAAATTTTACTCTACTAGTCATTGCTGACTATAGGAGGTGGAGCTCATGAGTCAATGCTGTCCGAAGACATTTTCACGGTCATGTGGCCAGCATGATGTCACGGAGCGCAGTTAACTTACTACCAAAGTGATACCTATTTATCTACTTGTATTTGTATGCTTTCGCACTGCTAGGAGCTGGGGCGAGGATGGGAGCTCACCCCATAATGTGGAGCTTGGGTCTCAAAACTGAGAATCCCAGTGTCTTAACCACTGAGCCTCCATGCTGCTCCTCTATAGAATACTAAATAATAAATTTAATTCAACAATGTTAAAAATGTTATAAATTTAATGTTGATGATCACAATGATAATCATGATGATGATGATCATGGTCATGATCATGATGACAATTATGACAATGATAATATAACACCTTTCTTATGGTAGCTTGGGACATGAGCTTAATGGAGATATTAAATATTACAGTGCAATTAAAACAAAACAAAACAAAAAAACCATCTGCATGGCATCGCATAAAGCTGTTGTGCAAGAAAATGACCTTAAAAAGTAGTATTAGGCAGCCGAATATGCAGTTTGTCACCTATTTTAAATGATTGCTTGGCTTTCTTTTTAAATAATATTCTGCATTAGGGCCAGTGCACATTTCAACATACTAGTGCTTTTATTTACAGCATATTATCTAGGAATGTTCTGTAGTTAATGTATGATTAATGGTACTTTCCACTTTACTCCCTGTTACATCATAACCCAGATATGAAGTATTGATTTGTATTCCCCTACAAATGCTCATGTGTAAAGCTCAGCAATTAATCTATGACTTCCAAGTATGGATGTCATATTGCTAAGGGAATGCTCACTGCTGCAGGGTTGACATTACTCTTGGTGGGAACAAACCATGAAGTTATTTTCACTGGGTAGTAAACTATGTTTGCTCTTTTAAGATCCAGAATGCTACCCATGTTCAGAAATCAATCTTGGGAGATTGCTGCCAGTGTTTCTTTCTATAGCTGATGACAAAGGTTTTAGAGAAATGAAACTTGTTGAATGCATTATGGCAAAGCGTCCTAGCAATTTAAAATTTACTCTTAAATATAGAAAGCAATAGGTTGCTGATTTGTGAAATATGTTCTGCATAGCCTAGAATAGAATAGAATAGAAGAGAGCTGGAAGGGACCTTGAAGGTCTTCTAGTCCAGCCCCTTGCTCAAGTAGAACCTATACCATTTCAGATAAATAACTGTCTAGTCTCTTCTTAAAAATCTCCAGTGATGGAGCACCCACGATTTCTGAAAGCAAGCTGTTCCACTGGTTAATTGTCCTCACTGTTAGGAAGTTTCTCCTTAATTCCAGGTTGCTTCCCTCTTTGGTCAGTTTCCAACCATTGTTTCTTGTCCTGCCCTCTGGTGCTTTGGAGAATAGTTTAATGTCCTCTTCTTTGTGGCAGCCCCCCAAATACTGGAATACTGCTATCATGTCAACCCTAGTCCTTCTTTTCATTAGACTAGCCAAAGCCAAGTCCTGCAGCCATTCTTCATATGTTTTAGTCTTCTTCGTATTTTTTAGTTGCTCTTCTCTGAACTTTTTCCAAAGTCTCAACATCTGACATAACATGCAATCTCTATTATATGAAATGGTTGTGTGAACGTGCCATCAGATGTTATAAAATCCGGTTCACAGCACAAGCCAAACAAATAATTGTTGCTTAGTGTGACTGATGTGAAAATAGGCCACAAGTGCTGGTGTAAAGGGGCCCTTATCTTTCATTGAGGGCATTATACTTGGTCTTCTTGGTTTTTTTTAATCTTCTCATGGAAAAGAACCAGACTTCATACTGGAAGCTGCGTCATCTCCTTCTCTGGGTTGCTGACATAATGTTGATTGAAAGAGGAAGAGATTGCAATTTTTTTTTTTTGGGGGGGGGAGGAAATCACCTAACATGGGATTTATTTGATATATGATATCTCTCTCCAAAGAAAAGGGAAAGAGGAAGAGGAAGAATTACCCTCATCATCTTTAACAAAGTACCGAAAGTGTCACTGTGACCTCTTGGAAACCCCCTTGCCAATATGGTGGCTCAGTTATTTACATAGAGGGTTGGTCAAAATAGTTATGGCCAAGCCATTCTGACCATTACCTTTAGTCGAGGACTATCTGTTTTATCTCTTTTTCAAAGACCATCCATATGAATAATATCCAGGGTTATTTATAACACAGGTTATTTGAAGGACTGCATCTTCCCTATTACATCCAACTGGCCCACCAGAATGGGAAGGCAGGGCATGTTATGGGTCCCATCAATTAGGGATTGTCATCTGGTAGGGCCATGAAAAATCACCTTTCTCGGTGATAACCTCTTCTTTATGGAACATCATTTCCCCCTGAGGTGTGGTTGGCCCATCTTATTGCTTTTCCAAAAGGCCCCCAAAACATGGATTTTTTTGGCAGGCCTGAACATCATGAAACACAATGGAGCTGATCAAGTGTTGTTACTATCATATGGTTCTTTTTTTTAAAAAAATGGGTTTTTATTATGTGGTGGATTTTTTTAAAAAAATGTGTAAGCTTATGTGATTTGGGTGGCTATTATAAATTTGTGTAATAAATAGAATAGAATAGAGCTGGAAGGGACCTTGGAGGTCTTCTAGTCCAGCCCCTCTGCTCAAGCAGGAGAACCTATACCATCTCAGACAAGTGGCTGTCTAGTAGTCTCTTCTTAAAAATCTCCAGTTATGGAGTGCTCATGATTTCTGGAGGCAAGCTGTTCTACTGGTTGATTGTCCTCACTGTCAGGAAGTTTCTCCTTAATTCCAGGTTGCTTCTATCTTTGATCAGTTTCCATCATTGTTTCTTGTCCTGCTCTCTGGTGCTTTGGTGAATAAGGTGACCCCCTCTTCTTGGTGGCAGCTCCTCAAATACTGGAATACTGCTATCATGTCTCCCCTATTTCTTCTTTTCCTTATACTAGCCAAACCGAAGTCCTGCAGCTGTTCTTCATATGTTTTAGTCTTCAGGCCTTTCATCATCTTAGTTGCTCTTCTCTGAATTTTTTCCAGACTCTCAGCATCTTTTGTGATATGGTGACCAAAATTGGCTGCAGTATTCCAGGTGTGGTCTTACTAGGGTTTTATAAAGCGGTACTAATACTTCGTGTGATCTTGATTCTATACCTCTGTTTACACAACCCAGGACTATATTAACTTTTTGGCTGCTGCTGCACACTGCTGGCTCATATTTAAGTGATTGTCCACTAGGACTCCAAGGTCCCTCTCACAGTTACTGTTTTTAAGCCAGGTCTCGCCCAATCCTTAAATAAACAAACTGAATGGCAGAGTTCATATTTTGCTCTACCATTCAGTTTGTTTATTTATTACACAAATTTAAATCAACCTACCAGAACCACAGTAAAGCAGTACGATACAAGCAAGGCTCTACAGTCACTGTGTCCCCAAGAACTGAGAAAATTGGAATGACTACTAGGTGATAGCAAAGGACTAGACGGTTTCATAGCTTTTCGCTAACATCTAGTGGTCCTCTGTATTTGGTAGTCCTACATTAGACAGAATGAGACAGCTTCCCCAAACATGAAAATGCAGCAACATTGACATTAAAAGAAACACGTTTCTTCTGGTTTAACGTTCTTATTTTATTTTTACGGTCAGAAAAGGGGAAAAAAAAGTATAGGTTTTTTTTTTCTTAAATTAACCACCCAGATATATCTTGGGTAATATTCATCCTAACTTGGGGCAGGAAGGATGTCATTTGCTGCTCCACCTCCAACATCAAAATTACTTTGGTTGGCTGTGAAGCCAGGCAAATCTTTGAAGAGAGAGTGAAAATGTAATGTATGTGAAGAGGTACTTCGTTTTTGTTCCCTTGACCTGCAGAAATATCTTGCAATTTGTAGTGTGCTCTTTAAACAATGTGAAGTGCAATCAGACCACTTTGCCACTGATTTTTCTTTTTTTAAAGTGACAAAGAAAGCCATTGAAAAAGCTTTTACACTGGAGTGTAGTGTTCCTGGAGCATCAGAGTTCTTTTATATATTTAAAATAAAGAGCCATTTTAACGTTTGGGAGAGGTGAGAAACACTGACTGTTATTTTACCTATGCTGAAAGGTTACCCTTCCTCATATCTTTTTTTTTCCCCAAGTAGGTTTTCATGGAAAAGTTTTAGAAGAGTATCTTTATGCATATGATTTGCCGCTACTGTCTGAAGATTAGTGGTGGAACTAGAGAACAATATTTTAATTATTTGTTCAAACTTTAATGGCTGCCCATCTCAGTAAATGACTCTGGGTGGTGTACAATTCAGAAAATATATTACAATTTTTTTAAAAAAATAAAGAAATAAAAGCAGTAAAAACCAGTTAAAAAAACATTAAAATATCGAATTCAACATACACAAGAGCAAGATATTTGGCCAGTTAGTAATATAGCTAAGAAATGAGGCCCTTGGCACATTTATATCATATCAGCATCACCACCTGATTGGATTCTGTAGTACTAGTGATGAAGGCTGCAGCTGTGGGACAGATGTAAGGAACGTGAGAGCTTTCCATGCACAATGCTATACAGGAACCAATAGATGAGATTGAAACTCTTCCTACTCAATGGGTTTGGAGACTACAGATAATAGTTATGTTGTACTCCCCCTCTAATTGAGTCATTGATAATGTGCCATCAAGTTATTGACATCTCTTAAAGATCACATAGATTAGGGGTGGGCAACCATGGTCCCTTTATGATCTGTGGACTTCAACTCCCAGAATTCCTGAGCGAACCATGCTGAAGTCCACAGGTCTTAAAGGAGTTATAGCTGGCCATCCCTGGCATAGAGATTAGAACTTAATCATATATAGTCTCAATCACTGACATTCTAGGGTTAAAATGTCAATGACCACGATTTCTCTGTCTCTTCTGCCCCCTAGCAGTCTTGACAGGAACGAAGGCACTCCTACTTCATTTTGGCAGCCAGTCCAAATGAAAACGTCTTGTAAAATCTTTCAACAAGGATTCAGTTGAAGTGTTAACAGAGGTTAAAGGACGTTTCACTTCCCAACTAACAATTGCAAACCAGTGTTTATATGTTCTCATCCTATTTGGCCTGAGGCCTTCTCGGTGTGGGCTAAAAATCATTCTGAAATCTCTTAAGCAACTAAAAATCACTTCCCTGTGACTGAAGTTTACCATGTAGAATATTTTTCCTGTATCCTTATTTTCCCATCACTCTTGTTTGCAGACACAGTTGCCTGTGCTTTAGTGAGTCCTCATTTTATTCAGATGTTTCAGCACCTTTAAGACGGTTTTCTTGCTCTCAAGTTCTATTCCATTAGAAAACAAGGTAATCTGCATTTGTGCCAGTACTTCCTATTTTCTCTTGTCTGGTTTGTGTTTTCTGTTCTCCCCAAGACGGAGAAGTATTTGCAGTAGAAATCTAAAAATCTAACTATCTATCTATATACTACTAAAACTCTCTTTATTATAACCTTTAACTGAACAAAACAGTTCATCATAGGGCAACATTTTTTAATCAAGTTACATCAGGTGGCCTAACTTACACAGTGTATAAAAAAATCTGGGATCCGTGACTCCCAAAGAAATGAAACTTGGGAAAATTGTAACTACTTCAGTGTTATTGGCTGCTGCTCCACTGCTGGGCTGCTGCTGCAGTCATGTGAGCTTCATTTTCAACATTCTGTGACAGTTTCCCAGGCAATCTTGCAATCCCTTGCCCCCTTACTCACTCAGTAGCAACAACTTACTTGCCGGATGGGGAAAGGGAAGGAGAGAAGAAGGAAGGAAGATCTCCAATGCTCCCTGCCAACAGATTCCCACAAGAAACATAATGGGAAAGCCAGCTGGAAGTCAGAATTTACTCCTGTTCCCACTAGTTGTTGTTGTTTTTTCTTCTGTCTGCTCTAGGTCATTTTATTTCTCTGCTTCGATAATGACGGCCGAAAGTGGCACAAGTTGCCTAATAACTTCTAATTTTCTAACAGATTTGACTTTAAATATACCTTGCTTTTGTCTACTATTTGACCAACCATGTTCTTAATTAAAATGATTCAGAAATGATGACATTTTAGCAGAAAGGTCTTGCCTCCTTGCCCTCAAATAATGGCTTTATATCTTTCTAGGTCTGCTGCATTAGTACCAGGGACCTGAGTCATATTCCATCTTCAAGAGCACCAGAGATTCTGAGTTATTAGGGTTAAAGTGGCTCACTCTGCTTGCTCTTTTCCTCCCTTACAAACCAGAATGCTATAACTGAACTTAACCTTCTTTGTAACATTTTGCTTTAACCCTGAGGTGGACAACTGTTTGAAATAAGTGTGTATGTATCCATATGTGTGTCCTGCTCCCCCGGTAAACCCCAATTATTTTTAACACCATTCAAAAAAACAAAACAAAAAACATAAAACCTAAATTCCTCTGAAACCCCATTTTTTTTAAAAAAAAAAACAACCTTCTTACGGAGGCAACCAGAAGTAGCCTCTAATGAGCATTAACTGGTGACCAATGTTAGTCAGCTTTGATGATACAGGCACCGTTATACTCCTCCAGAGGTTACAGAAATGTATGATAAATTACTGGAGCTGAATTCAAGTGGGCTAGGCTATTAGGCAGATGGGCAGCAGGATTTTTTTTAAGAGTGTAAGATATTTTTATTACTGCCATGGGTTTGTTATTGCTTGCTTCCTTATTTATTTTTTAAAGAAATTATGAGTTAGGCAGCCTTGTAAATATATAAAGTGACAATAGGGGTAGGGAAAAATAATGAGAAAACAATTAGTCCTTGCTAAGAGGGTTTAGATGATAATAATCAGCCCATTGAATTACACCCAGAAGCCTATAAGAGATGATGTAGCTCACGGATAGTGATGTTAAATAGATCTACCACATTATGTCCTGTACTACTTGCACTGCTACATTCTGGATCATCTGAAGCTTCCAGATGGTTTTTAAGGGCAGCCCCATGTAGAATATGTTGCAGAAATCTAATCTAACTGATCGAGGCAGGAAGGACCCTGAGCAAATCTTCTAGTTCAGAAATTGATCTAATTGAAACCTAAGAGAAAATTATGCAGAGGCCCTGCTGGAGCAGGAGTCATACATTTTGGAGAACCCCTAGTTTACACACAGGTTCCAGGTAGAGGAATACAACCTACCAAAGATGGAAACTTTCTAGAGCTGGATTATGAGAGCCCAGAACCTACAACCTCTCAAGACTTACAGAGTTTAGTCGAAGCTTATTCTTCCCCATCCATATTTCCACACAACCTCCAAACAGGAAAAGCAAGCAACTCGAAACCCATCTTCCCCAACATCTTCCACCAAATCACTACCAGATTTTTCTCCTTAGTTGTTAAAATAATGAAGAATATTTATTTTTTTAAAAAATTATATGGTCATCCAACTCACTCAAGGTAACTTACAAGAATAAAAGCCCTATAGCAAACAATAAAAAAGTAATAATCTCCCCCTCCTCCACTGACAACAATCAAAATGAGCCATTTGTTGGGCTCCATCCCACTCTGGGTCCCCAGACCCATTGGCAAAGCCACATCTTCAGGGCCTTGCAAAATAGTGTCAAGGTGGGGGCCAATCCTACCTCCATGGGGATGATGTTCCACTGGAAGGGAGCCACCATGGAGGAAGCCCTTCTTCTTGGCCCCACTAGATGGACCTTCTTAGGAGAGGAAGCCTGTAACGTTCCTTGCCTCCCAGGTTTGGTGACTTGGGTAGATGTGACTGGGAAAAGACAGTCTTTCAAATAATTGGTCCCAAACCATGTATGGCTTTGAAGGTGACAACCAGCACCTTGAATTGGACCTGGGAGCAAATCGGCAATCAATGCAACTCCCATAGGAGAGATGATACATGTGCACATATAGGCCTGCACAAAACCATCTAGACTGTCACATCCTGAATCAATTGAAGCTTCTAAATACTTTTCAAGGACAGCCCCATGTACAGCACATCGCAATAGTCCTGGGTTTGGTTCAGCTAAATCCATAAGGTGCAATGATGGATTTTTATTTTATGTCTTCTTTACCCCCTTAAGTCATTTCTACAAATGTTCAGTATCAAGGGTGACCTTTGATCTTTGATTCTCTAAAGAGAAATATTGTATTATGTCTCCTGCTGCACAGTATCCCTCACATACTTAGTTTTCTTTGCCAAACTGAATTGGTGCTGAACTCAGCACCCATTTTACGCTCATTTTAGTTATTAAAACAAATTTATATAGCCGCCCAACTCACACATAGGTGACTCTGTGTGGCTTATAAAATTTTAAAAATCCACCATATAATTAAATCTCATTAAAAAAAAACTTGCCCCTACCTTCTATGGTAGCAACAACAGAATCAGATCAACCTCTTGATCATCTGCATTCGTATTCCCCAGGCCCATTGATAAAAAAAAAAAACATTTTTTTTTAGGGCCTTTCAGAAAAAGGAACAGGCTAGGAGGCCAACCGTAACTCAAGAGGCAATGATGTCCTGTAGTGAAGGGGTCGCCCTGTGAAGGCCCTTATTCAGGGTCCCACCAGATGACAATCCCTAATCAATGGGATCTGTAACATGCCTCGCTGTCTTGTCCTGGTGGATGTAATGAGAGAGAGGCGGTCCTTCAAATGACCCAACATCAAGTCATGGAGGACTTTAAAGGTGATAACCACCATCTTGAATTGTACTTGGAAGCAGATTGGCAGCCAGTGCAGCTCCTGCAAAAGAGGTGACACAAATGCAAGTCCAAACTTGCACAAAAACTATTTGGGCCATTGCATTTGGTGCTAAGATTATGGATTTTTACATCTTATGCCTTTGACCAACAGTCCGTAGTCTGTTGAATTCTAAGTATTGGATCCCTGTAGTTTTGAACAGCAATTTTGAGTCTCTAGGGCCAACCTATAAGCTACATGTGGATTTCTTATCCCTAGGCAAAAATTGATATTTTTTTCAACTTATATATGCTGCTTAAATCTTAATTAATTGTCTACAAGAACATAATCTGCAATTATACTAAACTCTATTCAGAGTGTAAAATTCCATTGAGCTGGAAGGAAAGGGAGAGAGGAATGCCTTATTACATGCCACATCGCTAAGTATCATGGCCAGAATCCCTCTCTGTGGAGTGACAAGCGCATGTTCATTTTGATAACATTCATTCACTTCCTAGTTATTTTCCTGATTAGTAATTTTCTTAATTCAGCCATGTGGGATGCAAATAACCGGGGATGGGAGGGAGAGAAACCTGCCATTTATAATTTTAAAAAGTGCTAGTGAGTGTCATGAAAATTATCCAAATAAGGGGAGGTTAATTTTCCCTCCCTCCTCCAGACAGTTTTAAATAGGCCTATTAATTTGAAAATGCTAAATCTGTGAATACTCAGTTTCCTATGGCAGCAGCCAGCTTCAGCTCACTTCTCTCCAAATGCGTTGGGCTAATGTTTCTACCAGGATAGCTTGAGACAATGGGGTGTTGAATCCAGCACATCTGGAAAGCATCCAGTTGGAGAAGGCTACTCAGTCCCGCTAATGATTTTTTTTTTAATCTAACAATGAAATAAAAAAGAAATCTCCCAGGGTGGGGAGCAGAACAAATCTGAAAGGGCAATTTACTGTTTCCCTGTAGAACCGTCATCATTTAAATGATTCTCTAAAACGACTCATTTGAGAATATACGGGATGCTACTAGCCTTGATTTATATGAAATCAAGAAAAATGGAAAAGAGAAGTTCACCTTTTCTCTCTCCCTGTCAGTTCTGCCAGTCCTGATGTCCTCTTCTAGCAAAGATGTTTTAGGGCATTTGACATTCTAGAGACAGATTTGAGGAATCCCCACTGACAGCACCAGGTGATATGTCTATAAACTAAGGGCATTTGAGTCCTAAACTGTTCTTATGTCTTCAGTACAGTAAAATACCTCTGACAGTGCCCATTTCATTTGAGCAATCATGGTCACAAAGATGAACTGAATTCCTATCTCCCCAATAATGAGGTAGGTAGGTAGGTAGGTAGGTAGGTAGGTAGGTAGGTAGGTAGATAGATAGATAGATAGATAGATAGATAGATAGATAGATAGATAGATAGATAGATAGATAGATAGATGATAGATAGATAGATAGATAGATAGATAGATAGATAGATAGATAGATAGATAGATAGATAGATAGATAGATAGATAGATAGATAGATAGATAGATAGATAGATATCACTGTGAGCAAGGCCTCCTGATCCAAGGTTGGGTGCAAATGGTTCACAAGGCAAACCTCTGCAAATTCCCCACCAGCCATGGATTCCTCCTGTTCTCTCAGCAGGCCTATGAGTTCAAGAGATTTCCCCAAACTGCATACCAGTTGTGACTGGGAAAGTACATCCTCAGGCAAAGTTAAGATTGGGAAATCACCAGAAACAGGAGACTGAAAATCACTCGTTCTTGCCAGGAGTAAGTTGAAATTTGACCTCCCTCATCCAATCCCCAATAACCTCCAGCTACTGGGAAAGACCTTGCTTAGTTGGCCCTGGGCAGAGATGTATAGCATATTGAGGGTAACACACCCCATGTGATCAAATCACTTCTTCTCAGAGGCTTCATATAGTGGATAATAAAAGTTGGAAGAGAAAGGGCACTCCATCAAGGAAGGCCTCTGCCTTGACCTTTCTTTCCCCCCCCCCACCCCCAACACTGACTGGAAGCAGTCTCGGAAAAGGAGGAGAACCACAAAAACATAGTATCTCCCACCCCTAATCTCTGAATTTGCCCAGGAAGATACTACAATCAATCATAATGAAAGTTGCTGAGAGCTTCAGGGCCAGGATGGATGCATTAACCCCCATTATGAGAGTGAACACTGCTACCTTAGAACTATGGCCAGGCCTGAAAGAAGTTTAGAAAAGCCAAAAAGTGACAACTGAAGACTGGATAAAAATTTTCTAAGTCCTTTGGGTCCAGTGATAACCACTTAAGGAGGGAATGGACATCCACCTCTTTCCAAGTGGATGGAATCATTACCTCCCACAAAGAAGCATTCACCACAGGTTGGGACCCAACCACTTGTCACCTCCCTAGAGAACTTAATCAAGAAAGAAGGACAGGACTATTTTTTAAGTAAGCATTAAAAATGTTCTTTTGGAACCTTACAAGAATTTGATAATGGATTTTGGATTTGCTTTAGCTAATGAAAACAAACCAACATGAATTCTTCACGAAAAAGCCCTTTACCTTTAATATGAGATGAAACGAGAAACTATCAGTGATGTTGCTAATAGTACAGATTATATAATTGTATGAGCCATGGATTCTGTAAAAATAAGGAAATTTTATGGACTCTTCAAGAATTTGAAGTGCAAGATTTAAAAATATTCTGGGAAATCTCTTCTTAATCGTCCTTCTTTATGTTGCTTCTAAACCGATTCATCTGAAAATGTTTTTTTTTTCTTTAACAAAAAATCAGTATGTTTGTCAATGCTACACTTAATCACCCTTTACTTGTTACTGTTGTGCTTTCCAGATGTGTTGGTTTTCAGTTCTCATAATCATCAGCCAGCATGGCTTTTGAAGTTCATCATATCTGAAGGGCACATGATTGAACAAAGCTGCATTATGTATTAATTATAGCACATAATCACAACAAATCAATGACATGGTGTCGTTTCAAAATCATGTTTGCTTTGAAATGTTACATTAAATGTACATTTAAATGTTACATTAAAAACAAGTGTATCTCTCTCTCTCTCTCTCTCTCTCTCTCTCTCTCTATATATATATATATATATATATATATATATATATATATATATATAGAGAGAGAGAGAGAGAGAGAGAGAGAATGTGTGGGAAGGACCAAGGATACTATCAATCTGGAGGACTTCATATTAGTTATTCTAGGTTTAATAAGCCAGTTAGCTAATGAAGCTCAAAAAAGGCCCATATGCCTAAGGTAGCATAACAATGAGGGGCATCTAAGCAATGGAGTTTATGGTCAACCATTGATTTATTGGTTGGTTGATTATGTATCATCTAGTTGGTGACAACTCTTAGTGGCCACATATTGTAGATTTTCTCCATTCTGATTATTCCCCAACCTGGTTCTTCAGTCTTCCCACTGTCCAGCCATTGGTAAGGTAATTGAATCCATCAAAGTTGTCCTTTTCTTCTCTTCCACCTTTCCCAGCATTATAGGCTTTTCAAGAGAGCTAGGTTTTCACATAATGGGTCTGAAGAAGGATAATGTGTGTGTGGTTATTTTGTGCCTCAAGTGAGAACTCTGGATTATTTATTTAGGTGGTGATCTTATCTAATTAGGAGGCTGACTTCTTCTCCTTCTATTTTCCTGGGTGGCCTGCTAGAATTCTGTCACTTTCCTCAAAATGTTAACTTGGGTTTTCATTTGTCAATGCTCGCCTATGAACCTGGTATGGGATAAAAATCTTTGGTAGGAAACAAAATTAAGTTCACATGTTTCCAAAAGTTTTCCTTAAAAAATATAGACTTCTTACTTTTTTAAAATAATAATGGGACTGTATATAGTATAGATATAAGGAAGGTATTGTAGAGGTAGATTCTGCCATAAAGAATGCAAATGACTCTGAGATGTTTTCAAATTTAAGAATGTAAAAAATGGGGAGAAAAATCAAAGGAAGCAAAAGGAATTATATTACCTGAAGAACTATCTTCACAACTCTGTTGGAAAGATGTTTAGCTTCTGATATATAGCATAAGCCATAAGTGGTTTTCACACAGTATCCATTCTAATAGAAGATATTAAATAATAGGCTTTTGACTAGTCTTTGGCTTTACCAGCTAGTGAGATTTGTTGAAGTAGCTGTCATAAACATTTGTTGTTTCCATATAATTCTGACATATTCAAACAGGGCCAATCTACTGGCTGGTGAATATAAGTCTTAACTTGGCTTGCTACTGGCAGCCAAAACTAAAAAAAAATTCTCTTTGCCAGTCTACGGAGCTTAGATTCAGGGTTAGAACACAGAACATGTTTTATAACAAATATGCCTTGTTTATAACCAGCATATTTGAAGAAGAGTCATTCCTAAAATCTCCTAAACTTTGCCTTCAAAAGTTGATGATCTTTACTCTGTATTAAATCTAGCTTAATTCTTTTTATGAAGGACTGGATGATTGTAATAATTCCTAAAGCAGCAAGTGTTATACCAAAAAATCTAAGAATGGCTAAATTATATACATAAAAAGGTAGCAGTGGATCAGTGAGAAGTATTAGATCCGACTGAGTTTTTAAAAGAATGTTTTTGCATAATTTATTCCTCACTGAGAGTCTGACCCATATCTCACTTGATCCTAATGTGCAGACTTGAGAATTTGTGTTGATCTTCTCCAGAGATATTGGTGAGATCAGTCAGCACTTTTAAATCATGTTTTAATATTCTGAACAAAATCCCTGTGGGCTGTCTGCAGTAGCAGACAGAGTAGATGTGGATTAGTATGAATCCAAGTGGAAGCTGGCAAGTATGATCATTATATATTGAAGTTATCTTGAATTCCAGCCAAAGTTCCCATATTTGATATCCAGGATGAAAATGTCAATGACATCAGCCTTGCTAATGGCTTTTTAAAAACAACAACATTGAACTGGATTGATGCTAGCTAAAAGAGCCAGATGCTTTCTAGGAATTGCATCTGACATGAATTTGTTTTAGTGTCTTCTCCAGAAATATTGACATATGCTCTGGGTCAGTCTGTTGCACCGACAAATGCATTTTCCTCTTGGATCAATGGAAAGATTGTACAGTGCACTTTCCATAATAGAACGATTCAGGTAGAGAGTTAAAAATTGTCTAGCTTTGGAATGGACCTATTTTGAGTTCAGAATATCACCATAACATTTAAGAAGCCCTGTTTCAGAGTTCCTTCACTTCTAGAACACATGGAACAGTATATTTTGTAGTAAGAATTTTGTGTGATGGAACATTTTGTCCATTCTTGGTTAAGAGAATAAAAAAATTCTGCTTTTGTATATAGGTTAAAGTACAGGTCTTTACTATCTATACCTAGCCAACTTTTTTGACCTAAAAAGTTAAGCCAGGCCAGTCCTGGTTTTTATTTAGATCGGAGACCAAAGAGAAAGTTCAGAGTTACATGCCAAATTGAGATATATTTTTTTAATTCATTACATTTCAAAACAGTTCAGATGTTGGCTGCATAACTGTGTCATTATTTCTGTCTCTGTGCAAAACTCATCAAGGAAGATTAATTGTTGCCGAATTTCTCCTTAGTTCTAGGTTGCTTCTCTCTTTGATTAGTTTCCATCCATTGCTTCTTGTCCTGCCTTCAGGTGCTTTGGAGGATAACTTGACTCCCTCTTCTTTGTGACAACCCCTGAGATATTGGAACACTGCCATCATGTCACCCCTTGTCCTTCTCTTCATTAAACTAGACATACCCAATTCCAGCAACCATTCCTTATACGTTTTAGCCTCCAGTCCCCTAATCATCTTTGTTGCTCTTCTCTGTACTCTTTCTAGAGTCTGAATATCTTTTTTACATCGTGGTGACTAGGGAGGACATTATAGCAGTATTCCAATATTTGAGGGGGGATCAACTTATTTTCCAAAGCACCTGAGGGCAAGACAAGAAACAATGGATGGAAACTAATCAAGGAGAGAAGCAACCTGGAATTAAGGAGAAACTTCCTAACAGTGAGGACAATTAACAAATATGAGTATCCAAACATTGTTGACCATCAAAGGATGGATGTACAATGAAAGAAATTGCATTCATGTGTCCTGAATTTGCCTCCTCATGTAGAAAAATATGCAAGAATGCAACAAAATATCACTGTAGACTATCAAGACATTGTAGAACTATTTAGGACTATTATAGAAACAACAAAAAATAAAAGTCTGGTAGCACTTTTTCAGACTAACATTTTATTAAAAGGTATACATTTCATAATTGTTGCATGCTCTAGTGTTTCTTGTGATGAACTATCTCAAGTACTGTATAGTAGGGCGAGGGCAAATATGATATCCTAAAGTAAAAGTTTATGGATAGTTCCCTCGTGGACCAACCCCCAAGGAAGTAACAGAGTTTTGATACTTGGAATGCCCATGTTTTCAAGTTCTTGGGTTGTATGTTCATCTAGCTATCATTCACATTCTATCTTGTGCTCATATATCATTCTAGATTTTGTTTGGTCTCAATCATAGCTTCCATGGCTGGCTTTCTTCTGGTCTTACATTTTTCTTCTCCAGATGTTTTGAACCACTGTTCCAGCCACTTGTAGACTGAGTCATACATTTATTGCATTATACAATCCTGTGTGGGATCTGGCTTAACACTGAATTCGTCTTCATGAGACTGCTAATTTCAGTTCAACAGCCTGCCTTCAACAGTGATAGATTAGTGGGAATCATGATATTTTGGTTTCAGGAAGACTACCTCTTTGACTTGTACTTGCCTGAAGGCTACCATAAGGCAGCCTATCCAGCTCAGGACACGCATAACCCAGTCACTGCAGAAGATGAGCTGTCATGTTCCATAGTATATGTGTGATGTTCCATATTATGTGTGCGATTCCTGGCTGTAAATCAGAGAAGCTGCAGGCTTCTCTAAAATGAAGCTAGCTAAAAAGTCCAGTGATTTACTACTTGGCTGGAGATATGGAACACCAAGAGGGCAGGAACATTTTTACATAAATACTGAGCTTTCTAACATGGGGACGCATAATCTGTGACATTGGGCCAAATGCCATTCCAAATGTTTTTCAAAAGTGGTTTGGTCAAAGTGTTGAGAACTTATTTAAGGGAAGGAGAAAAAAGCAGGGGAGGGGAAGAGAGGGGAGACAGAGAGAGAGAGGATGGTTACAGAACAGGAAGAAGCTGTTGGAAAGCTTTCTAAAAAGAAAGAGCAAATGGCTCTACTCAGTTTTGCAGGTGCTTATTGGTTCTGTTTTACAGTCATAAATATTAGTCATGCTTGGTAAACCACATGATTCCTCTTTCTGTTCTTCTTCTGCATAACTGATTTTTTTTTAGATAACATTTAGTTCAGAACTGACACTGTATTTCATTGGACATAGGAATGATCATTGGATCTGGATTGCATTGTCTTTATCATTTTCCAGATGTCTGCTGCTGTAGCTTTTCTGACTCCAAGCTGTAGAACTGGGTTCACACATTCCACTCATATTTACATCATGCATCTCCTTATGACTTATGTATGCCTGAGCCAGGCTATTAAGCCTCTTTTTCAGATGCTTTATGATAGCACTGTTTTCAGTTTCAGCTGTGAATTCATGTCACCCCTAAACTCTTGGCTACAAGGATTAGAAAAACACCAAAATTTGGATGGAGGCTTTTCTAATTATGCCTTTCTATGCTTACTTGGTTTAGAGCTGAACTAGGAATCTATTGCAATGGGATGTCTGCACAGATTACTTTAAGCTCAATATAATTACCCCAAGAACCACTTAACAGCTAAAGGTTTTCCTTGTCCAGTCATGTCCGACTCTAGAAGGCAATCATCATCTCCATTTCTTAGCCAAGGGAACCAGCATTGTCTGAATACAATTCCGGGTCATGTGGCCAGCATGACTATACGCCAAGGTGCATGGGACATTGTTAACAACTAATGACTTCTAATCAAAATGTTTAGCTGGTAAGCACGGTGCCCTTGAGAAAAGACTTTTCCAAAATACATTGAATTTCTAGATCTAGACAGAAAAATCTTTTCGATAGATAGATTATATATATATTTGTTTTCTGAGGTTTTCACGGCTGTTTGTATGTAGGTCTTTGGTAATTCGGGTTTTCTCCCGCGTAAAATTAGAAGTGTCTTGGCGACGTTTTGACAGCCAACCCCCCATCCAATCAGAGCACAGCCAAGCCCCTAACCAATCAGAACACACCTCCACCCAATCAGAACACAGCCAAGCTCCCACCCAATCAGTTCATACCCACTGGCAGTTAAAAGGAAGAAACAGCTGCGATCACACATTGCTCCTAGAAGCACGAAGCCAAAAACACCAACCTGAAGATGACGAATGAGACTTCGTCGAAACGTCGCCAAGACACTTTCAATTTTACACGGGAGAAAACCCGAATTACCAAAGACCTACATATATATATATATGTAGGTCTTTGGTAATTCGGGTTTTCTCCCGTGTAAAATTGAAAATTAAAATTGCTCCTAGAAGCACGAAGCCGAAGACACCAGCCTGAAGATGACGAATGGGACTTCGTCGAAACGTTACCAAGACACTTTCAATTTTACACGGGAGAAAACCCGAATTACCAAAGACCTACATATAAACACCCGTGAAAACCTCAGAAAACATATATATATATATATATATATATATTTGTTTTCTGAGGTTTTCACGGGTGTTTGTATGTAGGTCTTTGGTAATTCGGGTTTTCTCCCGCGTAAAATTGGAATGCTCCTAGAAGCACGAGGCCGAAGAGACACCAGCCTGAAGATGACGAATGAGACTTCGTCGAAACGTCGCCAAGACACTTCCAATTTTACGCGGGAGAAAACCCGAATTACCAAAGACCTACATACACACACCCGTGAAAACCTCAGAAAACATATATATATATATATATGTGTGTGTGTGTGTGTGTGTGTGTGTGTGTGTGTGTCCTTTATAACACTAAAAATGCGAATCCTGGGAATACACATGTTGATAAAATTCTTACAAGAAAAAAGCGAACACCAGGATAAAAATAAGCAAGGCTGTTTAATATAAACAGGCCTGTAGATAAAAGAGCACTTAGCTTTCGTCGGCCAAACTACTGACGTCCTCAGAATTGGAGTGGGAGGCATTCTGGGAGCTGGCCTATATAGCCTCCTGCCTCTGTGCCCGGCTTCTCGAGCGCGTCATCGGCCCATTGGTTGTAATAGTCCACAATGTGCTGAGTTGGTCTACACCTGGCAATCTGTCAGTGGCCTTGCTGGTTGCCTTCAGATCCTCCTTTGCTTTCCTTGAACGCGTACATGAACTGGCAATTAAAAGACAGGAGCAGCACTCACAAGTGTGGGCCCATATGGCTAGCCTTGATCATACATTCGATCTGGACAATGCGCAGGCCATATCCCGTGGGACTACCAAGGGTGGCCGCCTTCTTAAAGAAGCCTGGCTCTCTGATGACAACTCTATTAACTGACATATAGACCTCCTACCGGCTTACCAGACCCTCAGAAGGTGGGAGAGACAATGCGATGACCCACGGAGCAGACGGCCAGCCCGCCCTTTGCAAAAGCAGGGGGATGGAATTACAAACGTGGAGGTGGCTATCCCCAGAGAGGATAGCAAACCGGCAAAAAAAGGGGAGGGGGATCAGGAGTCACAACAATTGGACAGCTCCCTGCAGGAGTGGGGAGATAGGGCTATAGGTGAAGCGGTGATGACTGCCATGGGAGGAGATGATGGACTAACAAGGGGTTATGATCGGGCGTTTGAAACGAACGTGCGGAAGCGGCTTGGAAAGAGTAAAAAGGGGGGGAAACAGAGGGCAGGAATGCCCGAATGGCCATCCTTCGCAAGGTTGGGGCGAGGGAGCTACGGGTGAGACAACAGCGGCCTTGGGGGAGGGTGACAGCCTCACAGGGCGTCTTAATTATAGGTTGAGAGATCGCTCCAAAACGGGAGGGGAAGGAGATAAGGGGCAAAGGCAGCTGGACAGCCACCCCCCGAGTGCATGTACGCGCTCAAGGAAAGCGAAGGAGGATCTGAAGGCAACCAGCAAGGCCACTGACAGATTGCCAGGTGTAGACCAACTCAGCACATTGTGGACTATTACAATCAATGGGCCGATGATGCGCTCGAGAAGCCGGGCGCAGAGGCAGGAGGCTATATAGGCCAGCTCCCAGAATGCCTCCCACTCCAACTCTGAGGACATCAGTAGTTTGGCCGACGAAAGCTAAGTGCTCTTTTATCTACAGGCCTGTTTCTATTAAACAACCTTGTTTATTTTTATCCTGGTGTTCGCTTTTTTCTTGTAAGAATTTTATCAACATATATAGATAGATAGATAGATAGATAGATAGATAGATAGATAGATAGATAGATAGATAGATAGATAGATAGATAGATAGATAGATAGATAGATAGATAGATAGATATAGATATAGATATAGATATAGATATAGATATAGATATAGATATAGATAGATAGATAGATATTCACTTTATCCCTTCTTTATTACTTTAAATATTATAGAGCTAATATTCCTTCCTATTTGAGATACTATCCCCCTTTTTCTAGTTAACTGAGAAAGTGTAGGAAGCAGTCCTAAATAGTTACTTAATGACCACAATATCTTCCTGCTACTTCATTTTGTTTATTTATTACTGTGCTATTTAGGCATCTCTAAATGAAAAAAGCATGGAATACAACCAGTGGTGGGATTCAAATATGTGAACAACCGGTTCTCCAGCATGAGGATGGAGAATCCACGAATAGGTTTACTTCATCCTCCTGCCCAATGAGACTAAGTCAAAAGGTTGCCACACCTCCTGCTGGGCTAGATACTGACCCAGTTACGATGAAGGCAAAGCAACAGATGATAGTCGGACATGTTGGCTCCTCCTACCCCCGACACAGGACCTGACGGACACTAAAGAGGGTGGGTGTGGATTCTCCATCATCATGCTGAGAAAAGGCGTTCAGGTAAGACAACGCCCCTTCTCCAGCATGAGGATGGAGAATCCACGAATGGGACATACCAAAGCTACCCTGTCCCTATGGGAGGGAATGAGTCTGGGCCTTTGTCCCACTCGATGACACCACTTGTTGTAGCACCTGCCAGCCAAATGAGGCGTCCGCGGAAGCAAACTTGTCCATTTTGTAGTGTAGTATGAAAGGAGAAGGCAAAGACCAAATCGCCACTCTGCATATCTCATCAATGGAAGCTTGCTTTGCCCAGGCCGCCGATGTTGTGGCGCTGCGGGTGGAATGAGCCGTGATGCGGCCGGGCACGGGTAATGAGTGTGACTGGTAAGCCCACGCAATGCAAGCTTTGATCCACCTGCCTATGGTTGAAGAAGATACTTTCTGCCCCATGGAAGAGGGTTGAAAGGAGATAAACAGTACCTCTGACTTGCGAAAGGCAGATGTCCGTTTGATGTATTGTCGTAGTGCTCTGCGCACGTCCAGAGTATGCCACTTACATTCTAAGCTGTGGGACGGACTGGGACAAAAGTCAGGAAGTATCACCTCCTGGGCCCTGTGGAACAAGGTGTTAACCTTGGGAACAAAAGACGGATCCAGGCGAAGGATCACCCTGTCCTCGTGAAAGGTGCATAGATCCTCTCTGACCGAGAGAGCAGCTAGCTGCGATATGTGCCTGGCCAATGTGACGGCTACCAGGAATGCAACCTTCATGGATAGTAGTCGGAGCGTACATGTCCTGATAGGTTCAAACGGGGGTGAGGTGAGGGCCTGCAAAACCCGAGGCAGGTCCCAAGAGTGATATCGATGGACAGTAGGTGGTCTGGAGTTGGTCGCCCCTTTGATGAAGGAACGCACCATAGGGTGCTGAGCTAAAGGGGCCAAATTGTCACATTTTAACACCGTTGACAGAGCCGCAATCTGTCTACGGATGGTATTGGGCGATAAGCCCTTGTCGAGTCCCTCCATCAAATATTCTAAGATCCTCGGGATGGTGAGGGATGAGAGATCTAACTGCTTTCTGGCACACCAGAGACTAAAGTTTTTCCAGGTGGAATCATAGATCCTATTCGTAGAGGGGCGCCTGGAAGCCTGAATCATTGAAATGACCCTCGTTGAATAGGATTCTCGGGTTAGGAGTTGCCGCTCAAGTGCCAGGCGGCTAACTGGAGCCACTGGGGATCTGGATGCAGCAGGGCTCCCTGACTGAGGGCAATGCGGTTTGGAGGTATTCTCCACGGGGGGGAGATGGAGAGGCTGACAAGGTCGGCAAACCAGGGTCGTCTCGGCCAGTGTGGAGCAATCAGGATGACTTCCGCCCATTCCTGCAGAACCTTGCGGATGACTGCCGGGATCAGGGGAAGAGGGGGAAAAGGCGTATAGCCGTTCCCTGGACCAAGGGCTGCGGAGCGTGTCCGCCCTCTCCACCCCCGGAGAAGGGAACCAGGAGAAGAACCTTGGGAGCTGAGCATTCAGCGGTGAGGCGAACAGGTCTAGTATCGGTAGTCCGAACCTGTCCAAGATCTCCCTGAACAGGGAGGGATCCAGGCGCCACTCAGAGTGGTCCACCGTTGACCTGCTTAAGGAGTCCGCCTGCCGGTTTGCCTCTCCCGAGATGTGTTCTGCCTCGAGGGAGGAGAGGTTGGTCTCCGCCCAAGAACCCAACAACTAAGCCTCGGTCATGAGGGATCTGGACCGGGTACCCCCCTGATGGTTTATGTGGGCTTTGGCCGCTACATTGTCTGTAAGGACCAGGACATGTTGACCCGCCACACTGTTCTTGAAGTGGCGTAGGGCGAGATGTATGGCCCTGAGCTCCAACCAATTTATGTTGTGCTGCAGGTCCTGTCGGGACCACCAGCCCTGAGCCAACTGTGATTGAAGGTGAGCTCCCCAGCCGAAGAGACTGTCATCGGTAGTCAGAATGATCCGGGTGGGCTCCTTGAATAATGAGCCCCTTGCGATCGCTGGAGATGTCCACCAGCGGAGGAAGTTCAGAGTCTGGAGTGGGACCCTGACTCTCTGGTTGGAGGAACTGGTGCCAAGCCTCTGGAATGGTAGCAGGAACCATTGCAAGTGCCTGTAGTGCAGTCTGGACCATGGGACTATGGACATACAGGAGACCATCTTCCCTAGCAATTGGGAAAGGGTGACCAGAGAAACAATACGTTTCTTTTGTACCTGAAGCACTAGGGAGCGGATGCTGTCTTGGCGCTCCTGTGACAGGTAGACCATGCACTGTCTCGTGTCTATAATCGCACCCAGGTGTAAGAGATGAGTGGATGGTATTGTTTGGCTCTTCAGGAAGTTTACTGGGAACCCGTGGTCCTGGAGGACCCCAATGGATAAGGTCAGATCCGCTTGGGCTGCCTGGACGGAAGTGGACTGGACCCATACCGGGACTGATCTCAGGTGGGCCGCCAGAGCTGCCAAGATTTTGGTGAACACTCTTGGGGCGGATGAAAGGCCGAATGGAAGGGCCCTGTACTGGTAATGATGACCTGCGTAGGAAAACCTGAGGAACCTGTGATGGTCGGGGCGAATGGGAATGTGTAAGTACGCCTCTGTGAGGTTGATGGATGTTAGGAAGTCGTCCCACCTGATGCTGGCCAGAATAGAATGGAGTGTCTGCATCTTAAATTTTTTGTACATTAAATGGGAATTTAGTCCCTTGAGATCGAGAATGGCTCTCCATCCTCCTAAGGTTTTTGGCACCACGAAGAGGATGGAGTAAAAGCCTGTCCCTGTTTGTCTGGTAGGCACTGGTTCTACGGCCTTGATGTCTAAGAGATGACGTATGGCCTCGTGCATGAGTCTCTTTTTGGCCAGACTCCATGGAGCTGGGCAAGAAATAAAGCGGCCCGGGGGCCTGGACAGGAATTCTAAGGAGAGACCCTCTCTTATCATAACAAGTTTTATTAGTTTTTGTTTGTTTTACAGCCAAGTGCTTGTAACACATCGTGGAGATAGGGCACTCCAGAGAACACAACAAAAAATACAGTCATACATATACAGTTTAAACTACTACTTTAAAAGTTCCCTCTTATGGTATACAATTCGAGCATTCCTAAAATATAAATTGTTTCTCACCTCTATCTATTATTCCAATTTCAATTTATATTTCTCAATCAAATTATATCTCTTATTATATTTCACATACATATTATGTAAATAAACATGAATTTATATATTTTAAAACTATTTCATTAGACATAGTAATATAATAACATCATAATAATAATAATAGTACAATAATTATTTCTATCATAAACAAGTAATATAACTATTATATCTTAATATTTCTCAACTATATTCTATTTCATATATTCTATCCAATATTTTCATAGATCAGTCCACGTCCCTAAAAGATTCCTCAATTGTTTCAGTTTAATCCATTTAATATCTCACTAATTGCCATTCAATTCTTATAAATAAAAATATCAATAATATTTCACCAGTCTCAATCTCAATCTAACTCCTTTAATTATAAATTTTCCAATTATTCTTATTGCCATTCCAAATCATACTCAAATCCATAATTTAAATCTAGTGTTGACTCATACCAAAGTGACCTTAAAGATCTCAAAAATATTAGTTCAATCAATGTCCAGAAGCTCTTTTTACCCATCAAATAAAATTTTAACTCTTATTTTTAAATCTAATTCTAGCTTTCTTTTTGTGCCAGGTAGGTTTCCACAACAGGGCTTCTAAGTCCTCCCATCTTAGTAACTGGCTAAAGGCCTTTTCCCACCATTGAGTCCAATCATATTCTTTTTCTCTTTTATCCAGTATTGTCTGTACTGTCATGTTGTCAACATTTTTTGTGCCTCGTATTTGGAAGTCCAATCCTGTTGCTTTTAAAGTTGTAAATGTTTTAGTTGAGTTCTGCCTTTGATCATCAAAGAAATCCATCATGTAGGATGTGTCCTCTTCCTCTTCAATAAATTCAGTAGATTCAATAGCTTGTAAATGTATTCCATCCATCTCATTAAGTTGTAGATCTGATTGTCTATTATAGTCAATCAAAGGTTGAGCTTCAATTTTTAATTCTGAGTCCTCCTTGAATCTAAACGATCTAATATGTTCTTTAAGTTCCAGTCTTGCTTCTAAGATTTTTTCTAATATAAGTCCATAATTAATCTGTGAGTAGGATTCCATCTTCTTCTTCTTTTTTTTTTTTTTTTAGAGAAGTTCAGCTTAAAAAATAGATTGCAGCGTTATAAAATATAAAATGCAGACAGAAATATATTTCCAAAGAAAGATAGAGGAAAAAAAAAACAACCCAATAGTCAAGACCAGCACAGAGATAAAAACTGGCAGTCAGTTGTTATATTGTAATCCAGTCTGGGCATCAGGCCAAAATCAGGAAATGGGAGTTCAAAGAGCAAGTTACATTGTATCAGTCCGTTTCTGGGCTTCATGCCAAGTCCCAGGATGCATTGTATCCAAAATAATCTACATAAGTCCGCCCAGAGAGCAAAAAGTTTTTTAGGCAGTACTGTTCAGGAGGGGGGGGGAGAAACAAAGAACATTCCACCCCCTCCCTAAGGATTTTCACCTAAACTGAAGATAAACAAGCCAAAAGAGAAAGTCACAATAATCCGGATGCTCGAGTTCCAACTGCTTATGTAGACAAAATAAAATAGTAAAAAAAAAACAATAATTGTTTTTCCAAAGCCCGTTTTCCCCAGCAATCAAACGCTGCTTTCTCAAAATAGGGAAATAGTTCTTAAAGCTGTTAGCAGGGAAGAAGGTAAATTAACAAGAGGGAAGGAAAGGGGAGAGACCCTCTCTGATGGTGTCGAGCACCCAAGAGTCTGTAGTGATGGTCTCCCATTTGTCGATAAAGAGGGAAAGTCTGCCGCCTATGGGGGCCGTCTCCCTGCAGTCACTTATTCCTCCTGAAGGGGTGGCCACCGGTCCCTCGAAAGGGCCGCTTGGCTTGCATCTGTTGCCTAGGCCTGGGACCAGGATGCTCCCATTGATGGTCGGGTCTGGGAGGAAAGGGTCGGGTTGGCGGAGCCCATTCCAAGCCTGTACCCACACGAAATGGCAGTCTGCGGTAGTCTGGGGCAGAGCGTCTATCCACTCGCCTGTTAAGGTGAGACATGACTCTGCGCTTGTCTCGGTTCTCCACCAGGTAGGGATTGAGGGACTCACCGAACAATCATCCGCCAGTGTAAGGGGCAGTGGCCAAGCGCCATTTCAACTTCAGGTCCACTCGCCACTGTTTAAGCCACAACAATCTGCGGGCAGCCACGTTGTAGGCTATGGCCGGGATGAGAACCTGGCCGCATGTAACGATGTATCCACCTTGTACTCCAATGTCGCTAGCAACTTACCCAGGGTCTGGTGGGCGCGTACCTGATCCTGGGGAATCATGGCCTGGAGCTCTCGGAGCCACATAATGGACATCCTAGCGAAAAAGGAGGTGGAGGTCGAAGCCTTCACCAACCACACCGAGGCTAGGTGAGACCTGCGGAGAGAGAACTCGGACTCCCTGTCCTCTGCCTTTAGGGTCTCCGCCATGTCTCCTGATACGGTGGAGGGGGAAACCAGAGGCATTAGGGCTTCATCCACCATCGGGACCTCCAGAAGATCAGACAAGGAGGTGGCGACATTGAATAATTTCTTGTCTATTGTTCCCAGTGTGGGAGGGGTGCCCAGGGCTGCCCATTGCTTTTTAATGGTGGTAATAAAGAAGGGAGGACAAGGAATATGCTTCTGAGTTACAGTAGGCTCAGAAAATAATGGATTTGGGGTCTGGCTGGTGGAGGGGACTGGTTGGGTCTCCTGATCCGAATCAATCTTGGCCGAGTTAGTTGCCTTAGACAAAAGAGACTTGAATAACGATGGGTCAAATAACCCAACAAATTGGGAGGGATCTGGGGATGACTCCTCATCTTCGGATAAATGTATCTTCCCTGGATATGATTCCATATTGGGAGAGGATTGGTCAGAAGCAATGGAGCAAGGGTAATCTGCGGGATCTGACAGGTAATGAGGTAGCGTGATTGGTGTGGCAGATTCAGCCCTGGGCCTGTGGAACGATGAGGCCATGCCCTGAGCAAAAGCCTGGGCTATTAGAGCCTGAAACTGTTCCGGCCACATCTCTTGAGGGGCAGTGGGGTGGAGCCCAGCTGCTGTGGGCGTGAATGTGGCCTCTGGTCTTGGCCGTGTCACGGGCGATGGTGCCACCCATTGAGGATATGCTGGCTGGTTCAGCATCCCCTCCTCCTGCCCGGCGTCTCCTTCAGGGGACCATGCCCTTTGGGTAAGGGTGCCAGGGGGAGCGAGTTGAGGATTAAAAAGTGCCTCTCCAGCCGGAGCAGGGGCTGCCGGAACCGACATGTCGGTTTGTTGTTGTTGTTGTTGTGCCTTGGAGAACTGCCTCTCCAAAGCGAGGTATCTCCTGTTAGCCTCCTTCTCGGCCGCCTTAGAGGGGGCCTTACTGGAGATAGCTTTGGCCTTGGCCTTCAGCTTCCCCGCTGCCTCCAAATTTGAGGACTTGTGCCTCTTTTTGGCTGGAGAGGTCAGACCACCATGGGTAGTCATTGGAACTGCGTCCAGGATCCCTCAGGTAATCTGAGGAAAATCTCCAATATGGAAGCAGAGCACTGGGTTTGGTGGAGGCCCCAGATACCAGCAAAGCCGGTAATTGCTCTGAGCGATGGTGGCCGCTGGATCAAGGATTGGCCACACGCACACCAATGAGCTCCAGATGGCTGTCAAGCCAAAATGCCGCAAGGTCCGATAGTCAGGTGGACGGTGGTGGCCAAAACCACAAACTGGCAAGCTCCTGCTCACACGTCAGTTGAATGGTGGCAAATCTTGTCACAAGAAGGCACAAAATGGTGTCCGTAAATGAGGACCACTTGGTGATGGTCCTGAATGGCAGAAAGCGTTGCTCGGCGGCAATTAGGAGAGGGCATTGATAGAGAGGTGCGAAGAGCCTAATTTTCTAATTTACAGCCCTCAGGAAGGGAATCCTACAAGAGGAATTCCCCCAACGGAGCTGTCAAATTTTAGTCATCGTCGTGGCACCTAAAATGGCAGCCGCAACGAGTCCACCAAAATCGTGGGCCACTGGCAAGGCCTGGGCCGAACTAGCGGCGTCCTGGAAGGTAGCAGGGGGTGAACAAATGGCCGCAGTAGACGCGCACAAAAAGAATTTCAACGTCTGAGGCTTCGGCCGAGCTGTCGGCGATTTGCGGCACCCCACAGAGCCCGCCGCTCAGCTGAGCGTCGGGAGGCCTGTCAGCGGCTTTTTAAGCTAAATTCCGATCGAGCTGTTGTTAAGACGATCAGAAGGCTAGACGGGGAAACTAAGGGTGAAAATATTTTTAAAGAATCCACGAATGGAAATACGACCTGCCAAGTCCTAAGGAGCCAACGAAAAGCGTCCTGTTGGGCTAGAGACACGGACAGGGTAGCTTTGGTATGTCCCATTCATGGATTCTCCATCCTCATGCTGGAGAAGGGGCGTTATCTTACCTGAACGCCTTTTCTCAGCATGATGATGGAGAATCCACACCCGCCCCCTTTAGTGTCCGTCAGGTCCTGTGTCGGGGGTAGGAGGAGCCAACATGTCCGACTATCGTCTGTTGCTTCGCCTTCATCGTAACTGGGTCAGTATCTAGCCCAGCAGGAGGTGTGGCAACCTTTTGACTTAGTCTCATTGGGTAGGAGGATGAAGTAAACCCATTCGTGGATTCTCCATCATCATGCTGAGAAAAGGCGTTCAGGTAAGACAACGCCCCTTCTCTGTGTGGATGCCACTTCCAGAAGTCCATTCTGGGAATGGACAACAAAAAATTAGCTACCGATTCTGCCGAAGTGGTGCAAACTGGCTAAATCCCACCACTGAATACAACTCATATAATATAGCACTGCTGCATCCTGATGTGTATACTACAAAGTTGGAAATACATGAACTCCATTTAGTTTGTTTCTATATGTAGATGAGGCCAAGGTATTGAAAGCAGTCACACACATACAGTCCTCCCAGTCGCCTCTACACAAAGATAACAGTTTTCTTCATATATATATATATATATATGTACAGTACAGTACAGTATCTCTATACTAAAAGCAAATGACCCATTGAAAGAGTATATTTTCTGCCTTCAGATTCAAAGATGCAGGTGTCTTCCTGTCTTTGGGCCATCTGCACTAAATTTCTGCATCATTTCATTCACTTGGAGTGACAAAGAGGGATGTCTTTTTGTTGTTGTCATGAATTGCGTGAGTGGGGGAGAGGAGTCACTCTCACAATCTTACAGGAAACTGAAATTTACCACTTAGCAGGGAACTGAAACCAGTTGGAACTTTCAGATAGGTATAATTCTTTGATAGGTATGATTTCAAACACTTGCTTGTCACATTCACACTTTAGGTGTTCACTTAACTAAAAAAAAAATCTGAAGTGTACATCAGAAAAAAAATACTAAAGGTGTGAAGGGACTGTAGGTTGCCACTTAATGTCACTTTAAATTAAAGAGAGAGAAAGAGGGGGGGGAGAGAGAAATATTATTTATTTGTCTGCTTTTTAAAAATTTGCTTGCCATATTTCTCTCCTACCTTTTCTCCTCCTTTCCCCCCCTCCATCCTCTCATAATTAGATTTATCTTTTTAGTCTCTTCAGCAAACTTTAGGCACTAAAAGTTAAAACTTAAAAATCTTTTAGTACCAAAGCTATCAAGATTTAATAAACAATCAACAGTATTGGTCCTGTAATCCATAGCTTTGTAACATTAAGGCACAAGGCCTGTGGCTGATCTAAGATCTCCCTTACAATTGAGATATAACTGTTGCATGCATTTTTTTTATTATTTCAGTTGATTTATTCATGCACAATAATAACTTGTGTGCTTCCTTCTTCCCAGGTACCTCGCTGGGTTTCACATCTGAGAAATTTCTTTGTATTTCTTTCCCTAAATACTACAATGAATGCTAGAGTAATTGCTTCATCAACTATCCAGTGGTGGGATTCAGCCGGTTCGCACCACTTCGGCAGAACCAGTAGCTGATTTTTTGTTGCCCAGGCCCAGAATGGACTTCCAGAAGTGGCATCCACACAGAGAACCGGTTGTTCACATATTTGAATCCCACCACTGCAAATATCACAAGTTCATACGTTCTGAAAAGACAGTAGAGTAACCTTTTTAAATGTAGATTCTGAGCTGTCTGCTTGTTTTTAATCACTTGAGTACCTATAACACAAAGACCTATGGTATTTACTAGCACTGATGTCTCTTTCTCCTGCATTAGTGCAAGCTCATGACTTCCCTTGAGGTTTTGACATTCTTAATATGAGTCATTCAGATTCAACAAACATAACTGAGATATTTTTCACCAACATTTTTCTCATGATATCAGACACCAGATTTTCAGCATGTTCTGACCTTATATCAAAAGACTCCAAGTTTGGTGTCTATTCCAAATGTGCAACTGTGACTTATTTTCCAATTTTGCATTTGTGGGTACTTTATTAAAACTATATTAGTGTGATTAATTGCCATTGTTTTTTGCAGGGTTGGTTGGATCTTTTATTTGGTATGTCTAGATCAGAGGTAAGCAGGTTTTGGCATACAATCTCCATCATCTGAGCCACCATGGCTAATGATCAGGAAGTATGGCAGCTTTGGTCCAACATTTCTAGAAGGCTGCAAATTATTTGCTTGGAAGTTAGAACTCTTAGGACCCTGGTTGAAAATGTATTTGGTTTGTAGTAGAACCGTTAGTAAACCTGACTTATGTCAAGCGCAAAAGAGCAAGTCCATGTGAGAAGGTCCAATTAAACTGATTTATTGCTAAAAAGCTTGTGCATAGGAATCTTTTCAAGTAACAGTTTGCACCTGCTTGGAATTAGATAAGGGTTTGCAATAATGGTGAATGTCTGTAGCTCAGGTGTAGGATGATGGTGAAAGTTCGTTCTCCAAGCTTGTGAGTTGGTTTCCGAATGTTTCATTACCAAGCTGGGTAACATCTTCAGCAGAGTTTAGGGGATGTCAGTGTCAGTATTCTTCTGTTTATAAGGACCTCAGGGTATGTGATGGGTCTTGTGATGGGGAGGTTACATCAGATCAGGGTCATTGGGAGGTGAACTGCTGGTGGGAGGGGGGACTTGTGTGGGTTGGTTGAAAAGGGTCAGTGGAATTCAAGGACAGTTGGACTTATTCAGCCTGTGGCTACATAGGGATTCAAGGCTGATCCTTATTTTAATTCCATCCTTGGGTTCTGCACTCCTCCTTCTACAACTTAAACTAACATACAGGTTCAGTTTATTAAATATTTACTTAAAAAAATTATATGATGTCCTTCAAAACATCATTATCCAGTGCTTGTAAAATCTGTCTGAGTTTCTCTCAGGGATAGCTAGCCATTAGGAATACCAGTTGAAATAGACAAATAGTCTAATTTAGCACTTTCCAATTATTTCCTTTATGCAGATTATTACATCTAAGTCAAAATTTGGAAGATGATTTGATACTGTGTGATTCATGGACAGTATAATTTATGTCCCCTCTTTCTAGAGAGAGTCCATGGGACTTTCACATTCCAAAAATAGCCTGTCCTGTCCCAAATCTTGGAGAAACAAGTCATTAATTAATTAACTAACTAACTAACTCACTCACTCACTAGAATAGAATAGAGCTGGAAGGGACCTTGGAGGTTTTCTAGTCCAGCCCCCTGCTCAAGCAGGAGAACCTATACCATCTCAGACAGGTGAATGTCTAGTCTCTTCTTAAAAATCTCCAGTGATGGAGCACCCACAATTTCTGGAGGCAAGTTGTTCCAGTGGTTAATTGTCCTCACTGTCAGGAAGTTTCTCCTTAATTCCAGGTTGCTTCTCTCTTTGATCAGTTTCCAGCCATTGTTCCTTGTCCTGCCCTCTGGTGCTTTGGTGAATAACGTGACCCCCTCTTCTTTTTTATATATAAATATTTTATTGGTTTTTAACTATAACAGTCTCCAGTGCCTGGTGTACAGCGTGTTGTCTTGGTTTATATTTTATCAAGAAAAAAGGACAATAATAATTAATTAACAATCAATAATGATTAAATTTGATAATTCCATAATTAATATATTAATTAATGATATATTTTTTGATCTTCCCTTCTCCCATTTGTATTCTCCTTCTTCAACCTTAACCAAAATATAATTCTTAATATTTTCAATATATAAATGATTAGGTATAGGGATTTTTTATATTTATACAAATAATAATAATCTCTACGTATAACATTTTTTTTAGCTTGTATTATTCTTATAACCATCATCTCATTAGTTCAGCATGTATCCTATTTTCATAATTTTTGTTTACGCTTAATTTCCCTTATATTCAATCCAATTCTTATCAGTCATAATTTCTTCATATGTTAGTCATCTAACTGTCCAAATTTTCCCATTTAGGTACATCATCCCAATATTTTATGTCATGCATTATGAAAATACTATACTTTTTATGTATCTTATAGTATCTAGATATAACATCCTTTTTAATCAGTTTATATTTCACTCATATTAATAAGTTACATCAACCTGCTATTTTTACATTTCATATATTATAGAACATACTATATTACTTAAATCTCTTATCCTTCTTGTTATAAGGCCCATTTATGTTCAAAATTCTCTGTTCTTTTAGCCATATTCAAACAAATGTTTATTCACGTAATAGTCCATCTGGTAGGGCGAGTCAAATCTCTTGTATCTGTCTCTGGTCTTCTTCTTTTGCCGAGTAGTTTTCCAGGTTGATATAATCCGCTTACTCGGCGGTTCCTGTATTTTTACAAATGTTGTTGGGAATACAAAAGATGAAGTAAGTAAGATGAATGCTTTCTGTCTCCCAAACTTTGATGGTTCTCCTGATAATTCTATAGTCCGTTCCATTTTTCTTGTTGTATCAGAACCCTGTAGATTTTTTCCTGTTTGTGTTAAATTGTAATTCTTTTTATTTGTTATTTCATCAATTTGATCATACTCTTCTAATTTGTAGTCTGTTACCTGATTTATTTGTTCATTCATTGTTATTTCCTGGGTGTTTTTTAATTGTAGCTTTAGATTGGAAATACGCTTATTTAAATCATCAAAGTTGTTTCGAATTTCCTCGTGGTTTGTGTCTATTGTCATTTGTATTTGTCCTAACATTACATATATTTCCTCCTGAAAAATATTTATCTTGCCTTGAAGTATTGCTTCTGGAGGCCCTTGATTTTCCAGGCTAGGTCCTTCAGGAGAAAATATTGAATGTGGCGTCCTGTCATTTTTTGATACGTATGTGATATCCATGTTGTCTCCCCCCTTCGAATAATCTTTCATCAATGTTTTAATTCAAAAGTCAATTTATCAGTCAGTCAAAATTACAGTTCAGTGTGTTAAGCACTTTAAATCCTTCCTTTAGATTCTCCTCTAAAAGATTAGCCAAAAAGCCAAGGTTTTTCTTTTCCATAAACAGTTCTTAGATTTAAGCAACAGTCCAGGTGTTTTTTTTTCTTTCAGACACTTTTTAATCTTATAGCTGGTTCTTCCTTTGTTGCCAGCTGTCTTCAAGGTTATTTGCAATTCAAAGGAACAGCTTTTTCTTTGTTTCTAGGCATTCTGCCAATTTCTGAGTCCTTGTTGTTAGTATTCTATTCTCTGATTCTCCACTAGATGTCAGCAGTTATTTCTTTTTTCAGTTTTTATTTCAATCAAAAAGTTATTTTTGTTATATATTTTTATAATTCCATCAAAAACTCTTTAGGATATAATCTTGACAGTTTTTTAGTTCCTAGATTTGTCCAGACTATAGTATTTTAAATCAAATTTTAGTATATCTGTTTCCTCCTTAATATTAATTTGCTGTTTCCATCTGTAAGGGAATGGGGATATAATCCACTCCCTTCACCTCCGGAGGTTTTCTTGCTTTGGGGATATTTCTCAAGGATTCAATTAGTAGATAGAAGAAAGAAGATTAGTACTCTCACCAATTCCAAGCACGCTGTTCACCAATGTTCACGTTCGTGCTCTGGGACTTCGGCCGCAAATAGCTTGGGTTAGACTCTGATCTCACGCTAGCCTTTCTCCTGTCAGGTTCAGAGGGCTTCCCCCATGATCAACAGGGCACCCCTCCTTCATGGTCACCTCTTCGGGGCAACTTCGGACCCTTCTAGGGTCCCCCTGGCAGGACGAAACTAGCTGTGTGGAGGTCCGCTCTTATGCATCTATGTGCTACGGGCGCAAAACTGAAAGTCAATGTGACCCCCTCTTCTTTGTGGCAGCCCCTCAAATACTGGAATACTGCTATCATGTCTCCCCTATTTCTTCTTTTCTTTAGACTAGCCAAACCCAAGTCCTGCAGCCGTTCTTCGTATGTTTTAGTCTCCAAGCCTTTAATCATCTTAGTTCTTCTCTGAATTTTCTCCAAACTCTCAACATCTTTTTTGTGATATGGTGACCAGAATTGGCTGCAGTATTCCAGGTGTGGTCTTACTAGGGTTTTATAAAACGGTACTAATACTTCGCGTGATCTTAATTCTATGCCTCTGTTTATACAACCCAGGATTGTGTTAGCTTTTTTGGCTGCTGTTGCACATGTTGGCTCATAGTTAAGTGATCGTCCACTAGGACTCCAAGGTCCCTCTCACAGTTACTGTTTTTAAGCCAGGTTTCGCCTAATCTGTACTTGTACTTTTGATTTTTCCTGCCTAAATGTAAAACTTTGCTTTTCTCCACATTGAAACTCATTTTGTTGGATAGGGCCCATTGTTCAAGTTTGTCAAGATCTTTTTGGATTCTGAGTTTGTCCCTCTATCACTTCTTCTCTATTAGTAAGAATTAAGTCCAGTATAGCTTTATGTTTAATTCCCTACGCCACCTTTTGGGTGACAAAGTTGTCGGCTAGGTTGGTTAGGAATCTGTTTGATCTCCCACTTGCTGCAGAGTTTGTCTCCCGGTTGATATCTGGATAGTTGAAGTCTCCCATTACTACTGTGGTATGTTTCCTACATACATTTGTTAACTGGTTGGCAAAGAGTTCATCTATTTCTTCTGATTGGTTGGGTGGCCTATAATATACACCTATGGCAATGTCACTTTTTTTCTCTTTTATATTGACCCATATACATTCTGGAGAGATTTTATCTTTGATCATGTGCATTCCTGTAGATATGTAGTGTTCTCTTACATATAGTGCAACTCCCCCTCCTCTTTTTGTAGACCTGTTTCTTTTGAACAATTTGTATCCATCCATCAGTCCATTCCATTCATGGGTTTCGTCCCACCAATTTTCTGTAATGTCAACTATGTCATACCCTCCCTCTTGTACTATTGCTTCTAGTTCGCCCTGTTTGTTCCCCAAGATTTGAGCATTTGTATATAAGCATTTAAGACTTTTATGCCTGTCCGTGGGTATGTTTCTTGCATCTCTTGATTGTTGTTTAAGTTTTTCTTTTTTCTTGTCACTGCCTACCTCATTGTTTGATTTGTTTTCTTGGGATTTATGATTGGTTTTGGGTTCTAGAGATTCTAAAGATTGGTTACCCTTCTCCCTCAATTTTAGGTTAAAGCCCTCCTGATGAGTTGGGCCAGTCTTTTTCCGAGTACATTTTTCCCTGTTTTCATGAGGTGCAGCCCATCCCTTGCCAAGAGTCCTTCACATAGGAAATGCAGTCCATGATCCAGGAAACCAAAGTTTTCTTGGCGACACCAACCCTTTAGCCAATAGTTTATTTCTAAAATTCTTTTTCCCCTCAATGGGTGTTGACCTTTTGATGGCAGTACTGATGAGAATACTACTTGTGCTCCTAGCTTTTTAACTTTATTGCTTAGTTGTTTGTAATCTCTCACTATTGTACTCAGGTTCTTAGCTGTGTCATTCATCCCAATATGGAGGAGAAGGAAAGGGTAGTAATCTGTAGGCCTGATTATTTTGGTTAGGTTCTCAGCCACATCTTTGATTTTTGCTCCAGGGAGACAACATATCTCCCTGGATTGTATGTCCAGTCTGCAGATAGACGATTCTGTTCCTTTGAGGATAGAATCTCCTATTACCAACACTCACCTTCCTTTTGGGGGGGCTGCAGTCTGGGGTGCTTTTCTATTTATCTCAGGTGTGTTTGTTGATGTGACTTTTTAAGGGATATTTGAAGTGACTTTTTAAAGGGATGTTTGAAGTTGTTTCTTAGCTAGGTGTCTGCATGTTTTCTTTGAGGGGGAGATTGTGGATCTGCATGTTTCCATCTAATCGATTGCTCAGTTTTAATGGGGCTGCTTCTGGTTGGGTTGGATTGGGCAGAAGGGGTTTGTTAGTTGTATGTTGCTTCTTTCTTTAAGTAATGTGTTTCCTTCTATGTGTGACATACCTCCATTTGTCTTCCTCCAAAGGTTTATCAGTAGGGTCAAATCTTCTGGGAGTTATTTGTTCATTATTTGGATCGGTTTGGGTATAGCTTTCTTTCGTAGATTGGGGTTTGGCTAGAGTTGCCTCTAAGTGCCTTACTTTCTCCTCTAATAGTTCACATAGTTTACATCTAATGCATGTATAATTTGGGCATAAGCACATACATGTTCCATGACCAATACCACAATAGTATCAGTCACCTGTTCCATGAGTTTGTTGTTTGAAAATCCCTCTTTTTGGTTGGTGGATGTGCTTTGCTGTTAGCTTTGTTTCTTCCTTCTCTGTTCTAGGTAATTGTGCCTGTTTTTTTACTATCCTTTTATCTGCCTGTTTGTGCTCATTTTTCTATCTTGTTATTTATTTAGCCTTCTTACTATTGTGTTAGTCTTATTTATCCTTTTCTTCCCTCTATTTTTTAAAAAAACATTTTTGAGCTCCAATTCCTTTTTGTTCTTTACTGGGGGTCTTTCCTCCTCTCCTATTGGGATCTCAGACTTAATTGTTGCCTTCAGTTCTGTTGCTTGCTGCTCCGGCCTCTTGTTGTTTTCTCTGCCGGCTCCTTTCTGTCCTTTGGTGCTTGTCTCTGCTCTGGTCAGGCTTCCGTGCAGCTTTCCGGTCGGCTCGGCTGCTCTGTCTGGTCTGCTCCTCTCAGCCGGCCTCTCAGCTTCAGATATCCGAGAGCTCTCTGGCTCAAAGTCTCCCTGTTGCTGTTGCTGCTGCTGCTGTGTTTCTCCCCCTCCCCCCCTCAGATTTTGCCGCCTCCGATTCCTCACAGCCGAGCTGTAGGCCTTTTGTCCTCATTCATTTCATTTCATTTATACACTGTGTACTGCTAGCTGCAATGCTGGCCTGCAGATTATTTTAGTGGGGGTGTGTGTTTGTTTGTTTTTAATGAGAGTGCTAGAATCTGTTGCAATTTTATGGCATTCCAAGATTTCACCCCTATATTCATGCAGTGGTGGGATTCAGCTGGTTCGCACCAGTTCGGCAGAACCGGTAGCTAATTTTTTGTTGCCCTTGCCCAGAATGGACTTCTGGAAGCGGCATCCACACAGAGAACTGGTTGTTCACATATTTGAATCCCACCACTGTATTCATGTCATAGCAAGTGGCAGCACCTTAGGCTGATCTTGAAAAACCTAAGGCAGATTGTGCTTGGTCAGTAGGTAGATAGGAGTCCTCTAGAAAATACTATGATTGTAAGCTACATTACCGACAGATGACTAGAGACTTTTTATCAATTATGTACAGTATTTATTTGGACACCCACATCAGAGACCATCATCAGTATCCTCCTCTCTGATAGTCCTTGGATCAGAAATTGGGAATCACTAGAGAAATTCAGTGTCAGGTATTTTCTTCATTCGAGTTTTTGAAAACAGATTCTAAGAGCAGTTAGTGTTTTCTCCTCTATCTCCTGCCTTAAAGAATTAATTTAATTGGCTTTTAAAAGAGTTCGTTTCTGTTGCCTTCTCAACACCTGGCATTTAAGGTATGCATTGTAAATGGCAATGAGGAAAGAGTATATTTACAAGTTTCTCTGCCTCTACAAATTATTTATATGATTTGTTAGAGAAATGTGAAAACCTCTGAGCCGTAAATGATCGGTAACACCTATTGGATTAGCACTGAACAAACACATCTGGTATCTGAAAAATACATAGTACATTATGCATTTGCAAATGTAGTGATTGCACTATTGAGACAACATAGCCATGCAATCTTTTTTTTCCCTCCCTCCTTCTGTTTGGTGTTCATACCTTTTACCTGTGCTGAGCTAGTGTTATACCAGTTCAATTTCGCTGGATCGAGGCCAAACAAACTGCAGTGCCCTATTTAACACTCTTAGTATTATTAATGAATGTTGTTGGGATTGGATTTTCCAAACATTTGCTGGCTGACTGAATCAGTAAATTATGACTCCTTGGTCCTGTATTTGAACATTATTCATGAAAATGGAGGTTGGCTTTTTAGAAGATTAGCAGAAAATGTTTTTTTGCAAAAGTGCTTAAATTTATAGAATGGGTAGGTTGCTAATTTCTTCTTCTCTGCAAAATGATGGAGAGGAAGAACTGAAAACTATCAAATGCCTGTGGGAGTTCATTTTAATCTTGTGTATCGTGAGCTCTCAGAATATGCTTTGGTATAATTGATATATGAATGCCCATAATAGGAATACCCAAACAATCTATCACAACCATCTTCTCGAGAGAAGGGACATGATCTGCCGCGATCGTTACAACTAAACTGGGCGTGTACTTTATTTGCTAGAGCTCACCCCCAAAAATATCTCGTTTCAAAAACCCTCCACAAAAAGTATGCATTTATGAATCTATGGGCAAGAAAATATGTGAATTAGGGAAAGCAGTATTTACTATGCTTTCTTTCTTTCTTTCTTTCTTTCTTTCTTTCTTTCTTTCTTTCTTTCTTTCTTTCTTTCTTTCTTTCTTTCTTTCTTTCTTTCTTTCTTTCTTTCTTTCTTTCTTTCTTTCTTTCTACATACATACATACATACATACATACATACATACATACATACATACATAAAAATTCAGTTGCCTTTTGAAAAGCAGCTTTGGGACAGCCATGACCTGGATGACCGAGAATGTCTATAGACATATTGCCTTTATTATTTTTATAGCTAATTCAAGGTAGTAAACATATCTAATACCCCTTCATCTTCTAATATATTTTCCCCACAACAACAACTCTGTGAGGTGATTTGGGCTGAGAGAATGACTGGCCCAAAGACATCCAGCATATGCTAGAGAAAAGTGCATGAAAGACGAGGGGTTTTATATGATACTGTACTTGGTCAAGTTAATCACATAGTTTAGAACAGGGATCATTAAACTTGGCCCTTTTATGACTTGTGGACTTCAACTCCCAGAATTCCTCAGCCAGCATGCCTGGCTGAGGAATTCTGGGAGTTAAAGTCCACAAGTCATAAAAGGGCCAAATTTGAAGACCCCTGATTTAGAACAACAATTCAAACATGCCCATTTTTCTTGTAAATAAATAGTTCACTGAAAATGTAATAGAATAGGTGAATATTTAAATATGTATTTATTTATTTAAAATGTGTCAAGGCCACCCAATCCCAATGATTCTGATTTATTTAACAGATAAAAACAGTAGATAATCAAAATAAAACCTTAAAAGATGGAATCATCCAAAGGGGAACCACTGCAAACTCCCTCACGAAAACTTAGAAATAAAAAAATAGATAGAAGCACACAGATCCACATATAATTCCTGGGTAAAGGAGCATATTTTTAATGTTCTTTCAAAAGCAGTAAGATGGGGGCTGCATAAATCTCCAGAGAGAGATGCTATTCCAGAGCTCAGGTGCTGCTATAAAGAAGACCTATCTCGTGGATCCTGCTACTTTGCATTATTTAATTAACATGAACAAGAGAAATTCAACTCTGCCAGATTTTACAGGGCAGGAAAAAAGTATCTCACCCTAACTTAAAATGGATTTAGATTGACTCATGCATCACTGGTCTAGGCTTCTTAATCCTGAAAATAATCTGATTAGAAAACATATTGTTGGCTTCTTAATCCAATTCTCAGAGTTGTGAAAATTTGAGTCTCCATGTGTATATGTTCTTACACACCAAGTGATGTGTTTTTCAGCTGCCATCAAGCAGTTCCAAAAGAAGACTGATCAAATGATAAGATACTTGTTGAACACTGCATTCAATTAATTTTAAAATAAAATGTTTTGATTAGATTCATATATCTGTAGACAACAGATCTCCAAAATTATAAAAAGGTAAATGTAGAGATGGTAAATGAAAGAGGCAGAATTCAGTTCTCCCAAATTCTTGGATGAGGTCAATCAGAAAATTGAATTATGAACACCTAGAATATCAAGTACAGAGGGACCAAAATTGAATACTCTTAATATTCTTGCATAGAAAAACTCAAACAAACAATGCAAGATTGGAAGACACAACTGAATGGATATCATCATCATCATCATCATCATCATCATCATCATCATCATCATCATCATCATCATCATCAATATTATTAATCTGTGCAATAGAAAGCTGATCCCTTGTTTTAGGGAAGACACAACACAGTTCAATTTTGCTATGGGCAAAATGTATATTTCTTGTTGGCTGCTGGTTGGAAAAAAAAGCTTCATTTATTGTGTATCAGAAGATTGATCATATCCTTAAGTATTCATTTCCTTGTTTATGAGTGAAGTGAGTTTGCAAAGCATGTGATATATGAGCATGTTCCTGTTGCTTGGCAACCATGGGCAATATCTAAAAAATGAGCCAATCAACTTGTAAAGCACAGTTCTGATTGTACTGTGTGTATCTCACATAAAAGTTGCAAGTTTTAACATCCCAGAATTTGTAATACAGTGCTTGAATCTTTGTTAAAATGGGTTAGCTATTGTCTCTGACATCTTTCAGTATTCATTTGCACCATAATTCCCACTGTTTCTAAAATCAAGATGCCTAATTCTTGTGATATCCATAATATATAATACACTATGGAGCAACTGGTGATGGCTTTTTCTTTGAAGAAAATGAGTTATTTCTTTCACAAATGGAAAATAACTTAGATTATTCGAAATCAATTAGCTCGATTATATACATCAGATCTTGCAAATCAGGATGGGATAGTAGAGGATTGAGTCGGATCTCTTAATAGCCAATATCAATCAGAATAGAGCTGGAAGGGACCTTGGAGTCTTCTAGTCCAACCCCCTGCTCAAGCAGGAGACTCTATACCATTTCATATAAGTGGCTGTCCAGTCTCTTCTTAAAGACCTCCAGTGATGAAGCACCAACAACGTCTGGAGGCAAGCTGTTCCATTGGTTAATTGTCCTCAGTGTCAGGAAGTTTTGTCTTAATTCCATGTTGCTTCTTTCCTTGATTAGTTTCCATCCATTGTTTCTTGTCTTGCCTTCTGGTGCTTTGGAGAATAATTTGACCCCCTCTTCTTTGTGGCAGCCCCTCAAATACTGGAATACTGCTATCATGTCACCCCTCGTCCTTCTTTTCTCTAGACTAGCCAAACTCAAATCCTGCAACCGTTCTTTATATGTTTCAGTCTCCAGGCCCTTAATCATCTTAGTTGCTCTTCTTTATCTTGAGCTTCATCCACACAGTCATTAAAATACATTTTTTTAGCTAGTAGCTTTCATAACCATAGCCACAAAAAACATGAGGAACATAAAAAAGATTATCTTTTGTGGGGTCCTTGGTGCTCTCTGGTTTGGTAGTTTTCTTGCAAAATTTCATTATCAAGCTTAGGCAACATCATCAAATTATTCACTTCTATCAAGATTTTCCTCCCCCTCCAAATTCTAAGCTTTGGGGGGAGCTATAGCAAGAAATTAGTGCTCTTGTTTTGTTTTGTTTAGCATCATTTTATTTATGAACATTTATTCATTCATTTATTTATTTATATATCAAAATTGGAGACTGCCCATCTCCCTTGCTGTCCTTTGGGCAGTGTACAATAAAAAGATAAACACATGAAACCATATAAATATGATATTATATTCCAGTAGGAGTTAAATCAAGAATAGAATAATTAGGGTTGCAGAGCTAGTCAGGGAGCCTTCAAGGCGCAAACCATGGTCGCATGCTTCTCTGTGAGACTCAAGCAAATTGGCAGAGCCAGGTCTTCTCCTTCTGAAAGGAGAGGAAAGTGGGGACTCATCTCACTTCTGGGGCAGAGTATTCCAAAAGGCAAGAATGATGGCAGAGAAGACTCTCTTCCTGGGCCTCGCCAGTTGAAATTCTTTAACTGCCAGAGTCTGTAGCATGCTGTCCCTGCCTGACTGGGTGGGAGTGTCGGTAGAGAGAAAGCAAAATAAGGACTAGGGGTGACATGATAGCAGCATTCCAATATTTGAAGGGCTACCACAAAGAAGAGGGGGGGGTGTCAATCTATTTTACAAAGCACCTGAAGGCAGGACAAGAAGCAATGGATGGAAACTAATCAAGGAGAGAAACAACCAATAATAATAATAATAATAATAATAATAATAATAATAATAACAACAACAACAACAACAACAACAACAACAACAACAACAACAACAACAACAACAACAACAACAACAATAATAATAATAATAATAATAATAATAATAATAATAATAATAATAATAATAATAATAATAATAATAATAATAATAATAATAATAATAATAATAATAAAGTTGGAAGGGACCTTGGAGGTCATCGAGTCCAACCCCCTGCTCAGGCAGGAAACCCTATACCATTTTGGACAAATGGGTGTCCAGTCTCTTCTGAAAAACTTCCAGTGTTGGAGCATTCACCGCTTCTGGAGGCAGGTTGTTCCACTGGTTAATTATTCTAACTGTCAGGAAGTTTCTCCTCAGTTCCAGGTTGCTTCTCTCCTTGACTAGTTTCCATCCATTACTTCTTGTCCTGCCCTCAGGTGCCTTGGAGAATAGCTTGACTCCCTCTTCTTTGTGGCAACCCCTGAGATATTGGAATACTGCTATCATGTCACCCCTAGTCCGTCTTTCATTAAACTAGACATACCCAATTCCAGCAAACGTTCCTGATATGCTTTAGCCTCCAGTCCCCTAATCATCTTTGTTGCTCTTCTCTGTACTCTTTCTAGAGTCTCAACTCTTTTTTACATCGTGGTGACCAAAACTGGATGCAGTATTCCAAGTGTGGCCTTACCAAGGCATTGTAAAGTGGTATTATACTTCACGTGATCTTGATTCTATCCCTCTGTTAATGCAGTCCAGCACTGTGTTGGCTTTTTTGGCAGCTGCAGCACACTGCTGGCTCATATTTAAGTGATTGTCCACTAGGACTCCAAGGTCCCTCTCACAGTTAGTGCTATGAGCAAGGTACCCCCTATACTATACCTTACATTTGGTTTTTCTTGCCTAAATGTAGAACCTTACTTTTTTCACCATTGAATTTCATTTTGTTAGATAGCGCCCAGTGTTCAAGTCTGTCCAGTCCTCCTCCCTGTATCTTAAGCCTGTCTTCTGGAGTGTTGGCTATTCCTGCCAGCTTGGTGTCATCCGCAAATTTGATGAGTTCCCCATCTATCCCCTCGTCCAAATCGTTGATGAAGATGTTGAAGAGCACTGGCCCCAGAACAGAGTCCTGGGGCACCCCACTGCACACTTCCCTTCATGTAGATGCGGTTCCATTGAGGACCACACGCTGAGTACGGCCGGTCAGCCAGCTACGAATCCATTTGGTGGTGATGCTATCTAACCCACATTTTTCTATCTTATCAAGTAGTAGGTTGTGATCTACTTTATCGAATGCCTTACTGAAGTCCAAGTAAATTATATCCACAGCATTCCTCTGATCTAAGGAACTAAAGAGACATTTCCTAAGAGTGAGAAAAAGTAACCAGTGGAACAGCTTACCTACAAAAGCTGTGGATGCTCCATCGCTGGAGGCTTTTAAGAAGAGATTGGACAACTGTTTATCAGAAATAGCATAGGTCTCTTGCGAGAGCAGGGGGTTGGACTAGAAGACCTCCAAGGTACCTTCCAACTCTGTTATTCTGTTATTCTGGCACCTTATCTTATTTTGCCCAAAATTCTCTAAAACAGTTCATTTGACTCTCCAAAATGGCCAGATGTTTTGGCCTTGCTTTCCTGAACATTGAAAATGAATGTTGTGAAAGGCTGTATTTCTTGTTTGTATTGATTTTTGTCTCCAGACAGAAAACAGGACTTTGGACTCTCTTCTTTCTATTGACTATTGCTTTCAAATTCATTTTATTTGTAAAGCATAAGCACAAGTTAATTGAATACTTCATGATTTTCAAAAATATATGCATGCAAAATAGTGGGGATAGGCCATCTTTTCCATAAAGCATTTATCTGCAGCTTTAAAGGTTTTTCTTCTAAAGATGTCAAACATGTCAACATGATTGATTCCCAGTAATCAATGTGTGCAGCTAAGATCAAGAATAGTATATAGACACTGTCTTGCTAAAACATGGTTCTGCAATAGCTCTTTTAGTGTTGAATGTGTAGGTCCGTTCCAAGAACTTCACAGTGATTAAAACTATTCTTTGATCACTTAATTACCTGGGCTTTCCATCAAAGTCAAAAACCTCTCATGATAGCCTTCTTAGTATTTCAATCAGTCTGAGAAAGACTAAGCCTGTGATAAGTTAATCACACCATGACTTAGTTGTCTGAACCCTTTTCCGAAGAACAAATGAGCTTTCGTCCTTCTTCTTGTTTATGGCTGCAATATATTTGTAAACATTTTCCTTAAGTTGGTTGAAAGCATGTTTGTTCTGCCTCATTTATTCGCAGATAACTTGCTGTGTCTTGAATCTCTAGCTTTTTTTTTTGTTTCTAATGATTCCTTTGAAATATTATTTTAATGAACCTATGAAACACATCATTGTATTCTTTATTTTGTGGCTGGACCGTTAATGATAGTCATCCATTAACTAAATGGTTTTGTAAGCAACACAAACGTAATAAATAAAGTTAGTCAGTTCGTTTATACTACTTTTCTGCTGATGGGCATACCACATGCCGGGGAGGTAATGTTTCATGACCAAAATCGCTCCCTTTGTAGGCGAAGTGGTAATCTTTGTATTTAGATCTGTCAGAGAACTCAAGAGAGCAAGGCATGTTATTATTTGTGTGAACCTAAAAAGCCCTTTAATCTTACTATACTAGATTTAATAATAGAACTGACCTTATCTTCTATCGATAGAAGATAGTATTTGCAGCTCAGGGTTGGACTGTGGAGTCCTTTGGTGTCCTCTGAGCTTGGTTGCTTTCTTGCAGACATTTCATTACCAAACTAGGTAACATAATCAGTGCTAGACTAGGAGGACCTCACAGCTATCTTCTGTAATTGATATTGATATTAGCTGTCAGAACCCTGTCTTTCTTATGATTATTAATGCTCCTTCCTATGCTTATTTTCTCTTTCGGGTTCTGCCATTCTAAAGGGGGGAGGGGAGAGCTATGAGAATGTTATGGTGTATTTCCTTTACTTTGATGTGTACTCCATCCTCTTTGAAGTACGGTCTTCAGGGTGAGAATTGAATGTGCCTCCGGCCATCTCCCTTATCTCTAGGCGGAGAGGAGAAGCAGTGGAGAACTGGCAGCCTTGAGAGCAGCGCCTTATCATTTCGTTCCCACAACAATTTAATACCTATGGATTGGCCTATTTGAACCAACCGGATGGACAGTTGGGGTGGGGTTTTCATTACTTCTTTTAAACTATTGTTTCGCGTGGGAAATTCTCAGATCCTGCCTTCTATTCCTGCTGTCAACACCTTCCAATAAAAGTTCCTGTTGGAATGATGCTGTTTCAAGAGTTCAAGCTTTCTTGGGAGGTTTAATTGAGGCAGGTCCTTACATTAGCTGTAATTGCATTTAGCTATAAATGCCATGTAAGATTTGAAGCCAGGTTATGAAGATCCTGGACATCACCTCTTTCTGATGGAATTGGCTTCCATGTTTTCAGCTAAAGATGTTTCATTTTTCCAAAACAATTATATTAGCTAGAATTCTCTAGTAATTCTCCTAACTAATTAAATAATAAAGTCACAGTACTGGAAGGAGATTGTTGGACTATCTAGCAGAAGTTTCTTCTTAATACAATCAGTTTAGAACTGGTATCCAGAATTAAAACTTAGCCTGTTCCTACCTCTCTTATTACTCTCATGCCTTTTCTCTGATGGAAAATTTTCTTCAGCCTTCATATTTATCTGAACAGTGCTTTTTTAATACTTTAAAAACTAAAAACATATATTTTGGTGCATATTAAAGATATTCTATTTTTATTTTGATCATGTTACTAAATCTGTAAAACTTCTGGAAAGGAAAAAAGAAAGAATAAAAGAATAGAAGGAAACTAATTTTGGTATAGATACCTATATATCTTTAGATATTTTTGGTATATAAATAAAAGATGTTACAAAGTTATTAATATATTGACTATATTATCATGGGACTGTATATAATAGAAAACATACCAAATATTAGGATTAAGAATAGGGAAAGAAAACAAATAATAAAGAACTGAAAAATTGGACACAGATTTGTGTCACATTTTCAGAAAGTTTATTCACTGCATAATCCTGCTTAGAGCAGAACCTAAGAGTGGTTGTTAAAAGCCAATATTTAATTCCCTTCCCCATAGGGAAGAGCTCAGCAAACCTATTAGTGAGGAAATATGAAGAGATAATAAAGCAACTGAGTCATAATAAATCTCCAGGAAAGGATGCTAATATTTTTATAACATTTTAATAGGAATTAATTATTGAAAATAGTCTAGAATGGTTCTCCTTTTAAAAGGAGAACGTTAATCTGCTAACTGTTGTAAGCTCAGTCCACAACACAAGATCAGGACCCTAAAACCTAAACGAGCAATTCACTATCAAGGAGAATTGGAAATATAATCCCATATTACATACTCCTAGACCAAACAGAATTTATAAAATCTTGGCAGATAGCAGATTCTATCAAGGAGGCATTCAGTTACAGATATTTGTTTGTTTGTTTGTTTATTCTTATACATTAAATTTATATGCCAGCCATCCACTGCTCAGACCAACTCTGGGTGGTTTACGAAATGATAAAAAGATAAATATGAAAACAGTTGAAATTAGCAATAGCAACAGCACTTAGCCTTAAATACCGCTTCACAGTGCTTCACAGCCCTCTCTAAGCGGTTTACAGAGTCAGCCTATTGCCCCCCCCCAACAATCTGGGCCCTCATTTTACCGACCTCGGAAGGATGGAAGGCTGAGTCAACTTTGAGCCGGTGAGAATCGAACTGCCAAACTGCAGGCAGCTGGCAGTCAGCAGAAGTAGCCTGCAGTATTGCATTCTAACCACTGCGTCACCAGGGCTCTTATATTATTTATATATTTATTAAATTTGTATGTTTAATATATTTAATATAAATGTGTTATTGTCATAAACACATAAAACATATACATTAGTACTATATGCATAATATGGCACTGTCAAAAATTCTAAAACCTTCCTATTATTTGATGCCTACTGAAGATTCGACATTTGGCATGGGGATACTTGAAAGAAACAGCTGCAGTTTAATACATAGGAAATAAATTTACCTGTGTATTATGACCAGAATTATGTGAAGATGAAAGTTTATGACTGGGTAACAAGGTTATTGAATGTGACTCGAGGCATCAGGTCTAGTTGCCAAATCTCATCTTTAATATCCATGTTTGTAATAGTGGCATACAAAATGTGATTGAATAGTAATAGTCAGGGAATTATACTTGAAAGCAGGCAGTATAAATCTGGCTTATTTGCTAACCCTGCAGTTCTCTTTTCTGTAAAGATACTGTAAACAGAAATGAGGAGGAGGAGGAGGAGGAGAGGGGGAGGAGGAGGAGAAGAGGAAGAGGAGAAGGAGGAGGAGAGGAGAGGAGGAGAAGGAGAAGGAGAAGGAGAAGGAGAAGGAGGAGAAGTTGGAGAGGATAACTGCAATCAAAATGAACACTCTAAGCCAGGAGTGGCAAACTCGCAATGTCACGTGACATGTTGCGACATATCACGACTTTTTTCCCATTGCCAGTAATGGGGTGGGCGCAGTTTTGCCATGACGCATCCGGCCCGCAGGCCGGCAGTTTGTCACCCCTGCTCTAAGCAGATATATCTATTTCATGCATCACTAATTGTAGAAACTATCTGAAAAAAATGGGCAAACAAACAAACTCAGCTCAGAAAATGAAATGAAATATTGTTTATTCAGTCAATGACCAGCAAAATAAAATAAAATAAAAATACAACCCACAGCTCAAGAAGAATAATCATTGGTCAATGAGGGGGCTTTATATATATATATATATATATATATATATATATATATATATATTTAAAGTCAATTAAATAAAATAATGAACTCTGGGATATTAGAAAAAGGCTTCTTTATTGCTGAGCTTTCGTTAACAACCTGTTAACATCATCAGAGCAAAGGGCTAAATGGCAAGGGAGCATGTGCATAAATTCACATAACAGTTGGAAAACGGTTACATTGTGGCATGTGCACATAGCGTGCTTAGGAAGCTCGTTTAGAAAAAATCACATTGACGGTAGTAGGTATACAGTAGAAAGTCTCCCGACAAGATTTAAAAGTCGCGCTTGACAGCATCGATAGTAATGATAACATCAAAAACACCATCAGACAACGTGTATCAGGACTACTCATCAGTCACAGAACACACCATACATTATCAAAATCTGAGAGCAGAGCCTTGGAAGATTTAAGAAAAGATAAATCCATTGTCATCCTCCCAGCCGATAAAGGTAGATCTACAGTGATTTTAAATAAACATGAATATGACCACAAAATCCTTGACCTACTTGGTGACACAACTACATACCACGTCACCAACAAAGATCCTATGACATCACTCACCAACAGACTCAACAACACTTTAAACAGACTAAGGAGACAGAACAAAATAAAAGAGGAAGACCACAGATCCATCCGACCCAGGGATACGGCCATGGCGCGCATATATGGACTCCCAAAAATCCACAAGGTAGGAGTCCCCTTAAGACCTATCGTGTCTTTCAGAGGTACACCCACTTATGGCCTAGCAAAGTGGTTGAGCCTAAAACTTAAACACCTGATCAGTGACTCTCTAACCATGGTTAAATCCCCAGAAGATTTTTTGATGAGATTACGTCCATTAAAGGTTAAGGATGATGAGATCATGATCTCATTCGATGTGGTATCCCTTTTCACATCTATCCCCCAAGACCTAACCGTCTCTGTTTTTAGAAAACTTTTACAGCAAGGAGAATTTCAACAACCCAATTCTCTCAACACGGAGGACTACATACAACTACTGGGTTTCTGCCTTAAAACCTATTTTACTCATAAAGACACCATATATGAGCAAGTAAAAGGCACACCCATGGGGTCTCCTATCTCAAGTATTATAGCTGAAATTGTGTTACAGGATCTAGAACATATTGTGATGACTGACTATCAACCCAGCTTTTGGGTTAGATACGTCGATGACACTTTTGCGGTCATTAAGCGGTGTGACACTACCAGATTCTTACATAAACTAAATTCATTCCATCCAGACATCCAATTTACCGCAGAAGAAGAGAGCAACAACTCCTTACCTTTCCTGGATGTGCTAGTCCATCGCCTCCCAGATGGAAATCTATCAACCTCCATATATCGTAAAACCACCCACACAGATAGAATCCTTCACTATTTAAGCAATCATCCCACATCACACAAAGTCAGCTGTATAAGAACATTATTCAAAAGAATCAAGACCCACTGCAGCACAGAAACAGCAAAATCTAAAGAGAAAGCCCACCTACTCCGCATATGTAAACAGAATGATTACCCACTAAGTTTCATTAGGCGTTGCTGCAAGGATAGGACACCACACTCAATCCACAATTCTTCAGCTACTACGACTTGGGCAACAATCCCGTATATCAATGGAGTCTCAGAAGCCACTGCCAGAATTCTTGCCCCATATAACATCAACATCGCACACAAACCCAACCAAACATTACGCTCCAAGCTGATGCGGCCCAAAGAACCATTACCAACCAGTGATTTATCCTCCATCATATACAAAATTGAATGCAATACATGCCAATGTAACTACATTGGAGAAACATCAAAAAGACTTAAAACAAGAATACATGAGCATGTTTTAGCAATAAAAAGGCAGGAACAACGCTCCCAAGTCTGGACTCATATATTCGAACATGGCCACACTTTCAACTTTAAAGAGGCAAAAGTCATAGCTCAAGATTCCACCAAAGGCGGCCGTCTTCTAAAAGAAGCTTGGTTTTCAGACTGCCATTCCATCAACAGACACATTGACCTACTACCCCCTTACCAAACCCTAAAAAGTCACTTACAGCAACACAAAACACCTAAACACTTCAACTCAACCAACAACAACACGATAACACCACCTCAGCCACATGCCAAACTCCTAACCAACATAACAGACACCCTTTCTTCAACACAACTCTTTTCATCTAATCCAAATAAAGAACACAACTCTAACACAACCATGACAACTTGCACAACCAACACAACACATCCTGACACTTTCACACACAGAAGCAACAACACTACTGACCACTGCATCCATGACACAAACATCCAAAACATAAATCCAATCTCACAAGACACTCACACACAACAAAACATACACACACAAGACCTGAACAGAAGCAGAATATTAAGACCTAGACCAGAATTGACACCTGCAATAAAACAAGCTGTTACAACCCAATTCCAAAACTCTGCAAAACCACCCACAACAGACAAACACAACAAACAACCACACACAAACATTCTAATTGATTATACACAACAATACACACACACGCAGCAACCTTACTCTGGAAAAACTGCAAAATCCAAAAGAGTGACTCCTATAACAATAACAATTCCACAACGTTCCAAAAAAAGGGGGGGGGAAATAAGGACAAGCAAACCACTTACATGCCCTACGAGGGCATCTACTTTCTCTCCCTGCAGATCCGGTCCCACAGCACCTGCACGTGAGAGGGCAAGACGAACATCAAAACTGCCCTCTACGGAAGGAATCCAGCCGGCACAAGACTTCACGCAATGCCCCGAAAAACCTCGCGCCGAACAGCTGATGAAAGCGATCCGACTTACGCGCCAAACAGCTGACAGATCCAGTCCCACAACACCTGCACGTGAGAGGACGAGACGAACATCCAAGCTACTCTCCACTAAAAGAATCCAGCCGGCACAAGACTCCGCGCGGCTCCCTGTTAACCTCGCGCCGAACAACTGACAGGCACGCTCCGGCTTGCGCGCCTGACAGCTGTCAAGCGCGACTTTTAAATCTTGTCGGGAGACTTTCTACTGTATACCTACTACCGTCAATGTGATTTTTTCTAAACGAGCTTCCTAAGCACGCTATGTGCACATGCCACAATGTAACCGTTTTCCAACTGTTATGTGAATTTATGCACATGCTCCCTTGCCATTTAGCCCTTTGCTCTGATGATGTTAACAGGTTGTTAACGAAAGCTCAGCAATAAAGAAGCCTTTTTCTAATATCCCAGAGTTCATTATTTTATTTAATTGACTTTAAATGTCCATACCTGGGATTCCAATATTTAAAATTATTAAAGACATATACATATATATATATATATATATATATATAATGTTCAAATAAGATGAATATTGTAGAAAAGAGCAATTATCTATTGGGTCATTTAGCAAATACCATAATGTTAATTAATGCTAATATAATTAGTTATAAAAAATTAAGAAATTTGGGTTTAGTACCCTCCACCTTTTTCTGTAATCTGTGCATTCTTAGTTTAATAACATATCATTAGTTTATTAAACAATGAAGATCCTGAATTACGTAATTTCATAAAGAGGGGATAATTTATTAAGGAACTAATATAGAAAATGAGTCCAGAAATACCAGGAAAAAGTTATATTTTTAACAATGTCAGTTTCCCTCAGGGGACCTAAATGGATCAGTTCCTTATCAATATTTGCCCTAGCATTATTCCATAGTTCATAATTGTTTATCCGGTCAGAATAGGTGAAATTTTTAGAAAGACAGCAGATATAAATTTATTGCTACCGCATATAAGGTATGGATTAGTGTTTTAGTCGATGTTGCAAATAATTTTTGATCCTGCTAAATAAAGGTCGTTCAGAATGATCTGGTTAGCCTTACATTTGTGTCCATTGACTTTTCCAACAGAAATCTGAAATAAATCTGCATGCTGATGTATAATAAAAGGTTAAATCAAGCGACATCGTAGGAGAGTTAATGAACTCCATGTCATTCCTTAAATAGTGGGCCAGAGTATATTGGTTTACAAGGAGATTTCTATTTTAGAAATTGGGGCTTGCAGAGAATACCATGAACATACTTGTGATAAAACTGGGATTTGGTTATACTTGTAGCATATAGCCAAAATGTTTCAAAACCCACTGTTAACGTTAGTATATGACTAGGGAATTCTGGGAGTTGAAGTCCACACATGATAGATAGATAGATAGATAGATAACCTTTATTGTCATTTTTATATTGTGGGCACAATGGCACACATAAAAAATGAAATTTAGTTGCCCGCTCTCAAAGTGAAACATATACATGACACACACCTAAACATACTATGTACAACATATATATAGACCCACATCCCTACATATACATAGCAAATAAATATTAAATACTGTCCATCTTGAATATATAACGCAAGGAGGAAGTTTGAGAGTTCGCAAGGTTAATGCTGTATGGAATGAAACTATGGCTGAATCTGGATGTTCTGCTACGGATACCACGAAGCCTCCTCCCAGAAGGTAACAAGGAAAACAGGTTGTGAAGAGGATGTGTAGTGTCCCAGATAATCTTACGGACCCTGCTCAAGCAACGCTTCTGTGCTATGTCCTGGATGGGAGGGAGGGGACTGCCAATGATCTTTTCGGCCATTCTCACCACTCTCTGCACCGCCTTCCTGTCTGAAGCAGTGATGCTTCCAAACCAGACTGTGATGCCACATGACACGATGCTCTCGATCGTCCCCCTGTAGGAAGTGGGAAGGACAGGGGAAGGAAGATGTGCTTTTCTCATGCAGCACAGAAAATGCAGGCGTTGTGAAATCAACAACGATCTCTTTGGTTTTTCCTGTATTTAAAACTAGGCTGTTTTCCTTACACCAGTTCACCAACCCCTCAACCTCCTTGCGGTAAGCTTCCACCTTGTCATCCTGAATAAGGCCCACTACTGTTGTATCATCTGCGAACTTCACAATATGGTTGGTGGCAAACCTAGCACAGCAGTCATGGGTCAACAGGGTGAACAGCAGCGGACTTAAGACGCAGCCCTGAGGAGAACCTGTGCTCAAGAAAATGGTATTAGAGGTATTTGTTCCAACTCGCACATATTGGGGCCTGTTGGTAAGGAAATCCAGAATCCAGTTGCACAAAGGAGTGTTTAAGCCTAAAAGGCCCAGTTTGTCTACTAGATGCTGGGGAATGATTGTGTTAAACGCCGAACTGAAGTCGACAAACAGCAAACGCACATGAGTATTTCTTTCCTCTAAGTGCTTCAGGCTCAGATGGAGAACGGAAGAAATAGCTTCCTCCGTAGAGCGATTTGGTCGGTAGGCAAACTGAAGCGGGTCAAATGCTGGCGGGAGGCTAGATACAATAGTGTCCTTTATCAGCTTCTCAAAGCATTTCATGATGGTGGATGTCAGTGCAACCGGACGGTAATCATTGAGGCCTGTAATTGTGGACTTTTTTGGCACTGGCAAGATGATGGCCATCTTAAAACACGATGGGACCACTGCCTACTGCAATGAGAGGTTGAAAATATCAGTGAGAACACAAGCCAGCTCCTCTGCGCATTCCCTGAGGACACGTCCAGGGATGTTATCTGGGCCTGCTGCTTTCCGAATGTTAACTGTCTGCAGTGTTTTCCGGACAGAGGTGACATCAAAGCTAGGCACTTGCTCATCAGGATGGGGCACAGCTTTCCTAGCAGGAGTACTATTTGATGCCTCAAATCTACCAAAGAATGCATTCAGTTTGTTTAGGAAGTCTGTGTCATCCTTACATCTCGATGGAGCCACCTTGTAATCCGTAATGGCCTGGATCCCTTGCCACATTTGCCTGGTGTTTGTTTGGTCCTGAAAAAAGTTCTGAATTTTCTGGCAATGGGCTTGCTTTGCACCTTTTACGGCACTTTTCAGATTTGCTCTGGCTGTTCTAAGTGCCAGCATGTCCCCAGATTTAAAAGCCACATTCCGTGCTTTCAGCATCTTGCGGACCTCATAAGTCAGCCACGGTTTTTCATTCGCCCTCACAACAAAGCTTTTCAGGACACAGACATCTTCTATGCACTTTTGGATATATGCAGACACCGTGGTGGCATACTCCTCAACATTTGTATGTTGGTTATCAGTAGCTGCTTCCTTAAACATGCCCCAATCTGTACATTCAAAGCAGTCTTGTAATGCTTCTATAGCTCCCTCTGTCCAAATCCTCACCTGCTTTACTGTAGGTTTCACTCTGACTAATAAAGGTTTATATGCTGGAATAAGCAGCACTGACAGATGGTCAGAGGAGCCCAGGTGAGGGCGGGGGATAGCTTTGAAAGCCTTCTTGATGTTGGAATATGCAAGATCCAGTGTATTGTCCCCTCTGGTTGCAAAGTCCACATATTGATGGAAATGTGGCAGGGTAGCTTTCAAATCCACTTGGTTAAAGTCTCCCACTGCAATAAATGCACCCTCTGGGTGAGTAGTTTGTAAGTCACTGATGGTATGGTGGAGAACCTTCAGGGCCTGATAAAGTTACCACGGTTGATCTAAGCCATTGCTTCCCAAACCTAGTTAAATGACCTCAAATTGGATAAAAGTGGTTTTTCTCATGAACCCATTACTCATCCCAACAGGGGCATTTAAATGAGGACTTTCTGATGAACGGTTTTGGGGTTAGGGTAAAGGTTTGGGAAAGCTTGATGTATCATTTTATTAATTAATAAGACTTTGATAAGACTATTGGACTATGGTTGTAGGACATGCTGTTCATGTCTTCATATATGGCATAGTTGCAAAGCACCACTGGAACCCAGAAGATCCAATGATGATCATCAGTCTAGATGGCTTTCAAAGAGGCTTAGCATATAAATTTAATAAGTAATTAAGTAATTAATAATCTTCTGGAATCCAGTGATGCTTTGCAACTATGCCAAAGTTTATTTCTTGCTAAGGAAATAAAGAAATGAAAGGAGAGTGGAGGGCAGGGGAGAGGAGAGGAGAGGAGAGAGAGGGGAGAGGAAGAGGAGAGGAGAGGAGAGAGAGGAGAGGAGAGAGAGGAGAGGAGAGAGAGGAGAGGAGAGAGAGGAGAGAGGAGAGGAGAGGAGAGGAAGAATTTTTCAGCTGGCAGTTTCCAAACCTTCCTCATCCCCAGGCACTCAGCTTGACTGACTGCAACATCTATCTGGCCAGTACCATCAGACCACATCTTCCCAGTGCAGTGAAGCCTCCATGCGTATGCATTTTCATTCACTTCTGTTCACCTCCCAACTGAGCTCTGGCTATTTCCATTTTATTTCATCTTGTAAAGTGTATTTTATCATCTTAAACAATGCTCTTTGCTTCTGCCTCAGGATTGCCGGAGAATTTCTCACCTAGTTCTAACATGTTCACACTGTACCATAGTGGGAAACCTCACGCCTTTCCTTTTTCCCATTTAAAATCTATTTACCGTATGTGTAAGCAATCTTTTAGGATAAAATTTTTATAGAGACCAATTTCAGCTTCTGCATTTTCAGCGTCCAATAACCAATAACCAGTAAAGTAAAGAAGAGTCATGGAAGCAATATGAAATCAGTAAAAAATGCAGGATACAATTATTTCAAACGTATCAGATATAAATACAGGTAGTCCTTGACTGAGGACTGCAACTGAACCCAAAATTTCTGTTTCTAAGCGAGACGGTTGTTAAGTGAGTTTTGTCCCATTTTAAGACATTTCTTGCCACAGTTGTTACTAACACAGTTGTTAAGAGAATCTGCTGGTCAGAAGGTTGCAAAAGGTGATTGCATGAGCCTGAGACAGTGCAACCGTCATAAATATGAGTCGGTTGAATTTTTATCATGTGACCTCAAAGGTCATAAGTATGAAAAATAGTCATGTCACTTTTTTTCAGTGCCGTTGTAATTTTGAATGGTCACTAAAGTTGTAAGTCAAGGACTGCTTGTTCTTACTGGTGTGCTTGTTGTCTCTGGATCAAAAAAAAGGAAGAGCCCTGACACTTGGCCAAACACCATTTCCAAAAGCCTTGAGATGCTGCCCTAAGAAGGCAGGCAGGCACGCAGGCTGACAATCTAGTCCTAATAATGAGTAGATCCTTAATATAAATGATGAGCCGAGTCGCCTTGTGGTTGATATGCTTCATACAAGAGCATCCCATCCTCTCCCTTCTTATAAATTAAATTGGATACAGATTTTCAAAGCTTCAGTAACTTTCAAATGTAAGGATAATTGGAGACTAAGAGGAAGAGGAACTTAAGCGATGAGAAAGCTTTTGTTTACACAGTGCCCTTGTATGGGCACACTGGAAAGGGGGACAATTTGATTTGATTCATTAAATGGCTTCTCTGCAAATTTGCAAAAATAAATATCTGACAACGTGTTTGCTAATGAGGCATATCCTACAACAATTTAGAACTGAATGCCCTTCTCATTTTGTTTCTATGTATTCTTTATTGGTTAATATTTCCTATGTACACACTGTATCTTGAGTAAAAGGTCAGGCTTGTTATAATATTTGTGCAAAAGTACAGTTATAATGGGATGTCCATACTTGATTACTTATTGCCTATCCCCTGCCTGGCATAAAATTGCATTCAAATTCCCAAATTTTGCTTATTGTCACATTTGCCTTTCAAATCAGAAATCTGCCAAAGCCTTTCCCAGACACGCTTAATAAATTGAATCTCTTGTAGGTGCTTTCTCCTAGTATAAGAGAACAAGAGCAGTTTTTTTTCCCCAGTTATTAAGCAGAGATGCAATCTTGTCAGACATGAGAAACAGTTCACACAGCTGCTCTCTAAACAAACCACATTCATATTTTAACATTTAGAAGGGGGACTCATCAAGTTTGCAGATGACACTAAGCTGGCAGGAGTAGCCAACACCCCAGAAGACAAGCTCAGGATCCAAAAAGATCTTGACAGACTTGAGCAATAGTCCCTATCCAACAACATGAAATTTAATGTGGAGAAAAGAAGCCTTTACACCTGGGCAGGAAAAACCAAAGTTATAAGAACAGATTAGGTGAAATGTGGCTCAAAAACAGTAAATGTGAGAGGGACCTTGGAGTCCTAGTGGACGATCACTCACATATGAGCCAGCAGTGTGCGGCAAGCAGTCAAAAAAAAGCTAATACAGTCCTTGGTTGTATAAACAGATGCATAGAATCAAAATCATATGAAGTATTAGTACTGCTTTATAAAGCCTTAATAAGACTACACCTGGAATACTGCATCCAGGTTTGGTCACCACATTACAAAAAAGATGTTGAGACTTTGGGAAAAGTGCAAAGAAGAGCAACTAAGATGACTAAAGGCCTGGAGACTAAAACATATGAAGAACGGTTGCAGGATTTGGGTTTGGCTAGTCTAGAGAAAAGAAGGACTGGGGGGACATGGTAGCAGTATTCCAGTATTTGAGAGGCTGCCACAAAGAGGAGGGGGGTCAACTTATTTTCCAAAACACCAGAAGGCAAGACAAGAAACAATGGATTGAAACTAATCAAGAAGAGAAGCAACCTGGAATTAAGGAGAAATTTCCTAACAGCGAGGACAATTAACCAGTGGAACAGCTTGCCTTCAGATGCTGTGGGTGCTTCATCACTGGGGTTTTTTAAGAAGAGACTGGACAGTCACTTGTCTGAAATGATATGGGGTCTCCTGCTTGAGCAGTGGGCTGGACTAAAACTGCAAGGTCCCTACCAGATCTATTCTGATTCTGATTCATTTCCCCAGTTATACCACCTAAAGCTGCAGCCTTCCTGTTTTTCAACATTCTCCCAGAATTATTATTATTATTTTTTTGGACACTAATATTTATAGTGTTGTTGTTTTCTTTCACATATCAGGTGTACAGGTTCTGTTTTCTATTTTTTTTATATAGGTTTTATTAATTATTAAAAATTACAATCTTTAAAGCTTAGTAAACAACATGTTGTCTGGGTTCACATATTTAACATTAATGTCTTCAATATAAATCTATTCAGTACTGCACAATCCAGTATTTTTTCCTTGATCTTCCTTTCTTCCCCATATTTTTCCCCTTTTTCCCTCATTAAACAATTACAGTTCTTAATGCTATCGATATATACAAATTAGGTATAAGCATCTTCATCATATTTTACTAATATTATGGAAGTAACAATAATATCAATTCATAAGTCAATATCCTGTTTTTTTGTGCTCTTATTAAAGTTTGATTTCCCATCAATATTTAAAGTATCTTTGTCAGTTATGATTTTCTCAATATTAATTACATTTATATAGCTAAAAAAAATTATTCATACCAATCCTCCTCTTATTTTCAAATTTCCCATATCAAAAGAAAAAAAATGCTATTTTAATTCTAAATCATATCTTTCATTATAAAAATCTAGTTATATCTAAGGGTCATCCGTTCTTTTAATCATATTCAAACAAGTATATTAAACAGATAGTGCCCCCACTGATAGATCAAATCCTCTGTTTTTTAAGTCTAACTCTCGCTTTCTTTCTTTGCCAAGCAGCTTTCCAGGCCAGGGCAATTAAATAGCCCAAGAATTTTCTTTCTATTTTTGTACAAGCTGCTTTGCATGAGAAAGACAATTTAAGTAGAGTATTTTTGCGGGGGGAACTCCGCCCATCCACATTCCCTAGAAACATTTCCCTTGCCCATTCTATGTTCCATTTTCTAGAATCTTCTTCCTTGTCATCAGGTGTATTTTGGAGAAAGGAGTAAAAGGTCTTTTGTATTTTCATTGTTATAGGTAGGTCTTGGAGTATTTTACTTTTGTATGGCAGTCCATATTTCCCTTCTCCTATCTCCTCCATCTCTAGGTCTATTTCTTCTGCTTCATCCTCTGATTTCTGGTTTATTTGTTCATACTTTGTAGTCGTTGTATGGGAGCTTTTCAGTTGTAGCTTCAATTTGGAGATTTGGTCCTTTATGTCTTTACATCTTCAGGTTCATTATGTGAGGCAATTGACTACACTCATGTTTCTTAAAGGTGTTGCTTTTAGGACTCTTTCCCATTTCAAAAATCATGGAAGACCCCAAAAGATCTTTTGGTGTATAGGTTATATTTATTGATATTTACCATATTAAAGTTAAGGTATTCATAGAATATTTATGTATGGAATTGTGTAAAAATAACAATATTAAACCACCAGATATTAACAGAAATAAAATGTTTTTTTGTAAAAGAACCCCACTGTATACTTTTTAACAAATAAAAAATAATAAACTGGTATTGTTTTACACTTTTGCATAACATCTGGCCAATGATTTTGATTTTGATAGCTCCTGAGAGATTGCTAGGGGATCCCCAGGGGTCCTCAGACCATAGTTTAAGAAACACTGGACTAGACTACAAATAATAAATCTCTCTGGCCAGTTAATTTATGTGAGATTTTAAAAGTGTGCAAACAATGTTGCATGTAAATGGCTGCCATCATAGCAAATGCCAATCATGAAACACTGAATCAGTTGTTAATGGTCATCTCTACTTTTGCTTCTGTTCTAAGAATATAGGCAAACTTCTAAAACAATAATATAAAATAAAATGAGCAAGCAAGCAAAGCACTGAACTGTAGCCATCTCCCCTTAATAATTTTCTGAGAATATTTATGGATTCTCTTTGGGGTCCAGGGATTTTCTTCTACTTTAGGTTGATTCCTAGAGGCTGGAACTTTGCCCTGCAGAATGCCAAGTCCTACCTTATTATTTATTTTAATTAAAAGAATCTTTTAAGAAATAGAAGCCAGGCCAACAGCAAAAAAGATGCCTCTGGACATGTCAGTCCTTGTGGGCCTTGTTTTATTTGCCCTGGATCCAGAGAACCAAAAATGAAGTGCTGGATAGGAGCAAATGATTCTTCATTATTTCACTTCTATGTACTTTAAGATTCACAAAAGTTGTCTCATTTTCTAAGTGCCTTGCCATTATGTTATAACCTTTCTGATTGAATTGCTTTGTGTGTGTGTGTGTGTGAGTGTGTTTGTGTGTGTGAGTGTGTTTGTGTGTGATTGTGTTTTAAAAGAGTTGTTCATTCTGTGTTTGCTTTACTTTACTTACTTTTAGTGTCACCCTGACTTAGCAGGGAAAAACTGAATAGGCTGCTGTCGGTAGGGAACAACACTTTAACTCTATCATAAAGAATTCATGATGTCTTAGAAATATCAATTAGTTGTACCTGACTATTTTTGTAGCTCTGGGTGAAGTGCTTTCCGTTGACTCACACTATTAAGGGCTTTTAGATGAAATCTAGATTGCCAGCTTTGCCTCTTTCAAAATGTGTCCTGCAAATTGGAGAAATTTGGTGAGTGGCTAATTTGTAGTAAGGCCATCACAATCTCTGAGGTTTCCAAAGTACATTTTCTATTATTATTGCAAGATACCTATATGGAGTTATAACATAGGTCTATGACGGGAGGTAATGAACAGATATAATGTTCAAATTAGGACAAGATATTGGAATAATATAAATTATCTGATAGCATTTGGAAAACCCAATTAAAGTAAAGTAAAGTAAAGTAAGGACAAGGATGCTTTGATTTACTTGATTATTTGAGTGGATCAGTCAGCCCTAAAGGGAAGTTTGGGGGGGAAAATGTAACTGAACTTGAAAAGGAGAGAATCAACTTCCTTCCTTCCTTCCTTCCTTCCTTCCTTCCTTCCTTCCTTCCTTCCTTCCTTCCTTCCTTCCTTCCTTCCTTCCTTCCTTCCTTCCTTCCTTCCTTCCTTCCTTCCTCATTTGTGTTATGCATTGCATACTTCTTCTGACAGGGCTGTAGTGAGTTCCTGGATAGGGCAGGAGTTCAGACTAGAGGATCTCCAAAGTCCTTTCTAATTTTCATATTTTGTAATTATGATCTCTACATCATATTTAGCGGTAGTCCTTTATCCTGTATTGGTCAGCCCCATCCAGAGTTCTGGGCACTATTCCTAGAAAGCATTCAGTGTAATAGGAACACATTCAGAGAAGATGATCAAGATGATTAAAGAACTTGTAACTATAGAAAAGATTGAAAGAAGTGGGAATATTTAAGTTGACGGGACTTTTCAGATATTGGATAGAATGTCACACATAAGAACATCAAGAGCTATTATAGAACCCAGAATAATGGCTTTAAGTCACAGGAATGTAATAATAGTTATTTCTTATCATTCAGAAGCTGTCAAAGTTATTTGGGGACAACACGTTTCTCTATGTACTTTTTCCTTTAAGCGGCTTTTTCTCAACCTGTTAAATGGATGGACTTCAGCTCCCAAAATCCCCTAGTCATTACAGAGAATTCTGGGAATTGAATTTTACACATCTGGAGGAAAACCAGGTTGGGGAAAACTCAGTTTAGACATGTCAGAATATCAAATTATCTGAACCGGCATTGTTTTGAATTTTGTTGAATCTGTCTTTGGTGATATTTATCTACTACAACAAGAAATTACAAAGTGTACCTTAAACTAGGTTTCTGAATCTGAAATGCTGCTATTTTATAAGAATTATGCCAAGCAGAATTAGAGCAAAGCTGAGGCGGTTTATTAAAACCTGCTAAGCATAAATAAAAGAGAGTAAATATTCTTCACTGAAGACCTTCTCTAAATGATGATTAATTACTCTTTTAAAGGATTATTCTAGAGATATGCTAAATTACTCAACAGCAATTTAAAGTTGGCAGACAGCAGACATTTTTCCGTCTGTTGTGTTCCTGCCGGCCAGCTTTTCTTGGTCTCTTTTGTAGTCATCCTGCTTGAAAATGGAATTGGGATTGTTGTCCTCTAAATTTCAGCTGTCACGTTGAATTATGTCACACTTTTATGCTGGACAGTAATATGGAGTGATGCAGTATGTCATAAAAAAATGACTTGCTAACAGCATGCATGTCATACTTCCAATTATCCTACAATATTACAAAACAGGGAAGCGTTTGTTGGTATTCCCTATTCCATTGCATGCCTTCAAAATAATATTTGCTCAGCCTGGGTTCATTTGCAATTGCAGAACTGTTGAAGAACAGCAATTGCTATGCCGTTCAGTGTCATATCTACTTTTTTTTCCCCACCGAGAGTGGGATGTTACCAATTTGGCCCTACTAGCATTAACATTTGCAGGAAAAGTTTTACATGGACTACTGCAATGGTGTTGCTTGTATGTGTGTATTGGGGCGGGGAGGGAATATGGTCTGGAGTGGAAAACCTGACACATATATCATAAATGTATCTCAGGTCCTGCCCTTGTGCTGAGGTTTGTTGAAGCATAAATAATCCTGAGGACAGGATTTATGGAGCAAAAGGTGGCAGTGAGTCAGCCCAGTAAAATATGATTTATTGCATTTGCAATCAGTTAGGGCTGCAGCCAAGGTATACACCATGTTGGTGTTTGATTCTATCAAAGGCTTATGACAAGGCAGTTCACTCTCTTAACCACAGACAGCTGCACAAAAGAAGCAAAGACTTTTTGTGGTTGTTGTTGTTGTTGTTGTTGTTGTTGTTGTTGTTGTTGTTGTTATTATTATTATTATTATTATTATTATTATTATTATTATTATTATTATTATTATTATTATTATTATTATTATTATTTTGCATTATGGCTATTGCTTAGAAGGGGAAAAAATAGCTATGGAACTACTCGGACCTATGCACCAAATGGGAAAGAATAACTGAGATGCACTTTTTTTTTTTTTTTTTACTTCCATGCTTCCCAGTCTGCCTTGAAGGGGAACTCTGCAAAGTTTGCCACACCAGAAACAGAGTATAAGGTATTTTTCCTTACTGGGGACGTGAATGTATGCATCTGGCCTGGATTGCATCTGGCATAGAAATGGGTATCGAAGGACAGAAAAATTCATATTGTCGATTGAAAAACAGAACAAAACAGCCCTACCATAAAGTAATGGCTAATAGCATTGATAACTCAATATAAAGCAGAAAAGAGAAGCCTGAGCGCTTCTAGATAAAGGATGTATGAGGTTTGAGGACTGCATTTGGCCTTGGAATTACTTTCCAATAAACAGAGTGAGAGAGAGGGAGATCTCAAGATAGAAATCTTTTATCGGTATGCCTTTGCTAAAAATTAAATGGGTAAGATAAAGTTTATATGGGGATGCAATGGCTCAGTGGTTAGAGATGCCGAGCTTGTCAGCTGGATGGGTTCAAGACCCAAGTGCTGCATGACAGGGTGACCTTCCATTACTTGCACCAGCTCCTGCCCACCTAGCAGTTTGAAAGCAGGCAAATGCGGGTAGATAACAGAATAGCAGAATAACATGATTGGAAGGGATCTTGGAAATAATAATAATAATAATAATAATAATAATAATAATAATAATAATAATAATAATAATAATAATAATAATAATAATAATAATAATAATAATAATAATAATAATAATAATAATAATAATAAAGTTGGAAGGGACCTTGTAGGTCTTCTAGTCTAACCCCCTGCTCAGGCAGGAAACCCTATACCATTTCAGACAAATGGCTGTCCAGTCTCTTCTTAAAAACGTCCAGTGTTGTGGAGCATTCACAACTTCTGGAGGCAGGCTGTTCCACTGATTAATTGTTCTAACTGTCAGGAAATTTCTCCTTAGTTCTAGGTTGCTTCTCTCTTTGATTAGTTTCCATCCATTGCTTCTTGTGCTGCCTTCAGGTGCTTTGGAGAATAGCTTGACTCCCTCTTTTTTTTTGTGGCAACCCCTGAGATATTGGAACACTGCTATCATGTCAGGTCTTTTAGTCTAACCCCCTGCTCAGGCAGGAAACCCTATAGCATTTCAGACAAATGGTTGTCCAGTTTCTTCTTAAACGGATACTACTTTGGTGGGAAGGTAACGGTGTTCTGTGGGACTTTGGTGTATAGTCATTCTGGTCACATGACCACAGAAATGTCTTTGGACAATGCTTGCTCCCATGACTAAAAAACACATGAGTACCACCTTCTAGAGCAGGGGTGTCAAACTCGCAACATCACGTGACATGTAGCGACGTATCACGACTTTTTTTCCATTGCCGGCAATGGGGTGGGCGCGGTTTCGGCATGATGCATCCGGCCCGCAGGCCGACAGTTTGACACCCCTGCTCTAGAGTCAGATACAAATGGGCAGAGAAAACCTTTACCTTTAGAGTTGATACTATTTTGTCCCAATAGTTTTAATAATTTCCTGCTTCTATTATTTTAGGAATTCCAAATTAGGAAGCGAGGCAGTGCATAGGAAGACCTGGGTCTCCGGGTGTTAGATTTTGTTGAACTACGCCTCCTTTCTATAATTATTCACCATTTTGGCTAGGGCTGATGGGGATTTTGAATCCATCAAAAATGAGAGGGTCATAGGTTTCTCTTCCCTCGTGTCCTCATTTTCCAGGCTTGCTCAGTACTTCAGAATCTCAATCCATTTATTAATCATTACCTCAAATGTCAATTAAAATCAAATTGTGAGCCAAAGTCACCCTGTCTCCTCTGGTAGTGGATTGCTAGACATTCTTTCATGCTTCTTTGCCTATTACAAAGTAAAATAATAATAATTAAATACAGATGAACTTAAAAGAGGCAGGGGGGGGGAAAAGGAAAGAAGAGGAAAAAAGGTGAAGTTTTGATAATTAGAGCACCTGTGCCAGCATATGAATTGAAATATTTGCATTTTAAAACATTCCCAAATGAGCTGGATATGCATCTGTTTATCCACTGCCTGAATGGCATTTGTTTTCAAGAAGAAACAAGGGCAGCAGTTGTGAAAAGACACATTATTAGAAATCCCTAAGATCTGCAATGATTTTAATAAAGAAGAGAAATGTAATGAATAAGAAAGGGAGAACAATTTGACCTTCCCAGGAATATTAGATGGCAGATGAAAGCAAAAATCTGAAGAAGTCTTTGTAGGCATGGCTGCCCTATTGCATGGCACAGTTAATTTTTCATTCATGTTTGGAATCACAGCTGCTAAGAAATTGCTGTTCTTCCCTTGTTATCTCAGCTGCTGAGATTTACTTTAGGGCGTCAATATTTTTTCCCCCTTTTAACTTGAATTAAGGGATGAGGGAGTGTCTTCAGAAAAAGCTGCAGCTGGGCCTCCCATTATTCTGGGGCAAATTCTGGGTTTCTCAAAAACTTTCACAAAAGTTGTGAATGTGCCTTCTGGTTTTCTCAGGGTTCTTAATAACTCTTTCAGAATTCCCTTGGACTAAAACTTTGCTGCTGGCAGTGTTTTCTATTATAAGTTATTCCATCCCTCTGTGACATGGTTGGAAGCATCACAGGAGGTCAGCAGTACTGGTATAGAATAACTTCATGATTTTGTTTTGGATATGTTGTAGTTAACCATTCTGAGAGTCAGTTTAGTAATGTGGTTAAGGTATCAGGCTAGAAACCAGGAGTTCCAGTCCATCTGGGTGTGCTTGGGCCAGTCCCTGTCTCTCAGACCTAAGAACATGACAATAGAAAACTATTGAAATTTTCCAAGAAAACAGCAGTGACTTGTCAAGGCAGTTGCCAGGAGGAAGGAAGGAAGGAATTAAGAAAGGAAGGAAGGAAGGAAGGAAGGAAGGAAGGAAGGAAGGAAGGAAGGATTTTTGCCTCACGTAGCATCCAACTTGAAAAATTCCATCTTCTCAAAATTCTACATGTATCAGAAATACTTTTCTATCTTGGCTCTGCTTAAATATTCTATAACTTCACCTATTATTGATTTTAGAAAGAATGTAATCTCTGATTTATGGTTCCATTTTTTCTTATTCATGGTTTTGTTACATTGGTACTAATGTTCCTTTTTGCTGGTTTTATTTCTCACTTGACATCAAAATAAAAACTTATCTTGAACCAGTAAAAAAGAGTGCCGATGTCAGTCTGTCTAAAGGTAGGCATTTTAATTATTCTTTTAATGGATTTGAAGTGTACAAATAATTCTTTGTACCAATTTTGAATCCGTAGAATGCCTATATATTTGTGGCATTCCTCTGTGGAAAGTACATGTGTTGATATTAACTAGACAATTTGTTGATATCAACAAGACAATGCAAATCTTTTTATTTCAATAAGATGTTGACTCCAGATAGCTGATTGAAGGCACTTGGATTAAATTTTCTCTTTAGTTTCTGATGTTATTTTTTTAACAAAATTGTAATGCTGATTCCCTGGGATAGGGTTAGGGATGGGGACAGAGACAGAGACATATTTAGAGATAGAAATATATAGATATAGATGTGTGTGCGTGTCTGTACATATGTGTATATTTATATTCCCCCCCCATACACACACACACATATACACACATACACACAAACACTTTCCTATACCTGCACATGCATACACTCAATAGCACAACCAAGTAGCTGGCATTGTGTACAGGAACATCTGCACAGTGTATTAGCTAGACCCTCTCAAGATTCCATAGAAAGTCATAGAGCAGCGGTCCCCAACTTTTGCGGTTTTGCAGACCGGTGGTGGCAGCAGGGGGAGGACAGGGGCTGGTTCTGCGCGAGTGGCAGGAGAGCACGCTTGTACATGCAGCTTCATTTGCGTAAGCAGTGGATACATACGCCAACTGCTCGCATAAATGGAACTATGTCCGTACACTCAGCTGCTGGTTGTGTGGCCTGGTTCTGAACAGGTCCTGGCCCAATACTGGGCCATTCCCTGGAGGTTGGGGACCCGTGTCATAGAGAATAACACTTAAATTTGTTTCCATCCAACTTTACCATCTCTGCCATCTTTCTTCTTTTTTGTTTTGGGTTATTTGTTTTTTAATGCTTGTAACCATCTGCAAACTACACAGAGTTGCTGGAAGTTGGGTTGAATATAAATTTTAAAAATTATTATCAATATTGTATGCTGCCAAAGCTTCAATCTTCTAAAACAATCCTTCTGAATCTATTGCCTGCTTTTAGTGGGTTCTGCGTAGTCCTTCTTTCTTACCTGCCCATTCATATTTAATGCATGTATACACTTGTGTGGCTGTGTGTGTGCACGATCAGGCACAAATCTATAACTTTGTAATGTATCACTGGTAATGATAGGACAGTACAAGTTTTCAGTGGCAGTGTGTGAAAGCACCTGCCACATATTTGATTCTCTCTCCATGTCACAAAAACTGTTATGACCATCTGTGCAACAGCTGAAGTAATCTAATCTACTGTCTGCCTGGCTGAGGGCAAAGCACTTGTGTAATGGTTCTAGCACTACCCAGCCACTTTCTTATCTCTGTGTGATAGGTAGACTTGAAACATTTCCACTACAGACCACCGCTTGTGATGACAGATGAACTAAGAAGTGAGTGATGGAGCTATCACAGTATCATTTCAGCACACAGCCTGGCCATTTTGAGTTAGGCACTATTCCGTTTGTATCTTCATCCACAGTGTGTTCAGTTGCTGGGTGAAATAGTCTATTATTGCCAGTTTTATTATTTATACTGAGGAAAATATGGTATAAAAGTAAATGTTTATATATGGACTGAGTCAAAACTGTTTGATCTCTCTCTGTATTTGGGTGAAATAGTCCACAGATTTCCTTCTCATATGGTGTCCCATAGTTCATTTGTTGGCCATGAGAGACAGACAGAGAGAGACAGAGGAGAGAGGAGGGAGGGAGGGAGAGAGAGAGGGAGAGAGAGAGAGAGAGAGAGAGAGAGAGAGAGAGAGAGAGAGAGAGAGAGAGAGAGAGAGAGAGAGAGAGAGAGAGAGAGAGAGATACTCCAGAGGAATTAGGCAGCTATTTCCTTTAGCAGCTACAGCCTACTTTCCAAAATTCACAAAGTATCTGCCTGCCTCTTGACAAGAGCTTCAGTGTGGGTGTGTTTATTTGGTTGTTGCTTTTCTGCCCATCATTGTGACAGCTAAAAGAGGCAAGGGGGCACCAGGGACCTTCCTGGAGGAACCCTAAGGACTCTCTGAAGAGCAATTGAATGAAATGCCTTAGAGCGAAAGGGAGCTATTTATCAGAGCTAACTCTGATGTAAATTATTTCTGTAACCACTTCCTCCTTTACTTCATGAGCACTCTGTGTCAGTGAAGATAACAAGGGGCTTTCCAAGCTGAAACAATCCCAGGTTTTATTTTGGTTTGGGGTTTTTTTTTGCCTTCAATATTTCCAATGTGGATATGGATGCACAGATTGCCACTGATTTAAAGCATGTGGGGAAAACCCAAAGAGAATTATATATCTTTCATGACTGAATGCTGGTCCTTGGTGTTGTATAGAAAAGCAGTTGTTCAGTTTAATGGAAGCACAGCTGGTGTTATGTGAAAAATAATCATTATTATAGAAAGCACACATTTTTCATGTTTCCTGTCAGATCTTTCAGGGCAGGTTGGGTGTGGTTGCTATAGAGTTCTCTTGACATGTCTTGAATGAGACGTTTAGCATTTTAAAAACTACAATTTTGTATTTTTTTTGGGGGGGGGGAAATCTTGAATCATTATGTACTTAATGAAGGAGTGCAAGTTAAAGCAAAACGAAAAGGCAGAACAATTTTTATTTTCTCACCTACTCGGGATTTTATGCCTTTATTTTTTAGAAACACACGCAGACTTTTGGCATTTCATTGATTTTGCTTTGTGAGTGGCAGAAGTTGACAATGTTTAAGGCAATCTTTTCCAATCTGGTGTGCTTCAGACTGCCTGGGATTTCAATTCCCACCATTCCCAACAACTATGCTTGCTAGCATCTTGTCTCTGAATTTAATTGGATGAATGTTACTATTTTAACAAGTCACGTTCTTCCTCACATCCCAATTGTGCAATTAACTCACATTCCTAGTTTTTCCTCCCTCCCCTGACTTTATCTCTCTATTACAGCTATTCCTTGACTTACAACCACAGTTAAATCCAGAATTACAGTTGTAAGTCATGCAGGTCATTAAGCAGGTCGTCACATGACTGACCCAATTTTACAACAATTTTGCAGTGGTGGTTAAGCAAATTTGTGGTCGTTAAGTGAATTCCACAGTCATTAAGCAAACCCATTGTCTGCAGTGGGGATTTTTTTTATTTTATTTTGCCAGAAATAGGAAGTAAACACCAGGTTCTGGGGAAAAAAATAAAAAGAAATTGCGGTCACAGGAGTGCAGGACATTGCAAATGACTGTAATGGCTTTTCTCCCAAACGTTGAGAGGTTAGCAATAGCAATTAGCACTTACACTTATATACCGCTTCACAGTGCTTTACAGCCTAAGCTGTTTACACAGTTAACATATTGCCCCCCTCCCCAACAATCTGGGTCCTCATTTTAACGATCTTGGAAGGATGGAAGGTTGCGTCAACCTCGAGCCTATGAGAATCGAACTCCTGGCAGTGAGCAGTGAGTTAGCCTGAGGTACTGCATTCTAACCACTGTGCTACCACCATGGCTCTTAGATGACATGTTTGCATGGATCGGTGCCAGGTTTGTTTTCATTGTTTTTAATATTTTATGTTTTCAAGTATGTGAGTGTTTTCAAAATGATTTTATTGGGAGCTGCCAGAGTTGTTTGAATAATGGTATATATAAATGTTTTAGATAAATAAATATTAAATAAGTAAAGGCGAGCCAGTTGCTGAGTGTATACAATGCAATGCAATCATGTGACTGTGTGGGGGGGGGACTTTGAGTTCAGTTGTAAGTAACAGAATAACAGAGTTGGAAGGGATCTTGGAGGTCATATAGTCCACCCCCCTGCTTAGACAGGAAACCCTATACCGTTCCAGACAAATGGTTGTCCAATCTCTTCTTAAAAACCTCCAGTGATAGAACACCCACAACTTCTGAAGGCAAGTTGTTCCACTGATTAATTCTTCTAACTGTCAGGAAATAAGTCAAGGATTACTTGTTTCACTGATGTATTGTGTGTGTGAGAGAGAGAGAGAAAGGGGGGGGGGTTTCTAGTTTTCTAGACACTTTTCGTAGCCCATTCTGGTTTTCCATTCCTTTGCAACCATTTTCTGAATCCCCAAACTTCATAACACAGGATACTTCAATGTGGGGTCCGATTCATGCTTCTGGATTCTTGGTGAATCGTGGATTCCAATAATCAAGGTTTCTTCTGCTCTAGCTCCACTTATGAACACATACTGTTTTCATCTAAGGGTGTGGAAGGTTTGTGGGGTGAAACCCTATTGTTTTGAAGTGCCCAACTCATCTCAGATATTCTCTGTTCCTTCATAACACTTCACTTGTTCAAGTTTTTTCAAATTCTCATCTTAGATACGGGGCCAAATCTGGCACCAGCCTGGTTGCTTAATCAATTCTGCTATGAATATTTCATATATCAGTCTGAGTGAATACTTATAAGTGGAATCTAAATAGAAAAGATTTATGAGGATATGGTGGGCCATTACATTTTGCTTAGCAATTTCCTCCCTTTTAGAGAACCCCTATAGAGAAATTGCATTTATTGACAATTTTTGCAATTCCTTTCTAAAACTCCACATACTGTGCTGCATATATTTTTTTCTCATTCACTTTTGAATGGCTTCTCTTCTTTTCTAAGTTAATCTCTTTTGCTTTTAAACAGATATATGAGTTGTTATAATTGAAATAACTGATAAATGGGGAGGGGAGGGAGAAGAGATTAGTTAAAAGTCCTGATGCAAAAATATGCATTACAAAAATTGTATTGAGGTATTATATATGCACCCATAAAGTGTAGAGTTCATTTATTTGGTATTCTGCTATAAGTTATGAAAGTGAAGTCTGATAATGTCTAAAATTATTTTTATTGAAGTCTAGCGTCTGATTCAATATGACCTGTTACATATTTTTTTTTGTTTCTTCATTAGACAGAAGGTTTTTGTGTGGTTTCATTCATGCTATTAATATATTAATTTAAATACATCTTTGTTTTTATGTTGAAGAAAGATCCATGGTTCTGATATCCCCAAAATCTTTGATATTCTAGAAAGCCCATCAAGGAATTTATAATATAATCAGGAATTTTTTTTCAGATAAAAAAGGGAAGATTTTTTTGTAGGTGAAAGAAGCAAAGTAACCAGTAGAAGAGAAAATATGTAGCTCAGGGTGAAACTGTGGGGTCCTTAGTGCTCTCTGAGCTTGGTTGCTTTCTAGCAGACATTTCATTACTGAACTAAGTAATATCTTCAGTTCAAGAAAAGTTAACAGAAGTCAAATATGCAAAGGCATTATATTAACTTTAGTTACATTTAAATTAGGCACACACTTTAATGAAAGTCACTTCTACGTGGGATGAGCATCATACAAGTCAAATAAATAAGCAAACAAACAAACAATAAATTGTTTTTGACTTTTTATAAGGTTTGCACAACATAGGAAGTTATCATATGCTAGTTTTGCACTACCATTATAGTTGAACCCAGACATTGAGGTTTATGGTTATGGTTCACATGGCTTATTGTTATTTGTAGACTACATTGTTTAACAGACCTTCGCTTAATATGATGTTGAACCCATCATCCAGAGACTATCTAACACACAACACTATTTTAAAACCAATGGGAGTGTCCTTGCTATTTAGCTATGGTATCAACTACAAAACCCTGGTGGCACAGTGATTAAAATGCAGTATTACGGGCAAACTCTGCCCAAAGCCTGGAGTTCGATCCTGATAGGGATCAAGATTGAATCAGCCTTTCCATCCTTCCAAGGTCGGTAAAATGAGAAGCCAGATTGTTGGGGGCAATATACAAATAATGCTTACATTGTAAACTGCCCAGAGAGTGCTGTAAAGTGCTATGGGGCAGTATATAAGCCTAAATGCTATTGTTATCGCTAATGCTAAAACAACTAGCATCTCTGTTTCTCAAGTTCCAAATGGAAATTACACCTTTACCCATCATCCTCTGCTTATACCCTTGAATAGAGCATGATAAAAATGATAAAGAAGAACAATTTCTGGTATTCTTCACAATAATACATGCCGGTCCAGTTAGTCTCTTTATTTAATCTGTTTTTAAATGTATGTGTTTCTGAGTTTGAATGATTATTCAAATCATTTTTCCTACTCAGTGTTTTGAGCCCAAAGTTTAATTGGCCAAGAAGCATAACAGGCTGGCAAATACTCTGAAGTTCAGGTATTGAATATCATTCATTATTTTTGCAAGAATGGAGCCACTTGTGAACAAAAGGGAGGCATTTGTAATCTCAAGGATTCCCAATATTTATTTCTTTAAAGCAAATTTCTGATCATTTTCCTTAATAGGGAACATTTATACAGGTAGTCCTCGACTTGCAACAGTTCATTTAGTGATCACTCAAAAGTTACAACGGCACTGAAAAAAATGACTTATGGCCATTTTTCACACTTATGACCATTGCAGCATCCCTATGATCACGTGATCAAAATTTGGATGTTTGGCAACTGGCTCATATTTATGAGGGTTGCAGTGTTCTGGGATCATGTGATCACATTTTGCGACCTTCTGACAAGCAAAGTCAATGGGAACCCAGATTCACTTAACGTCCATATTATTAACTTACCAACTTAACAGTGGTTCACTTAACAACTGTGAAAAGAAAGGTCATAAATTGGGGCAACATTCATTTAACAACTGTCTCAACTTAGCAACAGAAATTTTGGGTTCAATTGTTGTTATACATTGAAGACCACCTGTACTTCAAGGCTTTGAACCTACGGCCCTTATTCTGTCTGTAATTGATCAACTGAATTATCGTGGAGAAAAGGGGGAAAAAAGGAAAAACCCGGGAAAGGATCCAGCCAGACAATTGACCAGCATCTTTGCCTAATAAATTGGAGCAAAGTCAGTAATAATGCAATCACTATAATGAAAAGTACAACAATAAAATTCATCTATTGATAATGTTGACTACTGAGGATAAAGTAGTCAATGGAATAAGAGAAATGCGTGCGTCCACAGCAGCGGGAGGGGCAGGATGTTGAGATACATGCTCACAGCAGTGAGAACAAATTTTGCCCAACAACATTGAAAGAGAGATACAATTCTGAGAATATCTGATTGGAATTAAAACTTGGAAAATGTGCAGCAATGGCAAAAATCAATGCTACATAGCCCCAACAGATGTTGAACCAAATTTAAGCAAGAATCCATAAAATATATCACACAGCATGGCAGATATAAATATTTACAATTTGGCTTCTAAGGGGGACTAATTAGCAGAAGCACAAATAGGAGGAAGTTAGAAACCAAGAGCCCTTTTCCCCCTTCTATTTTACTTTTAGTTGTTGCCTATTTTGCTTTATCTCTTTTCTCTTTTTCTTAATGTTTAAAAAAAGTAATAATACTGTACAGTCGAGACTTTATTATTAAAAAAAATCAGCTTAAGATAGAAACCTTTATTGTACAATAAACATTTTGATATAATTTAAAGTTGTTTATGAATGTTATATTCAGCTTTAGGCATAAAATCTAAACAAATCTTATGTTTATTAACTTCAACATTTCAAATAAGAATTAACACTGACATAATACCTTTTTTCTATCTTAAACGGTCTAAGTTGTATAAAGATTAGAGTTTTAATAATCTCTAGTCAATACTACTATATATAAATACCACTATATCAAAATAATGTAACATCTTATATCAATATGTATGTAGATCTTTCCAGATCCATATAATATTATGTATTGTAGGTATATTTTATAATAATACAATAAAACATACTACATGGTGATCATGGTTGTGTGATAGAAATGTTTATGGATATTCTCAGTCATCCAAGTCATGGTTTTCCCAAAGGAGCTTTTTCAAGAACCAACTGGACTTCCTTTGTTTTTCTTTGAAGACATTTCACTTCTCATCCAAGAAGCTAGAATAGAATAGAATAGAATAGAATAGAATAGAATAGAATAGAATAGAATAGAATAGAATAGAATAGAATAGAATAGAATAGAATAGAATAGAATAGAATAGAGCTGGAAGGGATCTTGGAGGTCTTCCAGTCCAGTCCCCCGCTTGAGCAGGGGAACCTATAGTACACCATTTCAGACAAGTGACTGTCTAGTCTCTTCTTAAAAACCTCCAGTGATGGAGCACCCACGATTTCTGCAGGCAAGCTGTTCCACTGGTTAATTGTCCTCACTGTTAGGAAGTTTCTCCTTAATTCCAGGTTGCTTCTCTCTTTGGTCAGTTTCCAACCATTGTTTCTTGTCCTGCCCTCTGGTGCTTTGGAAAATAGCTTGACACCCTCTTCTTTGTGGCAGCCCCTCAAATACTGGAATACTGCTATCATGTCACCCGTCTTTCTTCTTTTCTTTAGACTAGCCAAAGTCAAGTCCTACAGCCGTTCTTCATATGTTTTAGTCTCCAGACCTTTGATAATTTTAGTTTCTCTTCTCTGAACTTTTCCCAAGGTCTCAACATCTTTTTCGTAGTATGGTGACCAAAATTGGCTGCAGTATTCCAGGTGTGGTCTTACTAGGGTTTTATAAAACTGTACTAATATTTCGCGTGATCTTGATTCTATGCCTCTGTTTATACAACCCAGGATTGTATTGCTGCTGCACACTGCTGGCTCATAGTCAAGTGATCATTCACTAGGACTCCAAGGTCCCTCTCACAGTTACTGTTTTTGAGCCAGGTCTCGCCTAATCAGTACTTGTACCTTTAATTTTTCCTGCCTAAATGGAAAACTTTGCTTTTCTCCACATTCTCCACATTTTGTTGGATAGGGCCCATTGTTCAAGTTTGTCAAGATCTTTTTGGATCCTGAGTTTGTCTTCTGAGGTGTTGGCTATTCCTGCCAGTTTAGTGTCATCTGCAAATTTGTTGAGTTCCCCTTCAATTCCCTCATCTAAGTCATTTATGAAGATATTGAAGAGTACTGGGCCTAAGACGGAGCCTTGTGGTACACCACTGCTTACTTCTCTCCATGTGGATGTAGTACTATTGAGGACTACTCATTGAGTACAGTTTGTCAGCCAACTACAGATCCATCTGATGGTGTTGTTGTCTATCCCACCTTTTTCTAGCTTACTAAGCAGTAGGTTGTGGTCTACTTTGTCAAATGCCTTACTGAAATCTAAGTATACTATGTCCACAGCATTTCTCTGGTCTACTAATTTAGTCATTTTATCAAAGAATAAAATAAGATTGGTTTGGCATGATCTGTTTTTTGACAAACCCTTGCTGGCTACTGGTTATAACTTTGTTTGCTTCTAGTTGTTCGCAGATCTGTTTTTTTATTATCTTTTTCAGGATCTTCCCAGATATTGATGTTAGACTTCTTCAGTTCTGGCTGAATGGTTGGGAATGGGAGGGGGGGGAAAGGTTCCACACCGATTTGCACTATTCAGGTGACCCTAAGGGCCCAGATAAACCTCCAAGTGGCCTCACTACTCTTAGAAAGAATGCTAATGCCCAGATGACTGAAAAGAATGTAAATCCTTCTATTCCCCACCATGAAGAAGCTTCTTGGATGAGAACTGAAACGTCTTCACGGAAAAAAAAGAAAGTCCAGTTGCTTCTCGAAAAAGCACCTTTTTGTGATGGAAGCTCTCTTTTTTTTATATGTACATGAAAGGCCACATACAAATGTAAAAGGATTGGGAGTTTTGTGCCACAGGATGAGCACCATTTTGAAGTTCTTAAGACCCCTTGCAGATGCCACTGGGAGCCAGATGAATCTCGAATGGCCAGCAGAAACACTTCATTGTAGAATACTTATTTATAAAATAAATAAATAAGTATTATCACTTGGAGTAGATAAGGCCTTATGAATACTTAAGATAGCTCTTTAAAGTTAGTCCATGCTATTTATGTCATTTGGGAAGCTAAAAATAGAGGCTTGACTAAGCCCATCCACTGAGTTTGTGATCACAAGTGTGACTTTGAAAGGAGCAAAGTGTGTCACAACCTTGATACTACATTCTAGTGTCACTTTAAACAGCATCTCCATATTTATCCAGATAATAAGCTGTTATCCTTAATAATTGCTAACCATTCTGCACAAACCAGACTGTAAAAGCTTTCTATGGAGAAAAAAAAAGCACTTAGACAAAAAAGTGTGTATTGGGGACTGTATTCCCAAATTAGTGGGTGGTGCCAGAAACAAAACTGACTTTGACGTCATTAATTCATGTTCACAAAATTAATCTTTGTTAACTTGGTTACTCATCAGTCACCTATTTAATAATCTTCCTCATTTGTAAGCTTAAAAAATACAATTTTAGAGATCTCAAGTAGATGTGGGTTGTCAGGCTGTGAAGCTCTGGAAAAGACTACATTTAATACATGGATCTGGAAAGCTCATTAGTTTGGCTGAATGTTATCAGGAGGGGTTGAGGAATTTCTTAGGTTTATTCCCTGTTAATTCAGGTGGGATCCTATTTGAAGAACTAAGCAGGGGTTAAGATTTATCACTGTTGCCCATGAGTCAATTAAAATCTGTCTTATGACAAAGAAGGAAGGAAGGCTTTGTCTGCAATGACAAGCACTCTGCTGGCTGTCACCAAAAATCATGAGCTTGCCTCAGGGAGACATCACCACCCACCCAGGTGAGATCCACGAAGGTGTTATGACCTACTTGAATCTTGATTGAACATCACTGTCTCCATGTGTAGGAAACCAATTGCTTGGAATTCCTATCCTGTCAGTCTGTGGGATGTGATTTGAATCTCTTCTACTGCTTGTAAGAGAGCTTGACTGTGTTGCAATGCATGCCGTGAAATATCAACATTATACGAAGATTAAAACTGGTGATTTAATACCAAGCATCAATTTGTTAGATATTCAGGGAGCATTTACTTTCTCTGCCTGTACGGTCTGGGGTTGATAATTGGTTAAGGGAATGGGGTGGAAGTTTGAGAGCTCTTTGGGGTGCCACTAGGTTTGCCCATGTAACATCTCTGTTGTGTGACCTGCACTAGCTTCCAGTCTGTTTCAGGTATTGGGTCCAAGGAACCAATAACAATATGAGAAGTTACTTCAGAGTAGTTTTCTTATTGTTGCTTGCTTATAGGCAGAAATCTTGCCAAACTAAAGCAGCTATCTACATAACTATTAAATATACTCTGCAAAATGTTGGGGAGGTCTACCTTCATCCTTTCCCTACATATCCAAGTTTCTTTGTCTCATTGCTCCTTGTGAAAGAGCCCCTCCTTCCTAGGACTGTGGACATCAGGTACAATTTAAAGTGCAGATCATCTCCTTAAAGCTCTAAATGGCACAGGGCCAGGTTATCTTTTCTCTAAGGAAGTCTACCCATCCTACCAGGTCAGATATGGTAGGCATGCTCCTAGTCCCATCTCCTAAATATTGCCATATGATGGGAGCTAGGAAAGTGTGCCTTTTCTGGACTTCTGGTTTGGTGTCATGATGGCACGGCTGAAAGAAATCGGGGCTCCAGTTTCCTAGTCTGATTTTGCTCCATCCGGACACCCCAAGGGGTCAGAATGTTGCCCTGGAGAGGCGACAAGGAGGAAGGGAAGCCTTTGGAGCTTGGAGCTGACGGTGGTTGGGTCAATCAAACCAAGGAACCCCTTCAAACAGACAGGAGAAAGGCTGCCAGCAACTGCGCAGACAGCCCGAGTCATAGACAGCCGGAAAAGAAACAAAGAATGCGGCATGCCGCTGAACAGCTGATTTTCAGCAATGTGTTGAGATCTGGGTGAGACTTCTTTTTATTTCTTTTCCCTATGGATTTACAAATATAAATCCCTGGATTGGACAATTTTAAAAAGCAAAAGACCCCAGGAAGATTTGGAAAAAGGGAGTTAAAAGCGGCGAAAATTTTTAAATGGGGAAACGAAATTAAGGAATACAAAAAATATGTAGAAAATGAAATTGGGATCGATATAAAGAAAACTTTGCTAACTTTTATGATTTGGGAAAATTTCTCTGTTTATTTTCTGTGAGAAAGCATTTTGAAAAGTTTTTTAAGCCTAGATATAGACATTACACTTAAATGAGGACATCTAGTGGTGGGAAGAAGACACCACAACAATATAAAAAGAGCTAGAGAAACTGCTGACCTTGGATTAACACCTGTTGTAAACAAAAAGCACTTTGCATGACTTTATGCTAGAAAAGGTTTGGCATAATCATATCTCCTGACTTGGAGATAGAGGGCTTTTTATACTTTTGAATTGACCAGAATATTTGGTTTGGCCTAAAGCAGATGGGTTTTTTTTCTCTTTTTTTCCCTGTGGATTTACAAAACCTGACTAATTGAAAAATGAGTTCACCAAATCTTACTAAAATTACAAAACACTTCTTCTGCACCCTCCTCTGGGACATCTAGCCCAGCAAGTCGGATCCATTGAAACAATATTATAACGAGAAAAAACAAACAATTTCCAAAAAGAAATGCAAGCCACATTACAATTAATTTAAGAAACAATAAAGAAGAATCATGAAGAGACAAAAAACAATTTAGATAAGCTAAGTGAGCAAATGTTTGATATAAAGACACAGTTTGATGCTCATCAACAAATGATTGCTAAAAATGAACAAAGAATTCAGAAAATGGAAGATTAATCAGAAGAAACTGATAAAAATGGAGGGAATAATGGAAGGAAATGAAAGGCTAGGACAAGCAAATCAAAGCTTAGAAGTGGCGGTCGCAGCCATGGAAATGGAGAAAGCCATACACTAGCTAAGATTCCAGAATATACCTGAAGATAAGGAGGAAGATACAGCAGAAGTGATTATTAACTTATTGGCTGAGGCCTTGAAAATAGACAGAGTTGAGATGCAACTGGAGATTGATGAGATATTTAGAATTAATTCAAGCTATGCAAGAAAGCACAAAGTGCCTAGAGAAGTTCACGTAAAATTTGTAAAGAAAACAATGAGGGATGAGATACTGAAAAGAGTCAGGGATGATCCACTACAATATAGAAATAGGGAAATTGTGGTGTTGAAGCAGATTCCTAAAAGAATAAGGGACACCCAAAAACAATACCATTTTCTGACTACAAAGCTAATTGCAAAAGGTGTAAACTTTAGATGGTTAATGCCAAAAGGGATCTTAATTAACTGAAACAACACAATATATTGATTGGACTCAACTTGGAAGGCAGAAGACTTCTATGAAAGAAATAGAGCATTTCTTGAAGAAAGAACACAATACCAACAAGAGGATAGAGAAGTCCAGAAACAGATAGAACAAGAAACAGAGGAAACAACTAAACAAACTGAAGAAGAGAAAGAGATGACACACCAAGAGGGTGAGGGAATGGCAAGAGAGCAGAGAACCACGAAATCGACAACACCTAAATATAAGTTTAAAAAAACAGAGAAGGAAAATGGATTTTTTTTAGTGAACACAAATGGATTGACCTCCCCATCAAAAAGGAAAAGATTTTTTTAAAAATTGCAGAAATTAAATATAGATATAACCTGTCTACAAGAGACACACATAAAAAACAATATTATAAACTTTTGGAATGTCCAAAAGTTGGGAAACTCTACTATGCATCAGCGCAACAACAAAAAAAGAGGAGTAGCTGTATATATTAAAGAGACAATAGATTCTAAAATGATTTATTCAGATGAGGAAGGAAGAATTGTAATGGTGGAAATATTTTTAAATCAAAGACAGATACTTCTGGTAGCAATATATGCACCAAACAATAAGTAAGAAGAATTTTATCAAAAACTTCATAGAAAAATAGTAGAAATGGAATATCAAAACATTTGCTTAGGGGATTTTAATGCAATAGTAGATGGGACATTAGACTATAAAAGTAGCAAAACAGGAAAACAAGGAAGAAAGAGACTACCTAAGACTTTTTTCAACATGATAGATGAAATTGGTGTACAAGACACTTGGAGAGAAACAAATTTAGAAAAGCTACAATATACATTTTACTCGAATAGTCATAAATCTTGGTCCAGAATTGATATGATTTGGATGACCCTTGAATTAAGAATTAATATGGAGGAAATTGAGATAGGATCATAACCCTTTAAAAATGACGTGGAAAGAAACACAGAAAAAACTAAGATGGACTTTGAATCAATCCATATTAAAAGAGAAAGAATTTATAGAACTAGCAACAAAAGAAATGGAATTTTTTTTCAAAGAAAATAAAAAAGAAGATACAACATTGCAAAACGTATGGGATACGGCCAAAGCATACTTTTGAGGTGTAGCTATAACCTATATGGCTAAAAAGAATAAAGAAAAAGACAACAATGTGTGATGTTAAGGGAAGAATTTAAAAAATTAGAATTAGGATTGCAAATAAATCCACAAAAGAAAGTATTAAAAAGACAAATGAAAACAATAAAACATAAACTAAATGTAATAGAATCAGAAAAACTGGCGCAACAGATCAAAAGAGCAAAGCAAAACTTTTTTGAAAATGCAAATAAACCAGGAAGATGGCTAGCTTACACACTTAAAAAAACAGAAGGAGAAAAAACTGATAAATAATTTAGTAGATGAAAAAGGCTGCCTACAATTTAAAAATGAGGCAATAAAAAAGATAATTAAAGAATATTATGAGAAACTGTATGATATGGAAGAAATTTCATGGGAGAAAATGATTCAATATATGGAAAAAACTAACTTACCAAAAATCCAAGAAAAAAATTAAAACTATGTTAAATGAGAAAATAACAGTGAGGGAACTGACAAGAGTCTATAAAAAGACAAAACAAATGATAAAATGCCAGGACCAGACGGGCTCCCAGCAGAGTTTTACAAACGTCTACAAGATATACTTAGTTTACCATTGAAAGAGGTCTGTAACGAGCTTTTATTGGAGGCAAAACTCCCAAATAAATAGATAGAAGCAAATATTACTCTGATACCAAAAGAGGATTCAGATTTGACACAGATAAAAAAACTATGGACCGATATCATTATTAAATGTGGACTATAAAATCTTTACCTCAATAATAGCTGAGAGACTGAAAAGATCAAATTTATCCACCCAGATCAAAATGGTTTTCTACTAAAGAGACAAATAAAAAATAGCTTAAGAATTATAATGGACATATTGGAATATTATGAAATGTATCCAGGGAAGCAATTGCCATTAGTATTTTGAGACGCTCAAAAGGCATTTGACAACGTTTCTTGGCAATTTATGATTCAACAACTAAAAATAATGGATTTTGGACAACAAATATGATGAAGACAATATATTATAAACAAATAGCAAAAATGATTGTAAATGGAGATTATACAGAAAATTTTGATATAAAAAAAACCACAAGACAAGGATGTCCATTATCCCCTTTGCTATTTATTTTAACCTTGGAAGTTTTAAATAAAAATATTAGACAAGATTCAGAAATTAAAGAACTGGAGATAAAAGGTGAAAGCTACAAATTGCAAGCATTCACAGATGATTTAGTATTCATCTTAGAGAAACTTTTAGAGATGATTCCGACATTATTGGAAAAGATAGAACAGTTTTGAGAGACAGCAGAATTGAAGATAAATAGAGAAAAAAACTAAAGTGATAGTTAAAGATCTTACAGATAAACAAAAAAAAAACTATTGTCAGAAAAAATAGATTTACAAATAGTTTAAAAAGTTAAATACTTGGGAATATATTTGACAGCAAGATGTTCAATAATAAAAGAAGATAACTATATAAAATTACTAAACCAAATAAAACTTGACTTGGAAAAATGGGAAAATCTGCAATTGTCGATGTTAGGGAGAATTGCTACGGTGAAAATGAATATATTACCAAAAATACTTTTCTTATTTCAAACGATACCTATAAACTAGAGAATTTTTTTTTAAAGATCTGAATTACTTAATTTTAAAATTTATTTGGCAAGGAAAGAAAGCTAGAATTAAATTGAAAATGTTACAAGAAGCTAAGGGAAATGGAGGTTTTGGTTTGCCAGATTGAGTTTTATACTATGAAGCATCGGTGTTAACATGGTTAAAAGAATGGATAACCCTCAGACAAAAAAGATTGTTGTATCTAGTGGGACATGACTTACAACTTGATTGGCATGCTTTTTTATGGTATGGGAAAAATAAAATTCATAAATATTTTCAAAACCACTATATTAGAAATGCATTATTGCTAACATGGGAAAAAATAAAATGTAAAATATATTTGAAAATTCCAGGATGGCTTTCAGCAATGGAAGCATTTGTACATCCAAATCTAATTAGCCTTGAGAAAATATGGACATATAAAGATATTCTAAATTCTGAAGGGAAATTAAAATCTAGACAAGAGATGGAAAATCAGGCTATTGATTTATCATGGTGGTTATATTTACAGATGCACGTGAGATATGATAAAGATGTTAAATTGTAGCAGACTCTGTCTGATCATATATTATTAACCTTGGATGAAAAACTAATTAAGAAAATGTATAATTTTCTATTAAATCTTAAAATGGAAGATGAACAAGTAAAAGAAACAATGATAACATGGCAAAGAATTTTGGATATAAAATAGATTTAGAGAAATGGCAAAGCCTGTGGGAAAGAAATTATAAGTTGACAATGTCAACCTCTTATAAAGAAAACTTACCGTATTTTTCCATGTATAAGACGCTATTTTTTCCTGCAAACACCCTGTTCAAAAATGAGGTGCGTCTTATACAAGTGCAGCGTCTTATACACGGAAAAATAATGGTAACCTCCACAGCCCAGGGCATGCCTGTGTGGGTGCCATGCCGCCTGGTGCAGCTGTCAAGCCCCTGTGGGCTTGCCACTAACGGGAGGGGGAAGGGAACAAGATCGTCGGCCGGCCAAACTTCCAGATTTGCTGGATCAGCTGTTCGGTGCAGCGCTGAACAGCTGATCGGCGCAGAGAAACTCGCATGCCAGAGCGTCTTATAAAAGGGTGCGTCTTATAGACGGAAAAATACGGTATACAATATGTTTTATAGATGGCACTTGCCACCAGCAAGATTAGCAAAAATGTTTAAAAATATGTTGGATAAATGTTGGAAATGTAATCATAAACCAGGCACTTATTATCATGTATGGTGGGCATGTGTTAAAGCAAAGAAATATTGGACAAAAATACATACTTGGTTAGAAAAGATGCTGGGGAAACATGAACTTTTTTTTATTAGGTATAATGCCAGAAAAGCTTGATAAACGAAGTATATATTTGATTTTGCATGTGACAACAGCAGCAAGACTTATATTTGCACAATACTGGAAAAATGAAGAAATACCATCGGAGGAAGAAATAATTTAAAAAAATATTAGACTGTGCAGAAATGGACAGACTTACTTTGAGATTGAAAGAAAAAGAAGAAACAGAATATTTTCAAACTTGGGACTTATTTTACCAATGGTTGGAGAAACGAACTAGGCATTAGGAATTAAATTTGTATTAGTGAATGATAAACTCAGACAACACGTTTGTTGAATAAGCACTGTTGAATTGTATTAAAAAATCAATAAAAACTTAAATAGTAATAAAAAAGAAAGTGTGCCTTTTCTATGACAGCCCCTCCCTATAGAACACTCTGTCTGTTGAAATTCAACGGGCCTCTACCCTCCTAGCCTTCCATAAGGCTTTTAAGACTTGGGGGTTTTTTCCTCCAAGCATTGGGATGAGGTGACTGTATATCAGAAGCTTGACTTGCCACCATGTTTTTGTTTTTAATGTGTTTGGGTTTTATAGCTTTAATATGGTTTTTATGTGTCTTACCTTTTGTTTGGGAGCTCCCCAAAATTTGTTATAAACTGGGTGGCTATATAAATGTTTTAAATAGTTAAATAAAATGTCAGTCTTTACTTCTGGTGATTGCCTGGTCTAGATAAGATAAGATAAGATAACCTTTATTGTCATTTTTTTTACTGTGGGCACAACGGCACACATCCCTGCAGTTTTCTTGGCAGAAAGTGGTTTGCCATTGCCTGCTTCCTAGGGCTGAGAGAAATGACTGGCCCAAGGTCACCATTAGCTTTATGCCTAAGGTGGGACTAGAACTCATTGTCTCCCCCAGTGCCTCAACCACTACAGCAGATTGGGTCAAGGGAGTGTGGGTAAAGGACAATTTTTACAATGGATAGATGCACAAAGCATCTCCTTCTGAAATATATCATTTAGGGCAGGGGTGTCAAACTGCTGGCCCGCGGGCCAGATGCATCATGCCAAAACCGCGCCCACCCCATTGCCGGCAATGGAAAAAAAGTCAAGATACGTGTGACCCGTCACATGACATTGCGAGTTTGACACCCCTGAATTATGGAGTCAGTTCTATTTAAGATACATTTAAATGACTTGATGGTAGGGAGAAATAAGGAATCAGCTATGTTTACAGATGACACCAAATAATGGAGGGAAGAAATAAATGTAAAGGATAATCTAAAAGGATGTTTCCAGACAAGGTGAATGGACTTTTGAATAGCAAACATAGTCCAGTATAAAGAAGTATGACATGAGGCAGGTTAGAATAATAATAATTAATGAAAAATAATAGAGAAGAAATTCATAAGCAAAAACAAAACAGGCTTGTTCCAGTGAACAGAGATCTAACAGATCTATTATATTTGTTCTGATAATAAAATGTTGTTGTTGTTAGTTGCGAAGTTGTGTCCGATCCATCGCGACCCCATGGACAAAGTTCCTCCAGGCCTTCCTGTCCTCTACCATCTTCTGGAGTCCATTTAAGCTCACGCCTACTGCTTCAGTGACTCCATCCAGCCACCTCATTCTCTGTCGTCCCCTTCTTCTATTGCCCTCAATCTTTCCCAGTATTAGGCTCTTCTCCAGTGAGTCCTTCCTTCTAATTAGGTGGCCAAAGTACTTGAGTTTCAACTTCAGGACCTGGCCTTCTAAGGAGCAGTCGGGGTTGATCTCCTCTAAGACTGACCCGTAATAAAATAGGATTAAATTATTTATGTTTTTAGTTTACATAGTTTTTATCTTTTATGATTGTAAACTCCATAGTTGTCTTGAGGTAAGATGAGTAGCCAATAAATTTTACAAATATATAAAATAAATAAATAAAAATAGTGATTTGCCATTTACAAAAGAGTAACTGAAATCTGAACAGTAATTGAAAGATATTTGGACTTTATGAAGGTGTTGTATAAATTAAATTGTTTGAGTTGTGTAATGAACATTTGTTCCTTATAGCTATGCCAACTTGAGTTGTGTAAATTACTTTTGCTGCTGAGCTAATGAGTGTTCTCCAAAAGTTGTAAAGTCTTTAATATGAAACCTTCTATTATTATTTTTGTATTAGTTTATAATATATAATACAAAAACACAAAAGAAAATAGGAGGAAAATAGAGGAGGAAAAAGAGAGGGGGAAAAGTGTGGGGCAAGGGAAAAAAAAGAAAAGGCACTGATTTTTGAAACTTTGATTTGGGGTTATAGAAATGACTAGTTTACATTATTATGTAAAAGTAAAAAGTTGAAGTTTGATGTTATTATCTTATTCTACTGCATCAGAGGGAGTCAGAATATGAAACCTTCTAAATGACAGGAAGGAAGAAGGAAACTAACATTGTTTATTATATGTCTCTTTGGTTCTAGGAATTATATGTTGATCTTCTAGTTTCAATTGAAGCACTATGACTGTGTGCAAATTATTCAAAGACCTTATACTTGGATAGAAAAGTATGAGTATAGTATGTATATATTATGCATTGCAACTGATAACAGCTTGGTTTTTTTTAGAAAACTAAATAATGCACCCACACACAAACCAAACCTGCATTTTAAAAACACATTAAATGGTAAAAGGTTAAGTACATTCAAGGAAAAACTAGCCAAAGTCCTGTGTATTACGCAGTATGCAAGAACATCCATATTGCTCACGTATTGCCTATTCTTCTAATTTGAATAGAACAACTATTTGTCATGGTTTCTGTCCTTGGGATGGCAGTTATCTAATTAAATGCATATGAAATTCAAAACCCTTTACAGGGGGACAGTAATTTTCCTTGGTTGTTTTTAAAGTCTCCAAGATGAGAGAAGAATTATGCTGAGCAGATAATGGATGAATTCCTCCATTGTACATTAAAACCTTGACTTGACTAATCATCCAATGGGTATTAATCAATGTGTTATCTTTCAACTTAAAATTAAAGGTTCTGTGCTCATTTATTGCTGACGCCTGCTAATGATACATGCAGCTCTTGATTACCACAGCATGCACTGTGTGCTGATTGCCCAGCCAAAGACTACAAAAATAATCAAAATTAGATTGGATCTAAAGGAGGCATTTTCAATTTATTACGGTTATCTCACTCCTTGCAAAAGCATGTAGAAATGGTTCCCTTTCCTGAATGTCATTCTTAGTGGGTGTCTTAGTGTACATCTCTGTTATGAGAAGTGGTACCATTGGTGGAAAAATCCAGAGTAGCTGAATTATTACGTATAACTGGAGAAGATCAATTGGGTTCCAGGTTGTCCTGCTCACCTGGCAATTCAAAAGCATGCAAATGCAAGTAGATTAATAGGTACCATTTTGGTGGGAAGATAACAGCATTCCGTGCACCTTTGGCATATAGTAATGCTGGCCACATGACCATGGAAATGTCTTTGGACAATGCTGACTCTCTCAGGTAAGAAGCAGAGATGAACACCACCCCCTAGAGTTGGACCTGACTGGATAGGGGAAACATCCAAGGTCCCTCTCACAGTTACTGTTTTTAAGCCAGGTCTCGCCTAAACTGTACATGTACCTTTGATTTTTCCTGCCTAAATGTAAGACTTTGATTTTCTCCACATTGAAACTCATTTTGTTGGATAGGGCCCATTGTTTAAGTTTGTCAACATCTTTTTGGATCCTGAGTTTGTCTTCTGGGGTGTTGGCTACTCCTGCCAGTTTGGTGTCATCTGCAATTTTGATGAGTTCCCCTTCAATTCCCTCATCTAAGTCATTTATGAAGATATTGAAGAGTACTGGGCCTAAAATGGAGCCCTGTGGTACACCACTTCTTACTTCTCTCCATGTGGATGTAGTACCATTGAGGACTACTCGTTGAGTACGGTTTGCAGCCAGCTACAGATCCAACTTGTGGGTGATGTTGTCTATTCCACCTTTTTCTAGCTTACCAAGGAGTAGGTTGTGGTCTACTTTATCAAATGCCTTACTGAAGTCTAAGTATACTACATTCACAGCATTTTGCTGGTCTACTAGTTTAGTCATTTTATCAAAGAATGAAATAAGATTAGTTTGGCATGATCTGTTTTTAACAAACCCGTGCTAGCTACTAGTTATAACTTTGTTTGCTTCTAGTTGTTCGCAGATCTGTTTTTGATTATCTTTTCTAGGTATTGATGTTAAACTGATTGGTCTGTAGTTTCCTGGGTCCATTTTTTCCCCTTTATTGAAGATGGGAACCATCTCAGCCCTTTTCCAATCCTCAGGTACTTCCCTGGTGCTCCAGGATTTGTGAAAGATATGATGCAATGGTTCTGAGATAACATCTGCCAGCTCCTTCAGAACTCTGGGGTGTAATCTGTCGGGTACCGGCAATTTGTATATTCGTCAAGGTCGGATAGGTGTTCTCTTACCATTTTCTTGCTTATTTTAATTTTTGTTTCTAGTTTGTCTTTTGCAGTGGTTTTTTGGTATGTTGGGCTATAGTTTCTTTTTGTGTGAAGACTGATGCAAAGAATGAGTTAAGTAGCTCTGCTTTCTCCCTGTTGCCTGTTATTTCCTTGCCATCTTCTCTCTTTATTGGGCCTACAGTTTCCTTGACTTTTTTCTTGTTGTTAATATGTTGAAGAAACTTTTTTTTTTACTATCCTTGATTTCTGTTGCTCATCCATCCTGGAACATCTTCCCCTGCCATAATGAGGCAGCACAGTGGGACCTTCTGAAGAAGGAAGAGAATAAGGTGTTATTTCCAACTTAGAAATCTTATCTGCCTGTTTTTATGTCTTATATCATCATCATCATTGTTTTAGCCATTATCTATCCACTGCAGGATGAAGGCCTCTGCCACATGCTTATACATATAACATAACCCAACCTTCAATCAAATTACAGGTATTTTTGATTTAATGGAGGTTGCCCGTCACAGTCATAAGTTGTGATGGTCATACATTGGGTCATTGATGGTTTGCTATGGTCCAGTTTTGCCAAAAAAAACAGAAGTGCGCAGTGGTGGCGGTGCAATGGTTAGAATGCAGTACTGCAGGCTACTTTTGCTGACTGCTGACTGCCTGCAGTTTGGCAGTTCGATTCTCACCGGCTCAAGGTTGACTCAGCCTTCTATCCTTCCGAGGTTGGGGAAATGAGGACCCAGATTGTTGGGGGCAATATGCTCACATTTGTAAACCACTTAGAGAGGGCTGTGAAGCACTGTGAAGCGGTATATAAATCTAAGTGCTATTTGCTAATTGCTGGTTTGGGGCAAAATCATTGTAAAATACACATGATGTGTGATTGCTGGGTGCTGCAAATGGACAAAAATGCAGCCTAGTTGCCAAGTGCCTGATATGTGGTTCACATGACTGGGGCAGCAGTTGGAACTTCAGAATTGCATTGTAAGTACCCCAGGTAGGTCCGTCATAACTTTGATCGCAAAATGACTAGTTCTAAGTTGAGGTCTACTTCTATTTAAGACCAATTTAAAATAACAAAACCACTTCTGGAAATGTTTCCAAGAAAGTTGTAGGGTTTATGCAGGCAGACTGACTTGCAAGCATAAACAAAATGAAGCATTGCATTTTGCAAGATGGGAGAATTCAATAATATCTATGGTACCTCTGGAGGGGCATGTACGGCCATGGAGACATATGCAATAAATGAAGAATTCTGATATTATATTGACATCCCCATTGCGATGACTTGAATGCCTTTTTAATCAACTTCTGCTGATTTCACCCACGGAAATACAAGATCTGACCAGTTAGATTCCGTTTGCAGTATTTCGATTTGGAGGTTACCAAACTGGTTCAAATGGGAGAGTTTTAAAACTGATTCATTCACTAGATTAATTTCTGGCATGAACTATATTGTTAGAGCTTTGCTGGTTAATTTCCAGGCTAAATTAAAAATTACAGCACATGTCTTCAAGTAAGTATAGTAAACCTGACCTATTCAGCTTTACTAAGGTTCTCATTCCCCTGCCCAGTGATTTAATTTTAGCCTATTTTCACAAGTATTTGTGTACATATCTCCTAAAATGCTGTTTCCCTAATTTGAATACTTTTGTGCTTCTCCCCATTAAGGAAGCTGTTATACATTTTTTAATATACAAGGACAGGGTGAGGTTTGGCATACAAGAAGATATGAGCTAGGTAAGCTCACATAAAAACTAATTAAATTATTTTTCCTTATTTTTTTTTGTCCTTAAAGATTTTATGTACAGGGCCCGGATATTTGAATTAATGATCTCTTTCAAAGATGCCTTTTTGTTCCTCTGAATGTCGTTCAAGTGGCCACTACTAAGTCATTGTTAAAGTAATACATTAGAACTGAGTGGTTCTATCTGTACTCCCAGGATATGGCCAAATTACTTCCTTACCCTCAGTTTAAGACTTTTAGTCTCTTTTCTTATACTCTCTCTCTTGGGGGAAAAACAGATTTAAAATGATGAAAAGAAATAAGAAACAAAATCCATTACATACGGGACCACACCAAAAGAAGACGATTTTTGTACCTGAGGCTTAAACTGTGGGGTCCTTGATGCTCTCTGTGCTTGGTTGTTTTCTTGTAGATGTTTCATTACCCAATTAGGTAACATCATAAGTGCTCAACAGATGATGGTGATGACGATGATGTTTATGATGATGATGTGCGCTCAAAGAGCACCAAGGGCCCCACAATACTGTACAATTGCAGCCTAGCAGCTGTATTTGCATATTTGCCAAGTTGTTGTGCACTTGCATATTGTACAGTTATATACTGTATCTGCCAAGTGTTTGTGCTGTTCTCTAAAAGATTTCTCATAGTCTTGGCCTTATTGTGCATTCCCTAATCTTTTAGGTCCATTGTACAGTTGGGTTTATTAACTGCATCAGACGGTCAAGGATGGCAAATCACATATCGTTAACACTTTCACTGGGGAGAATAACTAAGAACGTGAGAGAGCCCAACAGGTAATGCCAGTGATAGGTAATAGGACAAAGCAACAGCTCATGGAGAAGCCTTTTGGCTATGCTGATGAATGTAGAGTGATGAAAAGAGAATAAAACTGCCATTATGTTTGGATAGAAGCTAGAAAAGTGAATTAACTGTGTAGTGATCAGATGAAACAAAAAAGAGAGATTTTTTTCCCCTCTGTAATTCAAAAGGATCTATAATATTTACATTATTAGTTAATAAGTTAACATCCCACTCTGCTTTAATGAGACATTTCCAGAAATAAATTTTCTGAGCACTTCAAAAGCCATCTCTTATGGAAGTTTTTGAACGAATTTCCATTCACATCTTGAAATTAGAGCTCTCAGGGCACAAATAATTTAGAATTGGTGCAAATAGCTCAATCTAGTAGTTTCCCCAAGCTGTAGATCTGATGCCCTAGAAAACTGAGGTAGCTGAGCCCATCATGAACTGCCCTTATAAATTGTGCCGGGATTAGATATTTGAGATTATAGTCTAGAGGGAGAGGGGGAGGGAGGGAAAGACAGACAGAGAGAGAGAGAGAGAGAGAGAGAGAGAGAGATTATAGCCTATAGTTATAACTAAAAGGAGATATTATACTTATTACTTTTTTCTGTATATAAACATATTGGTTGCATCTATCTCTTTTTATTTCCCTGTTCATACACACACAAACACAGACACGTAGTCTAAATTGAGGCATTTACAAAATGGGATGATATCAGCCATTTAAAGTAGGCCAGATCAGGAAACAAATTCCTCACGAACTATCTTATTGTATTGGGGAATAGCAAGAAAGCCAAACAGAATTTCCCTCTGTCCCCCTCTTATACCAAACAAAATCAAGGTGGGATTATCTTGAGCTTCTGTCTCATCCTCTCTCCCTTCCTAGCATTAAGTTGATTGTTACTTAATGGTTCATACATTCCTTTCTCAGAGTTATCTGTGCACACCTCTACAGTTAATAATAACATAATTCTTATAGTATTCCAAAAGCTGATATTATAATTACAATATGAACTTATAATTGAGAATTTTCCCATATCTCATCAGCACTCAGTGGTTGTAATAAATCACTTTTTTAAAAAATAATAATGACACAACCCTGCACTTCATTAGATGGTTTTTGATAAATAATTACTTCTCAGCTTTCCTTTTTACTAGAAAAGTAGAAATAAAAATATAAATTCAGTTTGTTGTTTTGATATTACAGTGTTCTGATTAGAATTTTAAAAATTTAAAAGTTTGGAGAAGGCTGGATTGCATTTTAATATGGAGGTTTAAAAGAAGAGAATGGCCACATGTAAAATGTGTGGATTCAAACTTACTTTTTTCCTTTTACTGTCATTAAATCCTAAAAAAAATCAGTCACAAATTCAGTCGCATTTTAAACCATGGTTTGTTTAGATAAGATCCATCTGTGGATTTAGTAGGGGTTTAGTCATAACAAATAGGTCTTTTTCTGTAGTGGCATCCAAATTATGGAACTGGATCCTGAGGGAAAAAATGGTTAGATCTCTCACATTGTCTAATTTTAAAGGCAATGTAAATCATGGGTGTCCAACTTTTTAGCTTGCCCAGCTTGAGTTGAGTGAAGAGGAATTATCTTGGACCACATATAATATATATATAATATCAGGGCTTTTTTTCTCATAGAACGTTCAGAACAGGGTTCCGGCACCTTTTTGGGATGGAACCTTGTAGGGTAGGCAAAGTGGGTTGTATGAGATGTGTGAGGTCCGGCACCTTTTTTTTTTTTTTTTTTTTACAAAAAAAGCACTGTATAATATAGTTAACTTATCTAAATCATATAAAGGTGTCATGGTAGTGTAATAGTGAAGACCCTCATCTCCCACTCGGAAGGTTGAGAGTATAATCCTAGGTAGAAGCAGATGTTTCTCTATCAGGGTGCAAAGAAAAAAATATCTGTGTGAACTCTGCATGGCATCAGGAAGGACATCCAGCCAGTAAATGCTCAGCTCCATCCAGTCACCCGACTCTACGCCGAATTAAGGGATTACAGGGTCACAAAAAAGGGAGTTTAATGTATATAAATCACATAATAATGTTAAAATTTTACAATCTTGTGGGACTGCATTACTAGCTTTCCAGGGCGGCAGGCATCCTGCAGGTTGGACATGCCTGATGTAAATCATGGTTGTTCATCCAGGTATTTATATAATAGCTCTTCTAAGACCAGACTTCATTCTGAAGAATTTTATTTTAAATGTTTCTTTTATTGTTTTTATTATCTTCTTTCAGATTAGAAGGTTTGTTTGACTGATTGTGTACTATTCTAGGCTCCCCCAAGAGGAAGGACATTATAAAAAAAAATAAAGTGATGGGGTTATGAGGAAAATGAAGAAAACAATGTTGTGTTGATACGTCAAACTAAGTAATAAACTATTGTTTACATACCACAAAAGCTGGATTATACATCATGCTAAACTCAAACAACCAAAACACATTGTGTCTAGTAATGTGTCTACTAATTGGCCAAGTTTATTGCCCACTTAATAAATAAGCATAGTTATTAAGCATATTATTAAGCAAAGTAAAATCACTGTTTGTGCAAACTATAAGACCAGGTTTCCAATCCTGCAAATTTTCCTCCCTCAATAAATCTACAGTATGTATGTGTCAAACTTGAATATAGATGCCTCCAGAAGCCACATTTCAAACAAAGCAAAACTAGAACAAAAGAGTAAATTGATATGAATAATACTTACCCATAAAAATTAATTTCCTCTAAAATAAAATACCTAATTTATATAATTAATTGACTCTATATCTTCCACAAACAGAAGATCCTCATAGATCTAAAAAGTTGTATTCCTATACACATTCCCCTCCCTGCCTCCAGCAGATTTCACAAAAAGACAATCTGAATGAGGATATAATAAACAGCTAGCTGGTCTTGGACGAGATTGAGAAAGTAAAGCTGGATGGAGATGAATTTAAGGGAAGAGACTGGAAAGTGGGGAAAAAGAAAAAGGAGAAGGTCCCTTCCAGCCTTGTGATTTTATAATTCAATCTCCCATCAACTAAGCTGATTCCTTTAAAGCAGAGGTCTCCAAACCTGGTAATGGTGTAGGGACTCCTGCTTGGGCGAAGGGTTGGACTAGATAACCTACAAGGTATCTGTAATTCTATTCTATTCTATTCTATTCTATTCTATTCTATTCTATTCTATTCTATTCTATTCTATTCTATTCTATTCTATTCTATTCTATTCTATTCTATTCTATTCTATTCTATTCCATTCCATTCCATTCCATTCCATTCCATTCCATTCCATTCCATTCTTGTCAGAAAAGAATACCTGTTCAATTACAAATAGTCCTCAATTTACAACTATTCTTTTAGCAGCCATTTGATATTACAACAGCACTAAAAAAAAGTGTCTTACAACTGGTCCTTGCACTTTATGTTGCAACATCTCTACAGTAAGGGGTGATCAAAACCTGGGCACTTGGCAACTGGCACATATTCATTTATAATAATAATAATAATAAAGTTGGAAGGGACCTTGGAGGTCATCTAGTCCAACCCCCTGCTCAGGCAGGAAACAAATGGCTGTCCAATCTCTTCTTAAAAACTTCCAGTGTTGGAGCATTCACAGCTTCTGGAGGCAGGTTGTTCCATTGATTAATTGTTCTAACTCAGGAAATTTCTCCTTAGTTCTAGGTTGCTTCTCTCCTTGAATAGTTTCCATCCATTGCTTCTTGTCCTGCCTTCAGGCGCTTTGGAGAATAGCTTGACTCCCTCTTCTATGTGGCGGCCCCTGAGATATTGGAACACTGCTATCACGTCCCCCCTCATCCTTCTCTTAATTTAGTGACCACTTGACATTACAAAGCACTACAAAAGTGACTTATAACTTGTCCTCGCATTTACAACCGTTACAGCATCCCAGGGTCATGTGACTTCTATTGGTGATCTTCCCATCTGTTTCTTAAAAGGAAACCCAATGGGAGAAGCGGGTTCACTTAATGACTGCATGGGTCACTTAACAATTGCAGTGATTTGCTTAACATCCATGGCAAAAAAAAAAAAAGCCATAAAATCAGGTGGTGACTCAGTTAAGCTCTGCTTAAAATGGAAAATCTGGCCCCGATTGTGGTCCTACCTCTAGGACTACCTGTATTACAAGAGGGATCAATCTTCCTCCCAATCAACAGGTGAAACTTCAAAAAATCCCTTTTAGCAGCAGTATCTGCGGTCACCTGCCTCTCTTGCTCAAGACTTTGTTTTCAACAGTCTCCCATCCTTTTGAGCAAATGTAAGACAACCCTTCCTGTAATTCACAGGTAATTACTTGTGGAAAAATCCTTATCTCCTTTTCAGGTAAATATGGTAATAGAAAATACAGCTCCTTGATTAGTTATGAAAGGATTTGCATTCATAATAAATTACATATTTGTTCAACTCGGAATCCTATCAAACGTTCCTTGATCTTTTTTGTGGGGCTAGCATACAGATCATAAAAGAGCTATTTTTTATTCATGCCAGAGGACGACTAAACCAACAAGTAGGGAGGGAGGCTGAGAAATCAAGGAAAAACCCAGCTGAGAAATATGCAAAGCTGGAGGAGCTGCTCATGACCTCAGTAAGATAAGATAAGATAAGATAAGATAAGATAAGATAAGATAAGATAAGATAAGATAAGATAAGATAAGATAAGATAAGATAAGATAAGATAAGATAAGATTTATTGTCATTTTTTTTACTGTGGGCACAACGGCACACATCAAAAATGAAATTTAGTTTCCCGCTCTCAAAGTGAACACATGCATGACACACACCTAACATACTATATACAACATATGTAGAGACCCACACCCCTACATATACATAACAAATAAATATTAAACACTGTCCATCTTGAAAATATAACGGAAGGAGGAAGCTTGAGAGTTCGCAAGGTTAATGCTGTATGGAATGAAACTATGGCTGAATCTGGATGTTCTGCTACGGATACCACGAAGCCTCCTCCCAGAAGGTAACAAGGAAAACAGGTTGTGAAGAGGATGAGTAGTGTCCCAGACAATCTTGCGGACTCTACTCAAGCAACGCTTCTGTGCTATGTCCTGGATGGGAGGGAGGGGACTGCCAATGATCTTTTCAGCCATTCTCACCACTCTCTGCACCGCCTTCCTGTCTGAAGCAGTGATGCTTCCAAATCAGACTGTGATGCCACATGACACGATGGTCTCGATCGTCCCCCTGTAGAAAGTGGGAAGGACAGGGGAAGGAAGATGTGCTTTTCTCATGCAGCGCAGAAAATGCAGGCGCTGCTGTGCCCGCTTCACCAGTGAGTCGCTGTTGAGCGACCAAGCCAGCCTACTCGTTAGCTGCACACCCAGGAATTTGATGCTGTTAACCATCTCCACAGATGAATCATTAATGCACAGAGAAGTGTGGCTTCTGTAAATACAGAGATTCTGTAGCAGATTTGCTAAAAATCTATTAGAGGGAATCTGTCTCAGGAAGTTGTCCTTTAAACTGTTACCCTTTTTTTTAGTGGCAAGTACAAGTAGTCCTTGGTGTATGACCACAGCTGAGCCGAAATTTCTATTGCTAAGTGAAACACTTGTTAAGTGAGTTTGCCCCATTTTACAACCTTTCTTGCCACAGTTGTTAAGTGAATCACTGTGGTTGTTAAATTAGTCAAACTACTGTTAAGTGAATCTGGCTTCCCCACTGACTTTGCTTGTCAGAAAGTCGCAAGAGGGGATCACATGACCCCGGGACACTGCAACCATCATAAATATGAGTCAAATGCCAAGTGTCTGAATTTTGATCACATGACCATGGGGATGCTACTACTCTTGTAAGTGAAAACTGGTCATAAGTTACTTTTTCAGTGTTGTAACTTTGAACGGTCACTAAATGAAGTGTTGTAAGTCCAGGACTACCTGCAGGTACCAGATCAAGTTTCAGCCTCTCCAACAGCTCTGCTGAGCAAGTTTGACATAGGTTCATAAAAATGTCGTGCATTTTGCATATTGCCTCTATGCTCCAGAACGCATACCCTGGCAAGGTGACTTTACTTCTTTTTTTTTATATAACAAGTTTTATTGAATTTTTTTGTTTTACAACCAAGTGCTTGGAACTCATCGTGGAGATAGGGCACTCCATACAACAAAGTAAAAAATATAATCATACATAAACAATTTGAATTACTTCTTTAAAGGTTCCCTCTCTAAGCAAAGAAAGAAAAAACAAATAGAAAAAAAAACCACAATATCAATAATATTTCCACCCGTTTTCAGGCTTAACTAACTCACAATTAACATATTCCAATTTGGCCTTATATAAACATATAGTATACAATTCGGGTACCCATATAGTATAGATTGTTTTTAAGATATACATATTATTCCAATTATTCAATGTATACTTCTCTGTTAAATTCTATCTCTTATTCTATTCTATTTTACATACATATTTTATGGATAAACATAACTTTAAGTATTTTAAAACCATTTTACATTTAAGCCTAAAATAATAAAACAATAATTATTTCTAAAATAAACTTATAATATGCCTATTATATATGTATATGTATTTTAATATCTCTCAACTATATTCTATTTCCTGTACTCTATCAAATATTTTTATAAATCATAGTTAAATGTTTCACCAATCTCTATCCAACTCCTAATTTTAGATTTTCCAATTTTCCATCTTGCCATTCCGGACCATAATCAAATCAATAATTTACATCAATATTAACTCAGATCAAAGTCTTGAACCTTAGAAATCTCAAGCATATTAGTTCAGTCAAAGTCTCTAAAAGCCATTTTTACCCATCCAATAAAATTTTAGCTCTCACTTTTAAACCTAATTCTAGCTTTCTTTTTGTGCCAAGCAGGTTTCCACAATAGGGCCTCTAATTCCTCCCATAGTATTTGACCATACACATTTTTCCACAATTGAATCCAGTCATAGTCTTCTTCTCTTTTCTCCAATGTTGTCTGCACTATGTAATCAGTCTTAATCAATATGGTGATTGTTCGTTGTTTGTTCATGTTGTCAGCATTTTTAACGTCTCGTATTTGACAGTCTATTCCTGTTGCTTTTAGAATTATAGATGTTTTAGTTGAATTCTGCCTTTGGTCATCCAAAGTCTCCGTCATTTGTATATAAGATGTAGTATCTTCCTCTTCAATAGATTGTAAATGTATTTCCTCCATATCGTTAAGTTGTAGATCTAGTTGTGTATCATATCCAATAAGTTGAAATTCCGTTTTTAACTCTGGAACATCCCTTTTCCAAAGCATTCTAAAATGTTCTTTTAATTCCTCCTTCGTTTCCAAGATTTTTTCTAATATAAATCCATAGTTAAGCTGTGAGTGGGATTCCATTCTTCGTTTTTTTAGTAAAATTTCAGCTTAAAAGCTGAGTTACAATTTTATAAAATATAAAATCCAAACAGAAATAGGAAAAAGCAAGTACAAAAATAAAAACAGCAAAAGTCCCAATCAATGTTATGAATATCTAATTTATAATCCAAATAAATAATAGCAGCTGGTGTCTCAATTATTATATTGTGATCCTAAAGCGAAAAAATCCATTTTTCAGGAGAGTATACTTTGTATTATAAAATCAAAAACAACAGGCAGAAACTTAAACAAGTTCCAAAAGAGATACAAGCGTCTGGGCGTCATGCCAAATGTAGGGAGTAAAAGTACAAAATGGTTACAATGTTGCAATGGCGCTTTCTGGGTTTCACGCCAAGTTCAGAGTTACATTGTAACCATACAATCCACATAAATTCACCCAGAAGGTGTAGAGTTTTTTTTTAAAGTAGATAGCACTGTTCAGAAGGGGGGGGGAGAAGAAAAACACTCCACCCCCCTCCCTAAAGGTTTACACTTAAGCTGAAAACAAGCAAGCAGAGAAAGAGAGTCACAGTAAGAATTTTTTCTTCACTTTTTTCTTCAGGGTCCCCCGAATTCCAGCAGCTCAAATAAACAATAAAAATTAGTGTTTTTTTTCCCCGCAGCTCGTTTCCCCGAGTGTTCAAACACTGGTTTCTCAAGGGGGGGGAAGTAATTTCTAAAAGCTTTTCACAGGGAAATGAGTAAAATATCAAGAGGGAAGGAAAGGTCTCACCCAGATCTTCCACGCTGGTTCTTTTTGCTTAGATGTTGCTGTGACTTTTGGCTGGAGCAGCTAAGTGATCGGCCATGTTACTGGCCGATCTTTTCCCCGTCGGCCCAAAGGTGATTGCTCGGATCACAGAGGGAGCTGCCACTCCCTCCGCAATCAACGAGTGCCCTCCTCCATGGTAGTCGCCTCTCCGAGGCGACTTTCGACCCTGTCCAGGGTCTACCGGCGGGGGGAAACCGGTCGGCAAAGAGAGCATACTCTTTGCCTGACCGCAGGCACTGCTACCGGAACCGGAAGTCGTGACTTTACTTCTAATACAATAGCCTACAAAGATAGAATAGAATAGAATAGAATAGAATAGAATAGAATAGAATAGAATAGAATAGAATAGAATAGAATAGAGTAGAGTAGAGTAGAGTAGAGTAGAGTAGAGTAGAGTAGAGTAGAGTAGAATAGAATAGAATAGAATAGAATAGAATAGAATAGAATAGAATAGAATAGAATAGAATAGAATAGAATAGAATCAGCTGGAAGGGACCTTGGAGGTCTTCTAGTCCAGCCCTCTGCTCAAGCAGGAGAACTTATATCATTTCAGACAAGTGACTATCTATTCTCTTCTTAATTAGATTAGATCTATGCCACAAGAAGCTGCTGCCCATCGTGGTTTTCAACATGATTAGGAAAACATATATAACAAAGCAAGTGCTACAAATGTTGTACTTCTCATTGTCATAGTTGCAACGTCATGCCACGGGGCATCAGAATAACAAAATAACAGAGTTGGAAGTAACCTTGGAGGTCTTCTAGTCCAACCCCCTGCTCGGACTCTAAAGATTTCTGGCTGTAACAGAAATCTGAAAGGCCAAGTCAGAAGGCAAAAGTGAGAGAATAAACAGGTAGGCGACTTTGCTGCCTGTAACACTGCCTGGAAGATTTGTTTCCAGCAATTTGTGTGTGCTCCTGTGTGCAGCTGCACATGAGAGAGAGAGAGAGATATGGTGAAATAATCAAGAAGCATCCACACCGGAAGCTTCAACCCAGACGGTTTTCTTATTGTTATCTCTTCATATTTTGAGCTCCTTTCTCATTTCCTACTTGCTATGCATTTTAATTATTGTTTCCTAACCATGCCTATTTTCCAGAAATGACATTGTTCTTGAGAGGGAGGTGAAATCCTGCCAGGCAAAGTCAAGTCTGCAAATAAGTGTTATCCTAGAGATGCAGAGATGTCATTCTTTGCATTAGCCCAAAGGTTTTGTATTGCTTAGGGATATGTGCGGCAAGCTCACTATAAAAATAGAAGCTTGACAGTCGGAATGAATGTGCGTGTCAAAATAATATTACTGTTTCTGGGAGGATGACAGAAAAAATGACACTACATCCACCAGCCTGATTTTTATAGATCTGCCTCTTTGCCAGATGTCACCTCTTATAAACTGCTTTATAAAAAAAACATGACAGCCCCGTACAATTGTGCCTTTATAGCTAGATAAACTTTGGCAATAAAATGAGAATTGGCTGGAATCTGAAATCCTCTGAGCTTGCTCCCTAAGCATCTGGGGAAGCCCACCTGGGTCTTAGGAACAAGCATTTAAATGCTCAAGAAGTAGTGAATTGTTTCTTTTATTTCATCCCCTTCTTGGAGCACAACAGACCTCTGCTGATTTTATGTGCCATTCTGTCCAGTAATCACTTCTCTAAATTTATGACTAGGTTTTGGAAAGAATAATAAAAAAGGTGTTTTTTTCCCCCTGCAGCTTCAAATTTAAACTCACACAAACACACACTCATGAGTGAATGTAAGCTCTATTGCACGTATCAAAATATATGTTTCAAAAGAGGGCTAATAGGATTGGCTGAATTATGCCGTAAATAGTTCCCAAGCATACAGGGTTTTTTTTATTACATAATAAAAGAAGAACTGCATTGTATATCCCAAGCTTTCTTCAGAATAATTCAGTTTTGTAATACCCAAGATTTGTTAGACATCAGGGGGTATCCTAAATTTATATTGTTTTCTCCAAAATGGGGAACTGTGTTGGTGTGTTGCCAACAGAAATATGTTATGCTTAACCTTTAGTATCTCCCTTATTGAGGAAGAACTGTGTCCTAGAACTGTTTCATACAGTTAGGTAAATGCTTCAAACCTGCGTGTATACATAGATGGTATGTATTTCTCACAATTGTATTTAATCTTTTTCCTAAACTGGATGTAGTATGTATGGGATTATCCTGGGTTTTCTTTAAGGGACCTAGTGTGATGGATCGTCTCAAGGCAAAGAGCTTCCTCTAGTGATGGCGAACCTTTTAGAGACCGAGTGCCCAAACTGCAACCCAAAACCCATTTATTTATCGCTGGGTGTCGGGTGGGCATGGCCAATTGGCTGGGCATGGCTGACTGGGTGGACGTGGCCACGGTGGGTGTGGCCACCTCGATGATGCTTGTGGGGAGGGATGCCTGTGGGGGCCAGGCAGGGTTGGGGGAGATCCAGGGGTCTCTGGTGGGTGGGTCATTGGGCTGGAGGCTTGTCTTGCAGGGTGAGGCAAGGCGAGGCAGGGCGGGTGTGCCAATTGCCGTGTGGCAACACAAGGCAAAGCAGGGGCCGAAGCAGCTGCTGCCTGACACCATCGGCCCCCACACACACAGAGGCCAGCGAGCACATGGGGGCCGACGGTGCCCGTCGGCAGCCACAGCCTGCTGGCTGTCCTGTATCATGGCAGCCCCATCGGCGTGGGTGAAAACGGCCCCGGGATGGCCGGAAAGGAGCCCTCACCTGGTGCAGGCCCTGTCTACACGGTGGCTCTGACGGGGGCGGCAGCTGCTGCTCCTCCTGCTGCTCTGAGCCCCTTGACCGGCCAACCACACAGGGAAGCAGGAAGTGGCGGCGGTGATCCCTGCATCGCCAAGCCCAGCCGGCAGCACATCTGGAAGCGAAGCTGTGCCGACTATCCTCGTGCTGGTGGGGGCAGCGGCGGGGGAAGGTGAGGTGTGGCACATGGCCACGCCTCCCCGCTGCCACCCCACATTGTCACGCACGGCCCAGAGGTGCACGCAGGATGATGTGGGGCAGCAGCGGCAAAGGCTGGGCGCATGCCATAGGTTCGCCACCACGGCCTAGACTACCCAAACTAGAGTTTTATAGTTTGTTTATTTGACAAACAGTATCCCAGTTTGAGAGTCAGCTTGATGTAGTGGTTAAGGCAGAAGACTGGGAGTTCTAATCCTGCCTTGGGTACAAAGCCATCTGGTGATTTTGGGCCAGTCCCTCTCTGCCCTAGGAAGCAGGCAATGGCAAATTGTTTCTGAAAGTTAACACTGACTCAATGGCAAACACATAACCCCGTTTACTGTCAAGAAAGGCTTAAATCATCTTAACAGAATTCTGTATTTCCATCAGTCATCCTAAGAAAAGCAGCAGGCAGAATAAAAACACAACATTATGCATGTGGCTTTTAACATGGGATAAATATAGCAAGTACCTAGTCCATCAACTTTCTGCAATCCAGAAGGGCTGGCAAGTGTAAGACAGCAAGTCTTAACCCAATAATTTAAACCACTTAAAAATGGCAAAAGATGTTTAAAGATTGTTTTGTTTGTTTGTTTTTCCGCTCAGCCTTTCCTCAAACATAACAGCTTAAAATAAAATAATAAGAGCTGACACATAATAAATGGCAACAAAAATGTAGAGTGCTGACAATATAATTAAGGCTACATACGTAAATAAAGAAGGTGATTGAGCAAGGTTTACTTTAGTTTTGTTTTTTAGAGAGGACCAAAAAAAACCCATACAGATTGGTGATTATGTGTGAAAGTTAAACTAACCTACAAAGTTAAATTGAGAATTAAATTAAAAGGCTTTAATTTTAATATATTAAATCTATTTCAGAAGCTCTGCTACAAACCTGCCAATATATCTGGCACACTTAGCAAAAACTCTTCAGATTAGCAAAAAAAGGATTCTAATTTTCTGAAAGGTTGAGAGTAAACTTTGCCTGTGAATTTTGGGTATAACTAGAGAAAAACATAGCCCCCAACTTAAACTTCCAGAGGGAAAAGTCGCTGGGAAGTTTCTCCAGAACTCCCTCAAAATGTGGATATGTCATCAGGCAAGAAACCAACAAGGTACTGAGATGATTCCATTGTTATTATTGCTTCCCTCTTAGTCATTAATCATAATTTTAAAATTTTCTGGATTGCAATTTTTATATACATTATTCTTTTATTGAATGCCACCCCTAGTCTTTCATGAGGTGGGTGCCCACATAGGTTCTGTGGACTCCATATATATATATATAGATGATGATCATGATCATGATCATGATCATGATGATCATCATGATGATGTTATCCATTCAGTCAAGTCTGACCTTTGGTGATTCTATGGGCCAGGTCTCTCCATGTCTTTTGATCTTGCACTGCTTCTTTGGAGTTTTTCTATGCTCTGGCTGGTGTCAGCTTTGATGGTGAATATATAGTAATATATGATAGGGAACATTTATAAATTATATGCTTTAAATAAATAAGATCATATTGAAGATTTGCCTTAGATAATTTTGTTTGTGTTTGTGTGTGTTGTGTTTGTGTTTTGTTTGTGTTTGTGTGTGTGTGTGTGTGTGAAGAAGTGGGAGGAATGTGCCTTTGTTTGGAAAGTCAGTAGTTTGGTGGGAGAAAGCAAGAAAAGGTAAAGAGGGACTGAAGAGTCAATTTATCTGAACAGAGAGATCAGGAAATGACTAAGGAAAAAAGGAAAAATAAATAAAGCAAAGAGGAAGAGAAAGGAGCTGAAAAACCAACCTGTATATAAAACAGCTAATAAATATATCCACAGCAGAGGAAGAGGTGGAAGAATGGATATTATTAAATGTTTGATGTACTACTTAGGACAAATGTCTATGGAGATTCTCAATCATCCAGGACATGGTTGTCCCAAAGGTGCTTTTTCAAAAGACAACAGTCCTTTTTTTCCCCCTACAAGTACAATTGTGCTTTTTTTTTCTCTCTTGAAGATGTTTTGCTTCTCATCCAATAAACCTTTTCAGTTCTGACAGAATGGTGGTGTAATGTACTGAGCTTTTCTTTAGCAGCAGGTGCAAGGAGTTGCACCGAGACACTAGCAGACCACGTGGCCTGCTAGCTAGACTTGCTGTCTGCAAGCCCAGGCAACATGCTTTTGCATGAGAGAAAGACGTTGCATTCATTGGCTGACACCGCTCAAGCTCTATGTATAAAAAGGGGCGGAGCCATTTTGTTCTCAGTTCTGTTTAACATTGAATACAGAAGTACCTGTTGAAAGTCCTACCTCTTCAATGCCTACCAATGCAAGAAACAGAACATTGGCGACGAAGGTGGGATCATGCTGCTGCAAAAGTCAAGAGCTGACTCACCACGGAAAGCCTTGAAGACGCTGAGAAGTACGGCGTTCCAACCTCCTTTGCTCTGCCTGCCAGTCTGGAATTGCTGGAGGAGAGTGCCACTAGGAGTCATCCTGGAACCACTTCGGAAGCCTGCGCAGCATGAGGCATTGAATAGGCCAACATAACACCATGGCAAAGATTGGTCGTCTTTCTGAATTCGACGTCAAGCATCCAGAATGATGGAGCTCCTACGTTGCTAGGGTGGAAAATTATCTCAGAGTCAACCAGGTTCAGGAGGACGGACTGAAGGCCGCGACGCTGTTGTGCGTTTGTGGTCAAGAAACCTTCGATATCGCAGAGAACCTGGTTGCTCCGGCACCCTTGGTGTCTATCACTTACGCAGAGTTGAAAAGAATGCTCAAACAACATTTTGAGCCGAAGCTGTCGGTCATAGCTTGGCGACATGCTTTTGAACAGCGGGACCAGCGTCCTGGAAAGTCCGCTGCTGACTTCATTGCTGCTCTACAGCAAGCTGCAAGGCCGTGCGAATTTAAGGATCTGGAAGAGCGGCTACGAGACCGGCTCGTTTGTGGTCTGAGAAGCCGCGAACTTCAGCAGAAGATATTCGCCAGAGAAACCGTCTCCTTCCAAGACTTTTGAGGGAGGTAACGGCCGAAGAAGCAGCAGGCAGAGCTATTAAGGCCTTGCGGCTATCGAAGAACCATCCAAGCCCCGGAACCATCCACCAAGAGGATGCCGAGAGAGTTGAAGACTCCGAGTCGGACAGCGAGGTCGATCGGTTACAGCAACCACAAGAAAGGAGGCCCCACAGGCTTCCTGAGAAGGCAGTTTCCTTCCCTCGATGCATCGGGTGTGGAGGCCGCCACAAGCGGGCCGACTGTCGGTTCTGCACCGCAACTTGCCGAGCATGTGGCAGGCAAGGCCACATTGCTGCCATTTGTTTGGGTCGCACAAAAGACCATCCATTGGAAGAGTTGCCTTGGAAAGGTACCGGGGTCCCCAGTCAGAACCAGGTGGGTTTTTGCGCGACGAGGAGAAGTGTGTGTAGAACAGGTGCCCACCGGCCATTGAAGAAAAAGCTGCATCTTAAAGTCACACTGCAGGGGGTTCCTTTAGACATGGAGCTGGACACGGGCTCCGCTCTGTCCATAATTTCTCAAAAAACCCTGGGACAGATTTGCTGTAGAAGCGGCCATCGAGTTAAGCTCAGGCCGTCGAATCTCCTCTTGACCGATTTCCAGAATTCCCAAGTTAGCGTCAAGGGGGAGGCCACACTCAGTGTGAAATTCAGAGATTTTAAGGACCCGTTGGACATTGTAGTGGTTGAGGGCAACCGCACGAGTCTGATTGGACTCGATTGGTTTGATGCACTAGGCATTCAGGTGACGGGGTTAAACAGTTTGCAAACGGCAAGCCTTGCAGAGGTTTGTAAGGAGTTTGCTGATGTTTTCAGCCCAGAGTTAGGGGCATACAAAGGGCCTCCTATTGCTTTAAGGCTAGATCCCTCAATAGCACCGATCAGGATTAAACCTCGTCGGGTGTCGTTTGCTCTCAAGCAAAGGATAAATGCAGAGCTGGATAAATTGCTTCAGCAGGGCATTTTGGAACCTGTGGACAGCAGTCCATGGGAAACCCCCATTTCATGCCACTTAAGGCCAACGGAGAAGTCAGAATCTGTGCTGATTACAAATGTACATTAAATAAAGCTCTCCAGCAGCATTCCTACCCAGTGCCTGTGGTCAGCCATATTCTGGCATCTCTACAGGGAGGGCGTATTTTCACCAAACTAGATTTGGCTCAGACCTATCAGCAGCTGCTGGTGGACGACGCCACGGCAGAGGCCCAAATGATTGTAACTCACCGGGGAGCCTTCAAGGTCTGAAGGCTGCAGTTTGGGGTGAATGTAGCCCCTGGCATATTTCAGAGCGTGATGGAGCGCACGCTCCGTAATATTCCAGGGGTCTGCCCATATTTCGATGATGTCCTCATCGCAGGGGAGTCAGTCAAAAACTTGGCAGACAGGCTTTGGGCCATTTTGCAGCGTTTCCGCAAAGCGGGGCTGAAGCTCAAACAAGAGAAGTGCAAGATTGGAGTCACTTCCATGGAATTCTTGGGCTTTAGAATTGATGCCGAAGGCATCCATCCTGCTGAATCAAAGCTTAAAGCAATTCAGCAGGCACCCAGTCCCAAAACAAAGGGAGAGCTTCAAGCCTTCCTGGGACTTCTCAACTTCTACCATGCCTTCCTCCCCCACAAGGCCGCAGTGGCAGAGCCATTACACCAGCTCTTGGACAAGCAGGCCCCATGGAAGTGGACAAAAGTCCACGAGAGGAGTTTTGCTGAGGTTAAGGCATTGTTGTCCTCTAATGCGGTGTTAGCTCATTTCAATGAGCAGTTGCCAGTAAGCATAGCTTGTGACGCATCCCCTTATAGAATAGGGGCTGTCTTAAGTCACCTTAGGGCTGATGGAACACAAGTTCCTGTAGCCTATTACTCAAGGACTCTATCTACTGCTGAGCGCAATTACACGCAAATAGATAGAGAAGCACTGGCAATCGTGGCTGGCATCAAGAAGTTTCACGAATTCTTATATGGCCACCATTTTACGGTCTTCACTGACCACAAGCCACTTCTGGGGTTGTTCACAACGAACAAGCAGACACCCCAAATCATCTCTCCTAGAATGTTGAGATGGTCAATATTCCTTTCTACTTATGACTATTGTCTGGTTCACAAACCGGGCAAAGAAATGGGCCACGCAGACGGCCTTAGTAGATTGCCTTTAAAACAAGTAGAGCCTGATCCTGCATCAGCCAACCACATCCTGTCTATCCAGGATTTACCTGAGTCCCCCCTCCATGCAGGGGATGTAGCTGCAGAAATAGCTACCGAGAACACACTAACACGCGTGTTGAACTGGGTGCTCACAGGATGGCCGGACACGTGTCCTGGCACTGACTTCCAGAGTTTCTGGAAAAGGAAGCATGAGTTATCCACCTTTAAGGGTTGTATACTGTGGGGAAGTAGGGTTATAATCCCGACCTCACTGAGGTCTAGAGTCCTTGTTTCTCTGCATGAGGGACATCCGGGAATAGTCCGGATGATGGCGCTTGCGCGCAGCTACCTTTGGTGGCCTGGGCTCGATAAAGAGATCGAAGCCCAGGTCCAAGGGTGCCACATTTGCCAGCAGTCCAGGCCAGAAATGCCCCAGGCTCCCATCCATAGATGGGAAACCACACATGCTCCTTGGTCGAGGATCCATATTGACTATGCTGGCCCCTTTCAGGGGCAGCTCTTCCTCATTGTTGTGGATAGTCACTCTAAGTGGCTGGAAGTCGTTCCAGTGTCCACTACGATGACCGCCATCACCATTCGGGTACTTCGTGGCATTTTTGCCACACATGGCCTCCCAGACGTGCTTGTCTCCGACAACGGAGCTCAATTTACTTCATTGGAGTTCCAGTCCTTTTTAAGGGCGAATTTGATCAGGCATGCTACGTCGGCACCGTTTCATCCGGCCTCAAACAGTCAAGCGGAACGGATGGTTCGCACCACCAAAGAAGCCTTGCAAAGAATGACCACCATAAGTTGGCGGACTTTCTCCTCTGCCACCGCACAACTCCATGCACGTCCATGGGCAAGAGCCCAGCCGAACTCCGCTGGGGTCGCCGTCTTATCACTAAGTTAGATCACAGGTGTCACAGCCGCGAGCACCGAGGCAATTGAAAGTGGGTGATCCGGTTTGGACTCGCAATTATGGTCCAGGTCAACTGTGGGTGGTAGCTGTGGTTTACAAGGTTACCGGGCCACTGTCATACGAAGTGGCATTGGAGGATGGTCGCGTGTTAAGAAGGCACATTGACCAGCTTCGTTGGAGGTTACCTAGCCACTCTTCCACTCCTGGCTCTGCTCTTGGGGGGGGGGGGAGGAGGAAGAACACGATCCTGATCGTGAAGTTCAGCCGCTCAGTGACAGTGGGACACCGCAATCACCAAATGGGGGGTTTGCCAACGAGGCGGCTCCTGACTCGGGCACCACGTCCATGGGACATTGCACTCAATCGGCTTTCCAAGCCATTCCTACCTCAGGCCTTGCGCCAACGGGACAGTGCTCCCAACCGGCTGTTAACGCCGATCAGGGGAATTCCATCCCACTGCGGAACTCTGGGTTGGGCCTACTGGAACAGGCCAGCCTGCATGATCCGGCTTCGCCCGTGTCGAACGGGTCTCAAAGTCCCGGTGTGCTGAGTCTGGCAGGCGAGCTTGCAGATTGGGCACTTGCAGCAACTCCGAGATGATCGGAGCGGGCCAGAGGCCCACCGAAGTTCTTAAAGGACTAGGTGAGGTTTCTGTCAGTGTAAGCTGAACTGTTTTAGTATTTCCCTAGGAATTGGAACAAACAAATGCCATGTACTATAATGTTGTATTGAACTGAAATGCTTATGTATTTCCTTGGAATGGAAAATGCCACATACTATAATGTTTATATCTGTAATGGGAAATGTTTTTTTTTTCTGTTCCGTGTAACAAAGGGTGCTGTGATGTTGTGATGTTGTAAAAGAGTGTACTACGAACCGGCAAGTGTTTGAAATGTATAGCCCATGGAACCATTTAATTTTGTGTATGTGTTAAGAACCAGGAGGGGAGGGGTGTAATGTACTGAGCTTTTCTTTAGCAGCAGGTGCAAGGAATTGCACTGAGACGCTAGCAGACCACGTGGCCTGCTAGCTAGACTTGCTGTCTGCAAGCCCAGGCAGCATGCTTTTGCGCGGGAGAAAGACGTTGCATTCATTGGCTGACACCGCCCAAGCTCTATGTATAAAAAGGGGTGGAGCCATTTTGTTCTCAGTTCTGTTTAACATTGAATAAAGAAGTACCTGTTGAAAGTCCTGCCTCTTCAATGCCTACCAACGCAAGAAACAGAACAGGTGGGAAATGGAAGAATTTTATATTCCTTGCAGTCATCTGGTTGTTAGCACAAGTTGTTAAGATCGGTCATTAGGTCTCTGAAAGTCATTGAGGCCTCTTGGGGGGATTATCTCTGCCATCTGATTCTTGAAGAAATGTCTTCAAGATAAAAAACACAGAAAGTCCAGTTGTCTTTTGAAAAAGCAGCTTTAGGACTCCTTAGGACAAACTGAAGTTGTGGCCTTCATTGCACTAGAAAAAAAGCAAATTCTGCTTTGTAAAGTCAAGGGTATTATTTATTTATTAGATTCATTAAGGCCACATGATTTTGAAAATACCTCTAGAAATAAGGGAAGAGAAGAAATAAGATGGGTGGGTGGACACATGGATGGGATCTAATTCATTGTTAGAAAGTCCTTCGAAAAAGCTTGACTATTAGATGGCAAACATTTGTACATGTAGGTTATCAGGAATAAATACTTATTTGATGGCTCCTAAAATGATTATAGCAAAGAGGCTTCCTGGGAATAAAAGGGTCATCAATTCCTGGCCCTAACACCCTTTATCTCCTTCATGGATTACTGCCTTGTCGTGGCGAAGGGGCTTGCGTAACTCAATGAAGTTATGAGCTATGCCGTGCAGGGCCACCCAAGACGGACAGGTCATAGCAGAGAGTTCTGACAAAATGTGATCCACTGGAGAAGGAAATGGCAACCCACTCCAGTATCTTTGCCATGAAAACCCCATGGACTGTACTAAAAGGCAAAAAGATATGACGCTGGAAGATGAGCCCCTCAGGTCGGAAGGTGTCCAATATGCTACTGGGGAAGAGCAGAGGGCTAGTACTAGTAGCGCCAGAAAGAGTGAAACGACTGGGCCAAAGCCGAAAGGACGCTCAGCTGTGGATGCATCTGGTGGTGAAAGGAAAGTCCGATGCTGTAAAGATTTTTTTTCCATAGGAACCTGGAATGTAAGATCCATGAATCAAGGCAAACTGGACGTGGTCAAACAAGAGATGACAAGACTGAACATCGACATCTTAGGAATCAGCGAACTAAAATGGACAGGAATGGGTGAATTTAATTCAGAGGACCATCAGGTATACTACTGCGGGCAAGAATCCCTCAGAAGAAATGGAGTAGCCTTCATAGTCAATAAAAGAGTAGGAAAAGCAATACTGGGATACAATCCCCAAAATGACAGAATGGTCTCAGTGCGAATCCAAGGCAAGCCATTCAATATCACAGTAATCCAAGTCTATGCCCCAACCACTGGTGCTGAAGAGGATGAAATTGACCGGTTCTATGAAGCCCTACAGCACCTTATAGAATCAACACCAAAAAATGATGTCCTTATCATCATGGGGGATTGGAATGCTAAAGTAGGAAGCCAAAAGATAAACGGAATAACAGGCAAGTTTGGCCTTGGAGTACAAAATGAAGCAGGGCACAGGCTGATAGAATTTTGTCAAGAGAATACGATGGTCATAGCAAACACTCTTTTCCAACAACCCAAGAGACGTCTATACACATGGACATCACCAGACGGTCAACACAGAAATCAGATTGACTATGTGCTCTGCAGCCAAAGATGGAGAAGCTCTATACAGTCAGTAAAAACAAGACCAGGAGCTGACTGTGGCTCAGATCATGAGCTTCTCGTTGCAAAATTTAGGCTTAAATTGAAGAAAGTAGGGAAAAACACTAGGCCACTCAAGTATGAACTAAATCATATCCCTGATGAATATACAGTAGAGGTGACAAATAGATTTAAGGAATTAGATCTGATAGACAGAGTGCCTGAAGAACTATGGATGGAGGTTCGCAACATTGTACAAGAGGTAGCAACTAAAACCATCCCAAAGAAAAAGAAATGCAAGAAAGCAAAATGGCTGTCTGAGGAAGCTTTGCAAATAGCTGAGGAAAGAAGGGAAGCGAAAGGCAAGGGAGAAAGAGAAAGATACACCCAATTGAATGCAGAATTCCAGAGAATAGCTAGAAGAGATAAGAATGCCTTCTTAAATGAACAGTGCAAAGAAATAGAAGAGAACAATAGAATAGGGAGAACCAGAGATCTCTTCAAGAAAATTGGAGATAGGAAGGGAACGTTTCATGCAAAGATGGGCATGATAAAGGACCAAAATGGCAGGGACCTAACAGAGGCAGAAGAGATTAAGAAGAGGTGGCAAAATTACACAGAAGAACTATACAAGAATGAGCTTAGCATCCCTGATAACCATGATGGGGTGGTCACTGACCTCGAGCCAGACATCCTAGAATGTGAAGTGAAATGGGCCTTAGGAAAGCTGAGCAACAACAAAGCTAGTGGAGGTGATAGTATCCCAGCTGAGCTATTCAAAATCTTAAAAGACGATGCAGTAAAAGTGCTACACTCAATTTGCCAGCAAACTTGGAAAACTCAACAGTGGCCACAGGATTGGAAAAGGTCAGTTTACATTCCAATTCCAAAGAAAGGCAATGCCAAAGAATGTTCAAACTATCGCACCATTGCACTCATTTCACATGCAAGTAAAGTTATGCTTAAAATCCTACAAGCTAGACTCCAGCAGTATGTGGATCGAGAACTTCCAGAAGTACAGGCAGGATTTTCGAAGAGGCAGAGGAACTAGAGATCAAATTGCCAACATACGCTGGATCATGGAGAAAGCTAGGGAGTTCCAGAAAAACATCTACTTCTGCTTCATTGACTATGCTAAAGCCTTTGATTGTGTGGATCACAACAAATTGTGGCAAGTTCTTAAAGAGATGGGAGTACCAGACCATCTTATTTGTCTCTTGAGAAACCTATATGCGGGTCAAGAAGCAACAGTGAGAACTGGACACGGAACCACTGATTGGTTCAAAATTGGGAAAGGAGTCCGGCAAGGCTGTATTCTGTCGCCCTGCCTATTTAACTTATATGCAGAGCACATCATGAGAAAGGCAGGGCTAGATGAATCAAAAGTTGGAATTAAGATTGCCGGGAGAAATATCAACAACCTAAGATACGCAGATGATACCACTCTAATGGCAGAAAGTGAAGAGGAACTAAAAAGCCTCTTGATGCGGGTGAAGAAGGAGAGTGCAAAAGTTGGCTTGAAACTCAACATTAAGAAAACCAAAATCATGGCATCTGGCCCTCTCAATTCCTGGCAAATAGATGGGGAAGAAATGGAGGTAGTGACAGATTTTATCTTCCTGGGCTCTAAGATCACCACAGATGGGGACTGCAGCCAAGAAATTAAAAGACGCTTGCTCCTGGGGAGGAAAGCTATGGCAAATTTAGACAGCATACTAAAAAGCAGAGACATCACCCTGCCAACAAAAGTACGTATAGTCAAGGCCATGGTTTTCCCAGTTGCAATGTATGGCTGTGAAAGTTGGACCATAAGAAAGGCTGAACGCAAAAGAATTGAGGCCTTTGAACTATGGTGCTGGAGAAGACTCCTGCGAGTCCCTTGGACTGCAAGGCGATCAAACCGGTCAGTCCTAGAGGAGATCAACCCTGACTGCTCCTTAGAAGGCCTGATACTGAAGTTGAAACTCAAGTACTTTGGCCACCTAATGAGAAGGAAGGACTCACTGGAGAAGAGCCTAATGCTGGGAAAGATTGAGGGCAGTAGAAGAAGGGGACGACAGAGAATGAGGTGGCTGGATGGAGTCACTGAAGCAGTAGGCATGAGCTTAAATGGACTCCAGAAGATGGTAGAGGACAGGAAGGCCTGGAGGAACTTTGTCCATGGGGTCGCGATGGGTCGGACACGACTTCGCAACTAACAACAACAACAACAACACCCTTTATATGGCTTATTCCATCAGAACCAGTTTTTTCTCAACCTTGGGAACTTGAAGAAGTGTGGACTTCAACTCCCAGAATTCCCCAGCCAGCAATTGCCAGGAATTCTGGGAGTTGAAGTCCACACATCTTCCAGTTGCCAAAGTTGAGAAACACTGTCTTAACTAGTTGAATGATTCCTTTGGACATACTGTCTGTGGAATTCCCTTGCTGGAAGAGCATTAGCTTTTGTCATTTAGAATTGGAATTGTAAAAACTTAATTTAGACAAATGGAAGACTTCCTTTCAAGTATCTTTTATTAAAAAATATATATTGTTAAATTATCTGTTGCGGTGTTAAAAAGACATTGAAAAAGTATACATTTTTTAAAAGAATGAGCCAGCTACCGAGGCATATTCATTCTGGTTTGATTAAATGCCTGGCACTAACAATTCAAGCTGAAATGTCACCAATAAATATTCTTTTTTCAGTTATTGATGTTTTCCATGCTGCACCCTGCTGCATATCTCTTCATATCCTTTATGTCTCTCTACATTTCCATCAATGGTAAGAAATGGTAGTCAAGAACACATTTTCAAGAACGTTAATGTCTTTTTAGTATGTAAACTTTTCAGCCTTATTGCCTTTTACGTTATTTTGTTTTTAAAGTCATAAGCAGCCATTGTCTTGACATCTCTTTTTTGCAATATACATATAGATTTCGTTTTATGTTTATTTTACTTCCTTGTGCACCTTTTGAATTTCTTTTTTGTCAGAGAGCCAATGCATCTTGCAAGTCTCCCCAGTTTGATTACTTGCAGATGCATTGGTCTAGAACAGTGATGGCGAACCTTTTAGAGACTGAGTGCCCAAACTGCAACCCAAAACCCTCTTATGCATCGTCGAGTGCCGGGTGGGTATGGCCCATTGGTTGGGTGTGGCCAATTGGGTGGGCGTGGCTGCGGTGGTAACGGCAGACTGGGTGGGACTAAAAAGTTCAATCAATCAATTCCAACTTTGCAAGATCTTTTTTTTTCCCGCGAGAAGTTGCAATTGACTGATTGAACCTTTTTTTTTTTTTTGCACATGGCGGCGGAGGCGAAAAGGTTTTATAAAACCCAGCTGAAGGCCTAGGACTGGGGTGATGGCACACATGCCCACAGAGAGGGCTCTGAGTGCCGCCTCTGGCACCCGTGCCATAGGTTCGCCACCACTGGTCTAGAACTTCTGAAACTGGGAAATGTGTTTTAATGGGGTTTTTTTTTAATTATTTTAATGGTTTTTACTGTTTTTATTGTTTTAAAACATTTGCTTTAAGATTTTAATTGTAATGTGTTTTTGAATTGTGAGCCACCCAGAGTTGTTTGTTGAGATGGGTGGTTATAGAAATCAAATAAATAAATAAATAAATAAACTCCCTTACAAGAAAGTGGACAGAATCCTGCTCAGATCCATTCAGTTTTGACACCAACTTTCCATTCCTTACAATAGACTGCATCTACCCACCACTTCTTTCCTACCATTCACACATCTTAATCCTAATGTTTTTAAGGGCAGAAAATATTCATGGTCCCTCCTGTTCAACTCAATAAGCCTACTTTTAGTCCCACAAATGTCCCATAATTCAAGTTTGCTTTACTTTGCAATACACATTACAGCCTGATCTGTCATCCATTCTTCATTGTCCGTATCTGGGTTTCCCCAAACCCGTCTTTCCTGCACAGTTTATATGGAAGATGCTGGCTTTGGGCAATCTTGGTTTGCTGCCTGTTCTTTTTCACAATGTCATGATCATCTGTATGTGATGAGACCTCAGCAGCAACATCTTGTAACATCTTTATGCCGGCACTGTCCGTTAATCTTCAAAATTATCTTCCTGCTTTTTCACATGGTATGACGTGACTTTGCTATTTATATTTCGTGTGGTAACAGGTTGTCTCATAGGCCACAGAGTTTGCCCCACATGATTCTGATGCTGGATGACAAAATTTTGTGCCTAGTGCTGCTTTTCAGGGCTATCCAACCATCCTGATGACCTTTTATGCTTCTCAATGTATCTCATAGAAATGACTCTGACAGCGAAAATCAGATTATCAGTGCTGGAAGGATATACCACCAATCAGAAAAACACCTTTGAAAAGGCATAGAACTGAGATACTAACCTATGTAATGCATTTAATATATTTAATCTGTAGGCTGCCCAGCTCCTGAATGAGTCTGAATGGCTTACAACTAAAAACCCAACAAATCAGTACAACTGACTAAAAAAGCACAATGATTGCAACCAGTGTTGCCTCTGTATTAAACCTCAGCCCAAAACCCACCTGGAATGGACCCAGATAATTTGCTTCCTCTGGGGTCCTCTGACCACCCACTCCACCACTTTCCCATGAAAAATGGAGGATAATTGTGCAAGATTGTTGAGCCCAGCAATGTCTCCTTGAGGACACCCACAGCCCCATTCAAGCTGAGAAGATCACCTCCTCCCTCAAAGAAGCTCACATTAAGCCTTCCATTACAGCATACAATCTTTTTATGAAATGTTATGGCTCCATAGAGTCTATCAATTTATTAACTGAGCTCTCCTTTTGCATTTTTAAAGTATTAATCAAATATCATAGGTAATAGTATTTGATAGGTAATCAATTAATAAGGTGTTATCTCTTTGCTATTTTCAATTCATGAGGTTCTCTTCATTTTGGAGACAAATGCAGTGAGACAGAATGCATCTTGGGAAATTCATAACTAGAGATTTTTCTTTTTTGTCCTCATGGTAAAATATTTCAGAAGCTTCCTATTGTTAGCTAACTTAATTCCCCATTTATTTGTAATTCATTGTGTACTGTTGCCTGACAGAACATAATAGAACTACCGAACAATCACTTAGAACAGGAAACAACTGTCAATTAATACATTAATGAATCAAGTTTACCAAAGGTGAAGCAGCTCAAGTTCCTGGTGGGTAATCCATAAGAAACAAAAGACTGGCTCTCCATCCTTTTTTGCAGCTTGTCTACACACAATTCTCCTAGTAGCAATGATCATGATAATCTTTTTTTCCAATTGAGTTCAGAGAGATTCTGGTTCGGACCCTGATAAATATGTACAGATCTGTATAAATCCAATTTTGCTATTGATGTTAGTAATGTTGACAATCCGGGTGCCTAATGGAAAGAACCAACAATCTCACTTCAAAGAAAGAGGCAGAAAAGAGAACAAATATTTGGGGGGTTTTTTAATGCTAAAAAGAACTATTTTTACAAGGTGTGAAATAGATCTACCATTATGATTTAACTTTCCTGTCAATGGATGTTTATTTTTACCTTTTGACTGAATGACAATATTACGATCACAAATCAGGAAGGAGAACTACTGTAAATGGAAAGCCCCTTTTTATTATTTTTAAAATTAATATTTCATGTGATTGCTTAACAACTTTAAACTATAAATGCTATGGTATGCTGATTCATGACTAAAATAAGGAGACTTACATTTATAAGAAATCTTATGGGGCTTATAACTTTATTGAAAGTTGAATGTTTTTATTTTGAGTTCTAAGCCAAGAGTATATTATATTGGATCCATGTGTCCAACCGAAAGTTTATGTCATTTTCTGCGATGCGCAAAGCGACACACAGAGATATGAAAATAGCAAATTCATAATAAAAGAGTCATATTTTAAAGGCAAGGCAGAGAAGCAAAATAAAAGAAAAAGGAGCCAAATTGAAGCAAAAATAAGCTGAGGCCATAAAAATACAGAAATCCAATATTAACTGATAGGTTACATGCAAGCTCAGCCCTACAATAAGTTTTTTCTTTACAGCAAATTCATTTTCATTAAAGTAAATGACACTTAGTTAAGAAAGTGAAGACTTTCTCTGCCCATCACTAGCTAATAACATTTTCTCTGGATGAGTATCTATAACCATCTGTAAATCTAAACTCCTTACGTCAACTGTCTGCTTACAACATCTGCTAGGCATTTACCAACCTGTCCTCCACCATTTAAAAATAAGGCTTTAATTTTATTTTTGATCAGGTAAATGTGTATGTTCCATTTCAATTACAGAGTACAGTAATAGCTCAATAGTCTACCTTTGTTTTCCCTCACTATTCAGCTGTATGGAACACCTGCCTGTCCCCCGTTCTCCCCACCTGCCATGTAAACAGGAAATTAAATTAAACCCTGATTACCTTTGGGTTGATTGAATATCTTTCCCTGTTTATAACACTGCAAGCTGGAATTTTTCATCAGCTAGTGCGTGCTATGCCGAGATCCCCAATGGAGCTCTTTTTTTGCCAGTCCATCTGCCATGTTGTAAAGGTTCAGATCACTTGTTTTCAGAAACCTTCATGTTTTCTCCCCCTCTGTTCCTCCTTGCTGACATTAACTTCCAAGTCTTCTTTCCTAAATTTAGAGATACGTTTTCAGATCACTGGTGTTCCCATGGCTGTTAACCCACAATTGCACTTCTCCAGTCAGTCCTTTGTCTTTTATCCTCATTATATTGAAACTTTTGAATTCTTGGCCACTGTACTTGGTGGATTCCTTCTTCCCAGCTTAACTTTGGGAGAGATTGAGATTTTTTAGAGTTTGTCTTTTTGTTGTGCTCAAAGATCTGTCACTCATTCGTCCCTTTAGTGAAAAATTGACAGAAGAAATTAAAGTGGATCAAATGAAAACCAGAAATTAATCTTGGCAAAAGGAGGCTACCTTATCTTTAGGGCTATTGGTCATCCACCCCTACACCCACTGTATGGCTTTGAAAAGAAGTCCCTTCCATTTGGGGCAAATGACCACAACAGGTTAAATCTCCCTCACTTTCAAAGATTTTACTTCTTTTCTTTTCTCCTATAAGAAGATATGTGCTCAAACCACAGCAAGAAGACTAAGGAACTGACTTCGCCCCTTCACAATTAACTCATTCTACCTGGTCAGGCAGGGAAAGTATGTTGCAGACCCCATCAATTAAAGAATTCTGACTGGCGGGGTCCAGGAAGAGAGCCTTCTCTGCCATTGCTCCTGCCCTCTGGGCCACTCTCCCCCCATTGTCTAAGTAGGCCCCCCACTCTCCTGGCTTTTCAAACATAGCTAAAGACCTGGTTCTGCCATCTCACTTGGAGTTCCTACAGGAGCAGGCAGCCATGGGGCTAGTTAGTGCCTTGAAGGGCCTCCTCTTGGTATGTAATACAATCCTACTTTTAATGTTGAATTTTAACTACCCTTCCCTCTCTTTTAGAACTTAGAACATAGAATAACAGAGTTGGAAGGACCTTGGAGGTCCTCCTGCTTGAGCAGGAGACCTTATACCATTTCAGACAAAGTTCTGAAGGCAAGCCTTCCACTAGTTAGTAGTTCTCACTGTTAGCACATTTCTCCTTAGTTCTAGGTTGCTTCTGTCCTTGGTTAATTGCCATCCCATTGCTTCTTGTCCTGTAGTGCTTTGGAAAATAGGTTGACCCCCTCTTCTATGTGGCAGACTCTTAGATGTTGAAACACTGCTTTCATGTTACCCCTAGTCCTTCTTTTCACTAGACTAGACATAGCCAATTCTGGTGACTGTTCTTCATATGTTTTAGTCTCTTCTTCATATGTTCTTCTTCATATGTTTTAGTCTAAATTTTAGTTTTTGTTTAATATTTCATTTGTACATCACCTAGAATTTCTCTTCGAGGGACATGGGCAGTTTCTAAATTTGATAAATAAAATAATAAATAATAATGAACACTTGGTGATCGTGTCTTGTGTGCATTGATCCTTTGTTTCTCAGAGTGGAGGGATAGACTCAGGAGAAGAAATGGATGCAATCTGCAATTGTGCCGCAGTCAGTGCAACCTAATAATTAACAAGATGGACCACTGGTGCTGCAGTCCAGAAGTCTGCATGGGTGACTCTATGAAATCCGCCAGAGTTAAGCTTAATTGAAAATTTATGCTTTATACCAGGGGTGTCAAACTGCCGGCCCACGGGCTGGACGCGTCACGCGGAAGCTGCACCCACCCCATTGCCCACAATGGCAAAACAGTCCCGATACGTTGCACGACATCACGTGACATCGCGAGTTTGACATGTCTGCTTTATACTGTCTGTGGTTGATAAAAGAAATGTGGAGTTACAGAAGAACTAGAATTTTGAGATTCATGTACAGAAATAAGCAAAAGCATCAATTTGTTTTTAATCAAAATTGTGTTGTTGTTGTTGTTGTTGTTAGTTGCAAAGTTGTGTCCGACCCATCGCGACCCCATGGACAACGTTCCTCCAGGCCTTGCTGTCCTCTACCATCTTCTGGAGTTCATTTAAGATCACGCCTACTGCTTCAGTGACTCCATCCAGCCACCTCATTCTCTGTCGTCCCCTTCTTCTATTGCCCTCAAAATTGTGTAGATTGGCATAAAAAAACAAGAAAACTACTTACATTTTAAAACATTGAAGTTAGCCACCTGGATAAAGTAAAGGTAAAGGTTCCCCCTGTCCAGTTGTGTCCGATTCTAGGGGGTGGTATTCATCTCCATTTCTTTACTGAGGGAGCCAGACTCTTCTGTGGTCATGCGACCATCATGAGGTACACGGAATGCTGTTACTTTCCCACCGTAATGGTACCTATTTATCTACTTGCATTTGCATGCTTTCAAACTGCTAGGTTCGCAGGAGCTGGGGCAAGTAATAGGAGCTCACCCTGTCACACGGTACTTGGGTCTCAAACTGCCAATCTTCTGGTCAGCATCTTAACCGTTAAGCCACCATGCCTCTCTATACTCCGGTGTATCATTTAATTTTAAAAAAACCGGATAGATTCTGTTGTAGCCACACGGATTAAATCAAGACTGACTTTAAACTAAAAAAAAGTCCTGCAGATGGAATTTTAACCAAAAATACTAAGTACCTTGAGAATTATATGTAATGCTGAAATTTTCTAGGATGTGTATTCACGGTTTATTTATATTCAGGAGGAACTCAGAGATTAAAACATGGTGTTTTGAAACTCTTATGATAAGTATGTGTTGGAGAAGTCATTTTAAATGTAGCTTAGCAATCATATGGTTGGCCCTTACAGTGTGGAGCCAAGCCAAAGGATTGCACTGACTGTAATGTGCTTTGTTTCTGTGTGTGCTGCTGAATAATTCCTTTCAGGCTGCAAATCTTGTTAACAAAGCACAGCCCTGGTGTTCATATCTTTATCATGTAAAACTCTTCCTAAAATCTCAAACATTGGATCTACTTCGCTACCCATGATTGACGGGAAGCCTCTTGATGAAAGCATTATGGGAGGGAGTCCTTCCTGGATATTTTAAGTCTGTTTTCCATCATCTGTTTTCACTGAAATATTCATGATGCCATGTTAACAGATTGGCACTTGGAAACAAACAAATAAATAAAATAGCTGGCCAAGAAATAAATAAGTAAAAAAAATGTGAAGTGTAACGGGAAGGTGTATATTTCTCTCCCCCCCCCCCCCCCCCCACTGTTATCGAGACCAAGTGGTAGCTTGTCTTTGGCAAGCTGGTGTGACAGCCAACTGAGTACATATCAATGGCAGAAAAGGTTTGTGAATCAAGATTATGGAAATCAGAGAATGTATTTACATTTTCAGTAGGGAAGCGGTTATACATATTTCTTCTTTTCTCTTTGGCAGCTCGAGATTTAAAGTAAAAGCCGAGCTCTGCCAGGCTGTAGGCATGTTTGTTCAGGAAACTGTTTTGCCTTCTGGAAACTGGAGCTTCTTCTGCTTCCTATACTCAACATTTTTCTTTCTTCACACCCTTCTTGGAAGCACTCTGAGGGTTTTGGATGAATCCTTATGGAAACAAGACTACCCGACTAGAAAGAAAAGATCGAAACTGCATGGTCAGTCTGAATCACTATCACAACTTAGCAGCATATTTGTGAGTGTCAAGAGTGTGTTCGACAGGAGAGTATCTCTTCCTTTTTTGCCTGGGACTTTTCTTGAAAGAGAGCAGAAAGCCTAGAAAATGGTCAAGTCTTCAGGGATCAACTTTATAACATTTTTTTCTGTGTGCAGCACAGCAAACCAGCAGCAAAGAGAGTGAACTGAGGTAAACATGCTCTCTTCCAGCCAAAAGAGGGGATCTGCTCAGAAACAATGATCGAGGGCAAACAGTATAAGATTTGAGGGCAAAGGTTCGTTCTCCAAGCTTGTGGGTTGGTTTCCGAAAGTTTCATTACCAGGCTAGGTAACATCTTCAGTGGAGTTTAGGGGATATCAATGTCAGTGTTTTTCTGTTTATAAGGCTTCGGGTGTGGGTGTGTCGAGTGGGGGTCTTGTGATGAGTCAGGTGTGAGTTATAGTAATAGTAATAATAATAGTAATAATAATAATAATAATAATAACAACAACAACAATAACAATAACAATAATAATAATAATAATAATAATAATAATAATAATAATAATAATAATAAAGTTGGAAGGGACCTTGGAGGTCATCGAGTCCAACCCCCTGCTCAGGCAGGAAACCCTATACCATTTCGGACAAATGGCTGTCCAGTCTCTTCTTAAAAACTTCCAGTGTTGGAGCATTCACCGCTTCTGGAGGCAGGTTGTTCCACTGGTTAATTGTTCTAACTGTCAGGAAGTTTCTCCTCAGTTCCAGGTTGCTTCTCTCCTTAACTAGTTTCTCTCCTTGACTAGTCAGAGACTTGTGATGGCCTCTCACTGATGATTCACACTTGACCCATCACAAGACCCTCATTTGACACACCCACACCGGAAGCCCTTATAAACAGAAGAACACTGACTCTGACTCTAAACAGAACTCCACTGAAGATGTTACCTAGCCTGGTAATGAAATGTTCGGGAACCAACCCACAAGCTCGGAGAATGAACTTTCACCCTCATCCTACACCTGAGCTACAGATATTTGCCACTATTGGAAATATAAGATTTATTTCTTTCCATAAATCCCCATGTAGCCCTGATTATATTTTCGTTCAAATTTATTTATTTTTCCTTTCCTTAACTCTCATTCTCTTTTTCTGACCTTGTTTTACTCAGTCTGCATTTTTGTCCATTCTTTCATTTCTTCCATTATTTCATATATGATGCAGGCTATTTATTTACATCATAGTTATTATAGAATTTATGCTGGTTTCTTCACCTTTTTTAAAGTGCACCCGGGGGACAAACTCTAACCTTTTCAGAGGACAACCTTCTGAATAACCCAAAACAACAAACTTTCCAGCCTAAAACAACATGTGTTCAGCATGGGATGGATGTTTCAATTTGTAGTAAAAAAATCAACTTTTAAAACGGTGTTTAATAGTTTTAATTTTAAGGTGCAGCAAGACGTTTTTTACATTGATTCAGTATAGCTTTTCTATAGTACAGGTTTTCTAATTTGGATGCTATTGTGCTGCTCTTTCTTCATTTCTGCTATCTCTGTCTTAAAAAAGGTTCTGGGGAAATATTTTTAAAAGATATAATTACGTGAACATGGAAGCTATCCAGCTGAAACTCTTCAGAGTAATGTCTTTTAAAGGCTCTATCTGCTATTTACATCCTGTTAACCAAAATTCAACAGCTATAGTTATTTTGAAGTTTTACCAGTATATCCTCTGATCAAATGTTTTATTTAATAACATTTTGAATTCTACATCCAATTTTGTTTCCTTTAGATCCGAATTGTGAATAACACCTGGGCTGATTCTCATGTCCCTAATATAGATGTTTGCAAGACACCTTCAAGTCTATCTTAACTTGACATTAACAGAACAGAACATCAGAATTGGAAGGACTTTGGAGGTCTTCTAGTCCAAACCCCTGCTGAAGCAGGAAATCCTGACCTATACTATTCCAGACAAGTGGCTGTCTAGTCTCTTCTTAAAAGCCTCCAGTGGTGGAGCTCCCAGAGGCAAGCCGTTCCACTGGTCAATTGTTCTCACTGTTAGGAAATTTATCCTTAGTTCTAGGTTGCTTCTCTCCTTGATTAGTTTCCATCCATTGCTTTTTTTTCTTGCCTTCTGTCTTCTTTGAAAAATAGATTGATTCCCTTCTTTTTTGTGGCAGCCCCTCAAATATTGGAACACTGCTATCATGTCACCCTTAGTCCTTCTTTTCACTAGACTAGACATACCCAATTCTTGCAACTGTTCTTTATATATATTTAGCCTCTAATCCTCTTTGTTGCTCTTTTCTGCACTCTTTCCAGAGTCTCAACATCTTTTTTGTAATATGGTGATCAAAACTGAATGCAGTAGAAGTTCCTTGGCCTTGCCTTCTTCCTTTGACTGAGAGAACTGGCCCCAAATTACCCAACTGACTTCGTGCCTAAGACAGAACAAGAACTTACATTCTCCCAGTTTCTACTCAGGTGTTTTTAATCACTACGCAAAACTCCTCTCTATATTAATGCAAAAGCTTATAATAAGGGCTTAACCATGTTGTCCTTGGAATCTTCTTGAAGTAATCCTTCTTCCAATGGCTTTTGTGAATGCAAAGAATTATGTTGTGTTTTCTTCCTTGCATGATATGTCAATTCCTGTTTCATAGCCTGCTAGTTGAGAAGCCAGAGGTTTCTTATATTCTAACTTTCAGAAGAAGTGGGAGGGGAGGGATATACTAGCTAGCATTTGGACTAACATAGCAATAACTGAAATAGGAAAAGAAACTAGATGTCTAAAAAAAAAAATAGCTAGAGAGATACAGGAACATGGATCGACATGCTTTCCAGCATAGAATCCCCCCCCCACATTTTCCAAGATAGTTTAATATAAGAGTTTTGAAATATCCTCCATTGTTTGTATGGTTTATAGGTTATTGAGGCCAATCTAAAAATGGAAGATGCCTTAGAAGCTGTTCTGCTTCTTTTTTTTTTTTTTTTTTTTTTTTTTAACAAAATAATTTTTATTGAATACAAAAAAAAAAAGATTAAAAAACATTGAACATAGTGTATCATCTTTGACATACATCTTTGTCTAAACATTCCTTATTATACACATACTTTATACATTTCAGATATTCTTCCTCTATTTACATCCCTTCTAATGACCTTCCTTCTTTTTTTTCCTTCCATTTGTAAAATTTATTCCAGCTTAAGTAGTATTCTGTTTCCTCCTGATTTTTTAATTCTTTCGTCAACTTATCCAATTCTGCGCAATACAAAATTTTCCTTATTAACGCATCTCCACTAGGCACTTCATTTGTTTTCCAATTTTGGGCAAACAAAATTCTTGCCGCCGTTATTACATGAATAATTAAGTATATATCATCTTTGTTTATATTTTTTTCTAATATGCCAAGTAGTAGCATCTCTGGTTTATATTGAGTTTTTTGACCCGTCATTTCTGTTATCCAATTCCAAACTCTCTGCCAATAAACCTGTACCTCTTTGCAAGCCCACCAAACATGGAAAAAAGTACCCTTTTCCCTTTTACACTTCCAACATAGTGGTGAGTATCCACTATACATTTTTGCGAGCCTAGCCGGTGGCAGGCCGGTGAAGACTTTTATAGACAATACTGTATCTCAGAGGAAGAGCTGGGAGATCATGGAGAAGGAAATGCGATGGTTGAAAAAGGAGAAGGTGAACGAATGTTGGATAAAAGAGGGACAGAGCAGGGTATAGAGGAAGTAAAAGGGGGAGGAGGACAAGATGGATTAGGACAACAGGGGAGAAGCCTTGAGGAGTCGAAGGAAATAAGGATTACTCGAAGCACTAAGGCACGACAGAAACAAGTTAATGGGAGAGGAGTATAGGATATGGTCAACGAATATTAGGGGTTTGAATTCACCAGTAAAAAGGCGGAAAGTTTTTAGTAAACTTATTAAATTAAATGCGGATGTCATTATATTACAAGAGGTTCAAGCTGTTCTGCTTCTTAATCAGAAGGTGATTCTCTAGTTCAGTGATGGCGAACCTTTTAGAGACTGAATGCCCAAACTGCAACCCAAAACCCACTTATGCATCGTCGAGTGCCGGGTGGGTGTGGCCAATTGGGTGGGCGTGGCTGTGGTGGTAACGGCAGACAGGGTGGGACTAAAAAGTTCAATCAATCAATTCCAACTTTGCAAGATCTTTTTTTTTTCCGCGAGAAGTTGAAATTGACTGATTGAACCTTTTTTTTTTTTTGCACATGGCAGCGGAGGCCTAAAGCGAAAAGGTTTTATAAAACCCAGCTGAAGGCCTAGGACTGGGGCGACGGCACGCATGCCCACAGAGAGGGCTCTGAGTGCCGCCTCTGGCACCCGTGCCATAGGTTCGCCACCACTGCTCTAGTTTGATGTAATATGCAATATGATCTTAAGATCAAATGCATGTTGATCTTTCTAACAATACTTTGGCATGTAAACCAAAGTGAAGTGGTGGACGACTGAAATTAAGGTAGTTTAAAATAAATGAGCAATTGGTTTGGATATATCCATCATACTGCATAACAGAGGCAATAGTTAAATTGAGAGGAGAGGAGAGGAGAGGAAAAAAGAAAAGCTTTTGGAAACTTTAAGGCTGTTGATTAAGCATTAAAAAAAATCCCTCTATTTCTAATAGACAGATCATGACACTTTGAACTAAAAGTAATTTGCACAGTGATGTGTGTCCATGTGTATGTAGAGAGGTGGACTTTTTTATATAAAGGGTTAAGAAGAGGACTTTTGAGCATTTTCTAGATTCCAGAGTCATCTAACATTTTTAACCGCACAGTTATGCACTTACGTATTGAAATATAATGCTAGCTTCTTATGTAGTATAGTCATGCAGTGATCACGAGTCATTGCATTGAGGGTGTTCCTGACCCAGTCAAGACTCCAACAGCTTTAAGTTAAAGCTGAGGGAGTAACTGGTTGCACTGTCATCTTTATATATAATGGTTTACTAAAGATGGGGAAATGGAGAAATTTTAAAATGTGTAAATGCTGGTTTAAAAAAAGGCAACAGGTAGCATTTGATCTGTTGTGCAGAAGACATGATTGCAGGAAGAGAAAGCACAAGTCCTTTATATATAAAAAAAGATTAAAGGATTTATCTATCAGCAGAATGAATAGAAAATGGATGTAAGGAAAAAGAATACAGAAACTACTTGGAATACAGTGAAAAGAATTACCAAGAGCACAGAAGTGTGTGGAGTTACATTAATGGGAAATATAAAAAGCAGATACTTGGTGGAATGTTGAATCTGTCAAAGAGGAAAAAAAAGACATACAATTGAAAGAAAAACATATGGGAGAAAATGTATAATGTGTATAGAAACAAAACAACTGTTGCAAAGAGAGCAAAAACAGTTAAGGATTAAAAGAGTCAGAAAAATGCAGTGATTATAATGGAAATAAAAAATTGTTTTTGAAGACGGTAAAGAAAGATGTAAGACACCTCCAAAGAAATGAATAGAATTAAAAAGAAAAATGAAGTGACTTTTTATTTTTTTTTTTTTATTTATTTATTTATTTATTTATTTATTTATTTATTTATTTATTTATTTATTTATTTATTTATTTATTTATTTATTTATTGTTTGTTTGTTTGTTTGTTTGTTTGTTTGTTTGTTTGTTTATTTATTTAGGGAAATTATATTGCCACCTACTCGCTCACAGTGACTCAAGGTGGCTTACAGGAAATAAAAGCATATATATATATTATCCTTAATTATGCTAAAAATACGAATCCCGGGTATACTCACACAATCCGCAGTTGCGCAAAGGCCCTCCTGGCCAAGACTGCCACCTGCTCTTCGATCAGCAGTCGTGAGTCCAGGAGAACCCCCCCCCCAGATTATGCACTGGGTCTGTTTGGGGCAGTGCCATCCCAAAGGTGGCAATTCTCTATGGACAAAAGAACCCCAAACCCAGAGCCACTCAGTCTTGCCAGGGTTCAGTTTCAACCCATGCTCCCCATCTAGCCCCTAACAGGCACTGTGAGAGGGAGGTCATGGCATTGCTTAACTCACCACAGGCTGAGATATACAGCTGAGTATCATCAGCATATTGGCTTCATGTAGATGTTGAATAGGAACAGAGAGAGTACCGAGCCCTGCAGGACCCTGAAAGCAGTGGGCAAGGGCTGAATCTCTCGCCTCCTATTAACACCGACTGAGAGTGGCCACAGAGTAAGGAAGTGAACCAGGAGAGCACAAAGCCCCCCACTCCCAACCCCCGAAGCTGCTCCAGAAGGATACCATGGTTGATGGTATCGAAAGCCGCCACGAGACCAAGTAGAGCAAGGATGGATGCACTGCCCCCATCCCACTCCCGCCAGAGATCATCAAAAAGCGCAACCAATGCCGTTTCTGTCCAATATCCAGGCCTGAATCCTGAATGGTCAGGGTCTAGATAATCTGTTTCATCCAGAAACCTCTGGAGCTGCTGCGCAATCACCTTCTCAACAACTTTCCCCCCAAAGGAAAGATTGGAGACAACTTGGAAATTATCCAACAGGGGGGAATCCAGCGATGACTTCTTGAGAAGAAGATTTGGATTAAAAATAAAGTGAGGGAATGTTGGAAGGAATCCTTTAAATATGAGAATAAGAATGATATATCAAACAACAGAATTGAAACAAATGCCATAAGCGTTAGTATCCAAGGAAGCAGGTTGTGAAATGGTTATGCTGCAAACGCAGATGCTATTAATTAAATATGGGTGTGATCTGTTTTATGGCTCTGCTTTTTGTTGAGTGTGTAAGAAGACTACACCTGTGCTTGATAAAGGAGGAAACTGATGTTATTGTTCCCTTATGTCAGGGGTGTCAAACTTGCCACGTCACGTGACGTGTCGCGATGTATTGTGACTTTTTCCCCATTGCCAGAGCTGGGGTGGGCGCGGTTTCGGCATGACGCATCTGGCCCGCAGGCCGACAGTTTGACACCCCTGCCTTATGTCAATAGAAAGGCAGCAGTGAACACAAAAACATAGAGGGGGATTGTGTTTGTTACATTTGTTTGGAACGGAGTTTGTCAGAGTTCTAAACAAAAGGGAATACGAGGAAATAATGCAGCTGTATGTCAGACAGAGATACTTAGGACAGAGTTTTTCTATTTAGCAATAGCAATAGCACTTAGACTTATATACCACTTTACAGTGCTTTACAGCACTCTCTGAGCGGTTTACAGAGTCAGAATATTGCCCCCAACAATCTGGGTCCTCATTTTACTGACCTTGGAAGGATGGAAGGCTGAGTCAACCCTGGAACTCCTGTCAGTGAGCAGAGTTAGCCTGCAATACAGCATTCTAATCACAGTCTTTGAAAAATAATACGAATGTAAGAAATAATTGTATTGGACGCTTTTTGATTTAGAGAAAACATATGACAAGGTGAAGATTGATTGATAGATTCAATTTATTGGGCTACTCAATCAACTATAATGGAGAAATCTATGTGGTCACTGCAAGTTGGCAATGACTTGATTGCACAAAATCAATCAGCTAACAATGGAAGGTGACTTATAGGAAAGTTGAAGATATTAATTTAGAAAACAATAAAACAGTGAAATAACCAACTGAACTAGGGAAAATAAAAAGCACAAACTACAAAGGTTCCCATGGGTTCACCATCTGCTCTGGCCAAATACTTGTGGGAAGAACTGGGTTTTAAAGAGGTTTCTATGAGGCAGATGTTAAAACACCAACCAGATCTTGAGGGTATAGAGGTCCAAGGGGTAGAGACTTCAATTATGAAATGTTTGCACAAATATGGGGAGTTGAAGATTGATTGCTGAATGCAATAATGTGATGGAAATAAATTGTGTGTGAAAATAAATGGAATACTTAGCAAGTGGTTCATTATTGAGCTGGGTATAAGACAAGAAGATAACATGTCCTTTGAGCTTGATGTATCTATGTATAAATATATAAGGAATACTTATGGTGATATTAGAGGCAAATTAATTGGAAACAGAACTATACCTGTATTTTTGCATGCAGATGATATGAAGTTGCTGGCAACCTTAATAATTTGCCATTGATGTTAGATAAATTGTGTCTATGATACGGCAAGGAATATGGATCTGCAAACTAATGTATCAAACAAGGTACTTGTGTTTGACAAAAACTGAATGAGCGATTTACAAGTTATATTTAAAGTGGTGAAAAACTAGTGGAAGTGGATGAATTTGTGTACCTTGGTAGGTGATTAATTAAACACAGGAAAATGGACTGAGAAAATTTACAAGTAGTTTTCTGTCTTCTTTCTTATACAGAAGTAAGAGTTGGATATGTTGGAAGAAACATGAAACAAGTTGAAGGCATCAGGAATGGGATATCTAAACAATGTGTGTGGTTAAACAAAAATAGATTGGGTCAAGAATGAATGGCTCCTGAGTGACTGTAGGTAATAGACATTGAGCATACAAAAGTGATAATAAAAAGCAAGCAACCAGTACAAAAAAAGTATAGAGAAAATGAGTGTGGATCCAATTTCAAAACATAAGAAAGAAGGAAGAGATTGAAAAAAAAGAGGAAGACCAAGAAAGCCATGATTATATGGAGTTCATGAGAACCTCAAAGAAAGAAATAAAAGATTTAAAGAACAAATGCATTTTATATAACAGAGGTCCCTAACCTTTTGGGCACCAGGGACCGGTTCTGTGGAGAGAAGTTTTTCCGTGGACTGGACAGTGTGTGGTTTTGTGTGCTGTCTACATCTCATGGATGGGGATTTGCTTGTTTGTGCAGACTGGTTGCTGGCATCCCGTGGCCCACTCCTGGTCCATGGACTGGAGGTTGGGGACCCCTGGTATATAGTGATATATGTGTCAACTCTACAACGAACCTGGCTGCAGCCATCCTGCTCGTTCTAGGTTGCCACATGAATGGGAGGGGGTGCAGAGTATCTTTATTAGTCTAAACAATTCTATGTCCCATGGGAACCAAGGTCATTCTCTCAGTTATGTTAGGGGGTTGGGTGTTTTGTTAGAAAGCCCACCAAACTATTCTATTGGGAAACGTGGATGATTGCATAGCACTGGGGTGGGAAGTTTGACTTTGTAATAGTATAACTCTTTGGAGGGAATTTCAGACTTGGTTTCACTTTTGATCATGCTGATATTTTGTATCCAATAAACATGTTCTTTGAGGAAGTCTCTAGCCTCGGAGTTTTGATTTATTTGGTTCTATCTATCGGAACCATGACAATATGGATACAGAACATAGAATAATAGGGTTAGAAAAGTTCTTGGAGGTCTAGTTCAACCCTCTGCCCATGGCAGGAGACCCTGTGCTGTTTAGGACAAATGGCTGTCCAGTCTCTTCTTGAAAACCTCCATAACATTTGGAGACAAGCCATTCCACAGAATAATTTGGTGGAAGCAAACGTGGTTGGCAAAGACAGAAGGTTATAGAGTGGGGCTGATGATGTAGAGGTTTAATTCATTTAATGAATCACAACCCGTATGTGATTTAAAACAATACTGGTATAACTACAAGTGAAATAGAGCTAGAGCTGTAACCCTGGAATGGAGGCAGATAATGGCATTGGACAACTCTCTTTTCTTAGAGTGTGAATGAAATGGTTTGAAAGGGCACATAAGCTGATACAATCAACACTATTGCTTCCAGAACACGTTGATGGAATCAAACAGGATAGAATCCATGTAGTGTGACAGAAAGGGGCAGCATAATAAGGTCACCCCTAATCCCTCATCAAGGACATTCCAGTGTGAAGATCACGCTGTGGTGGACAATATTACTTTAAAAAAAATCCTTATCTAGTGTCACCAATGAAACATATATAATCTGCAACCTTGCTTTGTTCAGTGCTCTTCTGCTATTCTTAGGAAGAGGTCAGGGATCACTGTAGTTTTAGGATGTCTATAAAGGTATACTTGGTTTAATCTGCTTTGGTCCCTCATTTAAAGTGGGAATGCTTAATTATATATATATACATTTCATTCTTTTAATTTTTTTTGGGCTTACTGTTCCTCACCACTTTTTTGTACTTTGCATAGAGTTAATTATCCATAAAGAATATAATGTAATGCTGTATTTGTCAGTCTTGATCATCTTAAGATATGTAGATTTTAAGTTTCAGAATTCTCCAGGCAGCATGCTGACTAGGGGAATTCTGAGAGTTGACACACATCTTAAAGTTGCTAGGTTTGAGAAACCCTAATGTAATAGGTAGGTAGAAGAAACCATCCACATTGTATTTAGTTCATATATTAAGGAAATTTGAGTCCCTTGGACTGCAAGGCGATCAAACCGGTCAGTCCTAGAGGAGATCAACCCTGACTGCTCTTTAGAAGGCCAGATCCTGAAGTTGAAACTCAAGTACTTTGGCCACCTAATGAGAAGGAAGGACTCACTGGAGAAGAGCCTGATGCTGGGAAAGATTGAGGGCAATAGAAGAAGGGGACGACAGAGAATGAGGTGGCTGGATGGAGTCACTGAAGGAGTAGGCGTGAGCTTAAATGGACTCCAGAAGATGGTACAGGAAGGCCTGGAGGAAAGTTGTCCATGGGGTCGCGATGGATCGGACACGACTTCGCAACTAACAACAACAACAACAACAAAATTAAGGAAATTCAGGTGATAAGCAAGAATAAAAGCTATTTGAAAATTCCTGGACTTTCCTTCCACCATTTTAGCGAGCATTTTGCAACCGTTTCAGAATTTTCAGCTGCAGGAAGAAAGATTTGTAAACTGGCTTCAGATTAGGACTTGTTACGTAAATATGCTTTACACAAATCTGACAGCAACTATAAAAGACTTTTGGACATTTTCCTCCTTGTGTTGTCAAATTCCTAGAAATAGCTGGTATCTTTTATACCTTAGTTTAAGCCTCAGTTTAGAGGCTCTTTGTCTTATTTAATAATGTGATAAAGTATTCTATTTGGGAGGGACAGTTTTTTTTTCTTTTATAATCCACAAGGAATCTTTGAGTGGTAAAGTAGGTTTCTGTCTTCTAGAGTAGGAAATGTACAGGCTGTAAATATCCTAGCAACTTGCAATGGCTTTTTAGTCTCTTTCCTCCTGGATGGCTTGTAGCATGTCTCAGTGCATCTTTTTCCACACCCAAACAGATGCCACCAAAATAGGTTGTAAAATAAAAATGGATTGTTGAAAGAAAAATCTTCATCAGGGTCCAGTCCAAGCTGGGAATAAACAAAATGGAGACTGCCTTACAAAGAAGGTTGTAGTTTATTGAAGAGGAGAGCCAGACAGAAAGATGGCTCTGGGAAAGCTGATCACATGTAGCTGGGAGTGGTGGATTTTTATACCTTCTGGGGCTCTTGAGGTTGTTTCATGTTCCTGTTTGAGGCTTTGTATTTTCTGTGTCATGTACTTTGACCTGAGTCTGAGTCCTTTTGGTATTGGTGGGTTAATCCTATTATGTCTTTAGAGTTTGGGTGGGGTATGTAGATTTTAGGGATCTTTGTCTTCCTAATCTCATTAGCTTCCTGGCTCCAACCTTCCTGAATGGATTATTACATCTGCATTTCTAAAAGCTGGTTTCTGCTGAGTTTTCTAGCTGGGGGGGAGGGAGAAGTTTCTGCCTTTTTAAAGATCTTCTCCATTATTCCTTTGGAGAAATATATTCTGCCTTTTTAATATATTTCAAAATATTTCTTTGTCTGGATTCTTCCCACAGGATGGTAATGCTTTGCTGCCTGTATGATTTAACTGTATAGTCTAATGGAAGAGAGCAGGAAAAAACACAGGAAGTCATGTCCCCCAAATAATTTCTATCGTCTCTTCTCTCCTTTTGTCTCAGTCCCTTTCAATCTTTATTTTTAGCAAATGATATGCAAGAACTTTGGACCCTCACTAAAAATATACTACTCGTTGTATGTTGCAAAGGAAATAAGTGCAAGTTATTGCAAGTCCCAAACTATGAACCTTGGTGCCTTGTGGCGCCACAGTTTTAAAACGGATTGTTTTTGTGACCCATTTGATTTTACGACTTTTTGTGGTGGATGTTAAGCAAACTCAGTGGTTGTTAAGAGGCCACTAAGGTTCACGATGGGCATGATTTTGCCAAAAACTAGAAATAAGTTACATCATGTGACCATGGAGGCTCCGAGCATCAGAACATCTAATTCAGGTCATAAGTAGCCTCAAACTAGGTCCATCAGAGTGTCAAGTGGCCACTAAGCAAGCAGTCAGAATTCGAGGACTTCCTGAACATAGCACATTTTGAACCACCAAGCTCAAGTGCATGTCATGGAGCAGAGAATCATGCCTGCCCTGTAAATCAAAAGTATTAGGACAAGGATTCCTCAGACTTGAACTAGCCACCTATGGAATCATTGTTCTCCTTGATCTCTCCTGGAATCCCCTTGACATAGTGCAATGGAAATTCAGGGGCACAGTTTATTGCCATAGTTTGAGTGACCAAAAGAAAATGGTTTTACATTGTTTCTTTGGGCTTTTGCTGAGTTTCAAATGTTGGAGGGGAGATTGGGCATTTCCCTCCCTGCTTTTTAATTATTATTTTATGATGCCTTCCCTGCCCTGCCTGCTGTGATTTTATTGCTTTGCTCAGTGCAGCCTAGGGCTCAAACATTCCTTTCACAATCAATGCATGAACAATCCAGAGAGTAGAAAGCACTAACATTTTGCTGAGTTAGAAAATGTCAACATTTCTCCCTAGCCTGTTCAGGTGGAAATTGTGTATTTCCACATCTTAGATCATAATTTGAACTTCAGTTGAACTGCCCTCCATCCTACATATTCTTAAGGTCCAGTCCCGCAATCATTTGGGCATGTCAGACACAGACAACCAGACCTACACGTGTAGAGTTCAAACTAGCTAATTTATCGTTCTATGCCTAATGCACAGGAATCTCCCCAGACTGGCAGCTTTCACCTGAAAAAGGCTAGATAAGGCTCAAAGGCATTGGGGAAAGAATCAGACCATGCCCTCTTGTGTAACAGGGGGAAAGGCCTAACCTCCATAGTTGCTCAGTGGACTGATCCATCCTTTCTGCTTGCCCCAGGATCAGAATGGGCCACCTCTTATTTTGAGAAGGTAGGAATGGATGGGTAGGAGATGACCAGGCTGAGCATGAGGGAGGGGTTAAACACATCATAAGCCACAAGTCCATGCGCTCCCACAAGACATCCCCAAGTCCAGCCCGCCTTGAATGCCCCACTCATTTCCCTTAATGGCCATTTGGTCCAATTCTTGTAGAGACCTTAAGCTTGCAATAAATCTTTATACTCATTTGAACTGCCTGGATCTCCTGATTTCCCTGGCGCTTCACAGTATGATGTCATCCTCATCCCACTCATGGTCTACTGGGGTGGTGACTTCCACTAAAATTTTCTGGCTTCACACCAAAAGTAGTGGGTTTTTTTTCATCACAGTTAGTAGAAGCAGGGCAGCCCCGTCCACTTCGCTGCTGTTCTTCATTCTATTGGATACAAATGCCTCCGTTCCAGTTGGCTGGTGTGTGTTCCCAATCCTTCCTCTTTGCTCCTGACTGTCATTTCATGCTTGTCTCCTGGCTGCAAAAGACTCTATGGTTGATTTTTTTTCACAGTGCTTAGAATGGGAGAGTCGCAAGGGACCTTGAAATTCTTCTAGTGGCAACCTCCTCTCAGTGCAAGAATTCACAACACCATTCTGGACAAATGTCTGCCCAAGCTTTTCTTGATGGACCACACACAGTTTCACAAAGCTGAATGTATCATTGCTGAATAAGTCAGGAGGGTCAGTGCAGGAAGTCCTCAAGTTGCAACCATTGATTTTAGTGACCATTCAAATTTACCATGTCACTGAAAAAACTGACTTAGGACTCTTTTTCACACTTACGACCGTTGCAGCATCCCCATGGTCACTTGATCAAAATTCAGACACTTGGCAACTGGTTCATATTTATGACAATTGAAGAGTCCTGATCACCTTTTTGCAACCTTCTGATAAGCAAAGTCATTGGGGAAGCTAGATTCACTTAACAACCGTGTTACTAAGTTAACAACTGCAGTGGCAAGAAAGATCATAAAATGGGGCAAAACTCATTTAGCAACAATCTTGCTTAGAACATCTGGACTCAATTGTTATAGTAAGTTGAGGATCATCTGCAGTAGAATGGCTTTGTGAAATTGGTGAAATTGTCCTCTCAAGACAGCCTCTTTTTCAGGCATGACAAATAATAATAATAATAATAATAAATAAATAAATAAATAAATAAATAAATAAATAAATAAATAATAATAATAATAATAATAATAATAATAATAATAATAATAATAATAATAATAATAATAATAATAATAATAATAATAATAATAATAATAATAATAATAATAATAATAATAATATGATGATGATGATGATGATGATGATGATGATGATGATGATGTTGTTGTTGGGAGGGACCTTGGAGGTCATCTAGTCCAACCCCCTGCTCAGGCAGGAAACCCTATACCATTTTGGACAAATGGCTGTCCAGTCTCTTCTTAAAAACTTCCAGTGTTGGAGCATTCACAACTTCTGGAGGCAGGTTGTTCCACTGATTAATTGGCCATTAAGGGAAATGAGTGGGTGTCTGGCCGATCAGCCAGCTATGAATCAATATGGTAGTGATGCTGTCTAACCCACATTTTTCTGTCTTATCAAGTAATACATTGTGGTCTACTTTATCAAATGCCTTACTGCAGTCCAAGTAAATTATATCCACAGCTTTACTCTGGTCCACTAATTTTGTCACTTGGTCAAAGAATGCAATAAGATTTGTCTGGCGCGATCTGTTTTTGACAAACCCTTGTTGGCTTTTGGTAATGACTTTGTTTGCCTCTAGGTGTTCGTTGATTTGTTGCTTGATTATCTTTTCCAGAATCTTCCCCAGGTATTGAGGTCAGGCTGATAGGTCTGTAGTTTCCTGGTTCCATTTTTTCCCCTTTTTTGAAGATGGGAACTACATCAGCTCTTTTCCAGTCCTCTGGTAGTTCCCCAGTGCTCCAGGATCTTTGAAAAATATAGTTCAGTGGTTCTGAGATCACATCTGCCAGTTCCTTGAGAACCTTGGGGTGTAATCCATCTGGTCCTGGTGATTTGAACTCATCTAGGGTGGACAGGTGCTCACTTACCATTTTCTTGCCTATCTTAACTTGTGTTTCTAATCTGTTTTTTACGATACTGTTTTTGATAGGTTGGACTGTTTTTTCCCCCTTTGTGTAAAGGCGGATGGAAAAAACAAGTTAAATAGTTCTGCTTTCTCCCTGTTGCTTGTCACCTTCTTGCCACTTTCTCCCACTAATGGACCAATCATTTCCTTAACTTTTTTCTTGTTTTTTACATATTGAAAGAAGCTTTTTTTTGTTGTTATTTTTGACTTTTTCACAAGCCTTAGTTCATTTTGGATCTGGACAGATCTTGAACACTGGGCGCTATCTAACAAAATGAAATTCAATGGTGAAAAAAGTAAGATTCTACATTTAGGCAAGAAAAACCAAATGTATAGGTATAGTATAGGGGGTACCTTGCTCAATAGTAGTAACTGTGAGAGGGATCTCGGAGTCCTAGTGGACAATAATTTAAATATGAGCCAGCAGTGTGCTGCAGCTGCCAAAAAAGCCAACACAGTGCTAGGCTGCATTAACAGAGGGATAGAATCAAGATCACGCGAAGTATTAATACCACTCTACAATGCCTTGGTAAGGCCACATTTGGAATACTGCATCCAGTTTTGGTCACCACGATGTAAAAAGATGTTGAGACTGTAGAAAGAGTACAGAGAAGAGCAACAAAGATGATTAGGGGACTGGAGGTTAAAACATATAAGGAAAGGTTGATGGAATTGGGTATGTCTAGTTTAATGAAGAGAAGGACGAGGGGGGGACATGATAGCAGTGTTCCAATATCTCAGGGGCTGCCACAAAGAAGAGGGAGTCAAGCTATTTTCCAAGGCGCCTGAAGGCAGGACAAGAAGCAACGGATGGAAACTAATCAAGGAGAGAAGGAACCTAGAACTAAGGAGAAACTTCCTGACAGTTAGAACAATTAACCAGTGGAACAACCTGCCTCCAGAAGCGGTGAATGCTCCAACACCGGAAGTTTTTAAGAAGAGACTGGACAGCCATTTGTCCGAAATGGTATAGGTTACCTGCCTGAGCAGGGGGTTGGACTTAGATGCCCTCCAAGTCCCTTCCAACTTTATTATATTATTATATTATTATTTTATTATTATTTATTATTTATTTTATTATTATTATTATTATTATTATTATTATTATTATTATTATTATTATTATTATTATTATTATTATTATTATTATTATTATTATTATTATTATTATTATTATTATTATTATTATTATTATTATTATTATTATTATTATTATTTTGAGCCTTGGCTTTCCTCACTTCATCTTTGCAGGCTCGGGCTATTTGCTGATATTCTGCCTTAGTTATGTGCCCCTCTTTCCACTTTCTATACTTGTCCTTTTTGTCTTTCAATTTATCAGAGAGTTCTTTAGCTTGCAAGTCCAAAAGGAGCATGAGAGAATTTCAGTGACAATCCTCAACCTGTCCTTACAGTACATTGCCTATGTAATGCTTCGTCTCTTTGTAAAAAAAAAAAATAAACATTTTCAAAATACTTGCATATGACAGTTTATTTTTTTTACAAAGAGACGAAGCATTACATAGGCAACATGTAAAAAACAAGAAAGAAGAGACTCATAGTTTGGCTGTGAGTAAAGTACTGTATCCTGTCAATTGAATGTGGAATATAAATTCATTTAATACATATATATCAAATATACATATATATTTTGGATTGCACAGATAATCCAATACATATATTATTTTATAGATGCTAAATGTCCTATGATCAGACCATGCCATAGATTCCATAAGCCCTTATATACCACTCAACAAATGTATTCTTCCTAACAAAAATCAAGATCTGCCATCTCACTAGCCCTCTTTCATAGTAATAGTATTTTAAAACTTTTTGCAAATAGCAATAGCACTTAGACTTATATACCACTTCATAGTGCTTTATAGACCTCTATAAGCAGTTTACAGAGTCAGCCTATTGTCCCCAACAATCTGGGTCCTCATTTTATCGATCTCGGAAGGATAGAAGGCTAAGTCAGTCTTGAGCCAGTCAAGATCGAACTGCTGGCAGTCAGCAGAATTAGCCTGCAATACTGCATTCTAACCACTGCGCCACCATGACTCCTAAATGGTGCATCTTAATTGGGAAGTTCATTGAGTGATTTGCTATCTGTAAGCAAATGTACATATTGTATGCACGTGTGTATAAAAACACACATCCACACAAGGCTTCTAGACACCCATGGAAAATAATATTGCCAGAATATAATGTCCTGCAACAATAAAGCAGAAAGACTTGGTCTGATTATATGTCTGCACTTTTAAATTTGCAGCCTTTTTTCACCATTTCATGCTTCATGGCTATTGGTTTATTTGTTATTTAAAAAGAAAGAAAAAGAAGAACACAGACAGATGGAATTTCCTCTCTTTGACAGAATAAAAAGGTTTATCAGCCCAATTGTGAAACCTATTATAATGGTTCTTTCTGCAATATTAATGTTCTGGGCTTTCATCAGAAAACACAATGGAATTGTTTTGTTTTCGTGAAAACCTTTTCTATTTTGCAATCGAATTTCTCTTTGCTATTTGTCACTGGGCTGCCCATTTTCCAGTCTCACCCTTTCGTAACAAGATTTTTTATTTGTTTAAATGCTACTATACTCCTAGAAAATATTATTCTTTTGTGAGAATGGGGAATTATTCTAACCTTTTGCTAATTCATTTGAGCCGACTCATTTCTCTTCCCAGTTTTTCAAAAGATTTATTTCTTCATTTTTGTGTAATCTCTCATTTATGATCAGAAAAAAATCACGTATTTCCTCACATGTGAGGAAAATAGTCAGAATGTCAAGATATATTTTAAATGTGGTTTCTTGACGAAATATTTCATCCATTTCTCATTCTATCTTGTAGATTTAGGATTTGTGTGTGTGTGTGTTTGAGTGTGTGCACATACCTTTGAGCCAATCTGGACTCTTGGTGATCACATAGAGCAGGCACGCTGGCTGAGGAATTCTGGGAGTTGAAGTCCACAAGTCATAAAAGGGCCAAGTTTGAAGACCCCTGACATAGAGGATGATGATCTTATCCATTCAGTCATGTCTGACTCTTGGCGATTCTTCTCCATGTTTTCCGATCTTGCCGTACTTCTTTGAGTTGTTTCATGCTCTGGCTGGTGTTCAGCTTTGGTGGTGTCTGGCCTAGTTTCCTTTTACCACTAACTCTTCTATGCATAATTGTCTTCTCTTGTGAATTCCCTTGCATGACATGGGCAAAATAAGCGAGATGTAGTTTTGTGATTTTGCCTTCCAGTGACACATCTGGTGACCACATAGATACTCCATGCATTTTATTGGCAACATCTTCAGAAATGGTTTGCCATTGCCTTCTTCCAAAAGCAAGGCCAAGAGCCCCAAATGCAGTCATGTGGCCATGGGGTGAGGTGGACCTAACTTCAAAACCAGGTCATAAGTAGCTTTTTGGGGTCCATCATAAATCTGAATGGTCGCTAAGTGACTGATTGTAAGTTGAAGACTAACCTGTAAGGGAGGTCCATTTGCTAGTGAGTCCATTTCTGACTTCATAATAAACATTTTGTAAAGTTAGTAAGGCAGTTATATTCTATCATGCCTGCCTTCACTGTGGGCAATGACAGTAGCTAAATGTATCATTCTGCGTTAGGTAGCCAGTTTGGTCTAGTGGTTAAGGCACCAGGCTAGAAACTGGGAGACTATGAGTTCTAGTCCTGCCTTAGGCACAAAGCCAGCTGCGTGACCTTGGGCCAGTCACTTTTTCTCAGCCCTAGAAAGGAGGCAGGGGCAAACTGCTGTACTTCTGAAAACTTGCCAAGACATTAGTCACCATTGATCAAAAACTGACATAAAGACTTGCATATGCATGTGTGCGCGTGCGCGCGCACACACACACACACACACATTCCTCCCCACTCAAATCAATCTTCTTTGGTCATCAGGAATCTTCTTTGATTGGATGGTTGACAATTATTGTTAAATAAATAAATGATTTGCAGTAGACATTCTGTTCCTGTCATCCTGAGTGTAATCCAATCCAGGATTTATTTTACATGGAAACATTGAGCTATCAAGGAAGAAAGACAATTCTTTCTCTTTTGAAATTTGCTTGCTTGGATTTGAAAACCCTCGTTTTCATATTTTGAGGAAGAAAGAACATTACTTTTCAACTATAGGTTTTTATTTTTTATTTTTTTTACTGTATTGGAAACCAAAGGCCAAACTGGATTTGCTATTAATCTGCGAATGCAATTAATATGCATTTTTGGAGGAAAAAGCATCAGGAGATGCTTTAATGGCATTGGTATTACTTACTCCTCCTTACAAAAAGCAGGACACTAACTCAGATTGCTTTGGGAAAAGATGCCAGTGCATTTCTAATGGCCCTTAGACTTCCCCTCGGCTGCTATTCCCATTATGTGCACATTAGTTGCATTGATGCAATTAGTGTTTAATGTGAATTGCTTCTCTCATGTGTGCAATATATGATATTTCTCTATTTTTCTTTCCTTTGGGTTATTTGTTGGATTTATAGCCTGCTTTTCCTCAAAGTGGCACACATTGTGCTTCCCCCCCCCCAATTTCTTTTTTCCATAAGAATCAACAGTTAAAAAAAATAACATCATTCAGTGTGTTTTCCTAGCTCAGAGGGACTTAAATGCAAGGCTTCCTGGTCCGACAGCTTCAATCTTCTATCATGTAGGATTTTAACATTACAAACACATTAAAATGAAGAATCCTTATTTGTTTCAGGTCTCTCTAAAATTTCGATGATATTGCTGTTCATTTACTGTATTTTTTACATACGGTCCTTTATCAGTCACTACTGGATACAGTAATCAGAACGCTCTGTTTTAATTGTGGTGCCGTAGGGTTCGTATAACTTTCCTCCTTGCATGTCGAGTCCTCTCTTCCCGGCTCAGAATCGACAGTGTCCTAGAGACATTTTCATATTTTTAGTTGAGTCTGCATATTACATTCTTTATTTATTTATTTATTTTGCTGGATAAGATCAAGTTTCACTTAATTGGCAATGATTTGCCAGGAGACTTTTAAGCATTCTAGGGCACTCTCTATCTGCCTCTTACCATTGATTTTGTTAAGTGATGAGGGCCATAGAAGAACCTGAACTGAATAATAAACAAATACTGATGCTGGCAAATAAGAGGAAAATGAAATAAATCCATAGCAAATATTCCCTCCAGTTCTGCCTGTCTCCTTTTAGCCTTTTGCTTAAAAGACAGCTAGCATGGACTAAGTTATTTCATTGGCTTTTTTTTTTGGTTGGGTTTTTTTCTAACAGAGAGGGCAAGAGCAGGAGGAAGTGGTCATGCCAAAGGCTTCAAACAAGCAACCTCTGATGGTTTAAGACATATACTATATCTTGAAATTTTAATGTACGTAGAAGACAATACTAACAACAATAACAATAATAATAATAATAATAATAATAATAATAATAATAATAATAATAATAATAATAATAATAATAATAATAATAATAATAATAATAATAATAATAATAATAATAATAATAATA